>OX328131.1:4739083-5256583 GCA_946811695.1 Gonocerus acuteangulatus | reverse complement strand
AACATCAAAAATACTTAAAATTACAAATTTGAAGTTACAACATCAATTATGCAACGTTACATATCCATCATATAAATCTTAACAGACAATTAATAAACTCAAATTTTAACTCGATATGAAAATTAAATTCACATAAATATAAATTGAACTCAAGGAAGAGAAGAGAATCAATAATAAACAAGGATTTAATTCTGCCCAAAAAATAATAATAATGAGCTAAAAATAATAATAATACATATAGATAGCGAGCATAATTTTAATGACATCAAAATACAGGGTGTCCCACATTGAGATGTCATAACTTTAGGGACTTATTCTGCGTATCATTTCTAGTTCAGGGGCGCAAATATGAGCGTTCTATCTGAAAATGTAGAGGAGCTACTCAAACTTTTGTCTTTTTCAAAAACTACTGTTTTTTTTAAAGAAAAACTGTGATTTCGGAATTTGTGATCAATATATCGTACATATTGACCACATTTTTAGAATCTACATTAAATTTCCAATAAGAACACCCGTTATTGAAATATTACCATGTAAATTAAGAGCTACATTAAAAGCTATATAAATGAGAATGTTTAATGTTAGTGTTTTATTAAATTATTCAATATTTTTTTAATCAGCTATTCTTTGACTTAGAGGTTTGCCTCCACCTCAATAGTTGCATTATTTAATAAGCTTCAAAATGGTACCTCGTAGTTTGAGGAAAAGTTCTATTTCAATCAATATTTTTCTGATTTCTAAGTCAAACCCAATAAATGTGCTTTAGCATGAAGGAGCCATTCTGAACAAATTATTTAAATTCACACGAGGATGGCGATGTCCCATACTACATGAGGTTTATTACACAAGCCCATCTACAAAATAACAACTCACTCTGGTTTCAAGTGGTTGGTTGCCCAGCCGATAATGGACGAGGCGCGACGGAATGGACGAACACTGAATTCCCAACCGTTCCAACACTACGTAAACACAATTTTTGCACTCAATAAGGATAGGGGGACACTTCGGAACCAAGGGTAGGGGGATACTTCGGAACCAAGGGTAGGGGGACACTTCGGAACCAAGGGTAGGGGGACACTTCGGAACCAAGGGTAGGGGGATACTTCGGAACCAAGGGTAGGGGGATACTTCGGAACCAAGGGTAGGGGGACACTTCGGAACCAAGGGTAGGGGGATACTTCGGAACCAAGGGTAGGGGGATACTTCGGAACCAAGGGTAGGGGGATACTTCGGAACCAAGGGTAGGGGGACACTTCGGAACCAAGGATAGGGGGACACTTCGGAACCAAGGATAGGGGGGCACTTCGGAACCAAGGATAGGGGGACACTTCGGAACCAAGGATAGGGGGACACTTCGGAACCAAGGATAGGGGGACACTTTGGAACCAAGGGTAGGGGGACACTTCGGAACCAAGGGTGAAAGAATTTAGAAGAACATTTTAGATATAATTACCTTTATTGTAAAAAGAACGACATGTATTATATGGTTATGTCTTGAGGGTCTTATTTTACTTTATTTGTAATATTAATTGTATTCTATTTAATAAAATTTCTCCTTAGAAGTTAACTGGGTTACACATTTCAATAATTTGAAATTGTATAAAAAAAAAACTCTCTCGTGCAGAAAAAGCGAAAAAAAAAATACATTTAAATGAAAGCCACCCTAAAAGCTTGCTTTAAAATGTTAGCTCGTTGTCCTCGGAAAAATCTATAGAAATCTGTGGGTGAGAGAAAAATGGTTATTACTGTGGACTGGTAGTCCAGTATATTTTCAAAATATCTACAAATATAAGGTTAACATCTAACTGAATCGTGTCTTTGAGTTCTCATGAGCCGGCACTGCTCCTGGATCCTGTTGGTGAGTTCCTCCTTCGTCGTCACTGGCTCTGAATACTCCCTGCTCTTTAATGTTCCCAATACATGGAAATCTAGAGGATTCAGATCAGGAGGCAAACGAACTGGTCCATAGTGGCCGATACAACGATTAGGGAATTCACTCTTCAGCCATTCCGTCGCCACTCTTCCATTATCAGCTGGACGACAATCCATTTGAATCCAGAGTAAGTTAATATTTGATAGATGGGCTTCTGTAATAAACCTCATGCAGTATGGGACGGATGGGACATCGCCATCATCGTGTGAAATTAAAGAATTTGTTCAGAATGGCTCCTTCAGTCTAAAGCATATTTATTGGTTTTGACTTAGAAATCAGAAAAATATTGATTAATAAATAGATTTCTTTCTTAAACTACGAGGTACCATTTTGAAGACTATTACATAATGGGGGTCTCCCGTGGTCTAGTGGCTAGCGCGCTAGATTCATAAGCGGGAGATGGTGGGTTCGATCCCCACCGGCGCCAGAGGTTTTCTCATCTCAGGGCTCGCTGAGAAAATTCCTGGCTGCACCCTGGATCTCGGCGCTAATGGCCAAGAATTATGTCGATGCGCCGTAAAAAAAAATAAAATAAAATAAAAAATATTACATAATGCAACTTTTGAGGCGGAGGCAAACCTCTAAGTCAAAGAATAGCTGATTAAGAAAATATTGAATAATTTAATAAAACAATAATATTAAAAATTCTCATTTATATGGCTTTCAATTTACATGGTATTTTTTTTTTTTTTTTTTTTTTTTTTTACGGCGCATCTACAACTTGGCCATTAGCGCCGGGCTATCTATAGGTTGCCACCCTTTTACATGGTTATATTTCAATAACAGGTGTTCTTATTGTAAATTTAATGTCGATTCTAAAAATGTGGTCAATATGTACGATATATTGATCACAAATTCCGAAATCACAGTTTTTCTTTAAAAAAACAGTAGTTTTTAAAAATGACAAAAGTTTGAGTAGCTCCTCTACATTTTCAGATAGAATGCACATTTTTGCACCCTGAACTACTAATGATATGCAGAATAAGTCCCTCAAGTTATGACAGCTAAATGTGGGACACCCTGTACATGCATAATAATACTGAATATATATTAACCCTTTCCAGCCCTTAAAATGGAACCAGCTCATAAAATGGAGAAACGTTTGTATCTTATGTATCGCACAGTAAAATAAAATGTGTTTGGGCATTCTAATAACTTCTTAGAACATGAGGGACGTAGGAATTAGGGGAAACGGGCTTTATTATTTAACTTATATTAACACATTCGATGCGGACCTAGTAATTGCCGATTGAATTTATTATCATTTCTTTTTCCTGAGGAGCAAGCTGGCATATATCATTTCTTTTTCCTGAGGAGCAAGCTGGCATATATCATTTCTTTTTCCTGAGGAGCAAGCTGGCATATATCATTTCTTTTTCCTGAGGAGCAAGCTGGCATATATCATTTCTTTTTCCTGAGGAGCAAGCTGGCATATATCATTTCTTTTTCCTGAGGAGCAAGCTGGCATATATCATTTCTTTTTCCTGAGGAGCAAGCTGGCATATATCATTTCTTTTTCCTGAGGAGCAAGCTGGCATATATCATTTCTTTTTCCTGAGGAGCAAGCTGGCATATATCATTTCTTTTTCCTGAGGAGCAAGCTGGCCTACATCATTTCTTTTTCCTGAGGAGCAAGCTCGCATATATCATTTCTTTTTCCCGAGGAGCAAGCTGGCATATATCATTTCTTTTTCCTGAGGAGCAAGCTGGCATATATCATTTCTTTTTCCTGAGGAGCAAGCTGGCATATATCATTTCTTTTTCCTGAGGAGCAAGCTGGCCTACATCATTTCTTTTCCCTGAGGAGCAAGCTCGCATATATCATTTCTTTTTCCTGAGGAGCAAGCTCGCATATATCATTTCTTTTTCCTGAGGAGCAAGCTGGCATATATCATTTCTTTTTCCTGAGGAGTAAGCTGGCCTACATCATTTCTTTTTCCTGAGGAGCAAGCTCGCATATATCATTTCTTTTTCCTGAGGAGCAAGCTCGCATATATCATTTCTTTTTCCTGAGGAGCAAGCTGGCATATATCATTTCTTTTTCCTGAGGAGTAAGCTGGCCTACATCATTTCTTTTTCCTGAGGAGCAAGCTCGCATATATCATTTCTTTTTCCTGAGGAGCAAGCTCGCATATATCATTTCTTTTTCCTGAGGAGCAAGCTGGCATAAATCATTTCTTTTTCCTGAGGAGCAAGCTGGCCTACATCATTTCTTTTTCCTGAGGAGCAAGCTCGCATATATCATTTCTTTTTCCCGAGGAGCAAGCTGGCATATATCATTTCTTTTTCCTGAAGAGCAAGCTGGCATATATCATTTCTTTTTCCTGAGGAGCAAGCTGGCATATATCATTTCTTTTTCCTGAGGAGCAAGCTGGCATATATCATTTCTTTTTCCTGAGGAGCAAGCTGGCATATATCATTTCTTTTTCCTGAGGAGCAAGCTGGCATATATCATTTCTTTTTCCTGAGGAGCAAGCTGGCATATATCATTTCTTTTTCCTGAGGAGCAAGCTGGCATATATCATTTCTTTTTCCTGAGGAGCAAGCTGGCATATATCATTTCTTTTTCCTGAGGAGCAAGCTGGCATATATCCTTTCTTTTTCCTGAGGAGCAAGCTGGCATATATCATTTCTTTTTCCTGAGGAGCAAGCTGGCCTACATCATTTCTTTTTCCTGAGGAGCAAGCTCGCATATATCATTTCTTTTTCCCGAGGAGCAAGCTGGCATATATCATTTCTTTTTCCTGAGGAGCAAGCTGGCATATATCATTTCTTTTTCCTGAGGAGCAAGCTGGCATATATCATTTCTTTTTCCTGAGGAGCAAGCTGGCATATATCATTTCTTTTTCCTGAGGAGCAAGCTGGCCTACATCATTTCTTTTCCCTGAGGAGCAAGCTCGCATATATCATTTCTTTTTCCTGAGGAGCAAGCTCGCATATATCATTTCTTTTTCCTGAGGAGCAAGCTGGCATATATCATTTCTTTTTCCTGAGGAGTAAGCTGGCCTACATCATTTCTTTTTCCTGAGGAGCAAGCTCGCATATATCATTTCTTTTTCCTGAGGAGCAAGCTCGCATATATCATTTCTTTTTCCTGAGGAGCAAGCTGGCATATATCATTTCTTTTTCCCGAGGAGCAAGCTGGCCTACATCATTTCTTTTTCCTGAGGAGCAAGCTCGCATATATCATTTCTTTTTCCTGAGGAGCAAGCTGGCATATATCATTTCTTTTTCCTGAGGAGCAAGCTGGCATATATCATTTCTTTTTCCCGAGGAGCAAGCTCGCATATATCATTTCTTTTTCCTGAGGAGCAAGCTCGCATATATCATTTCTTTTTCCTGAGGAGCAAGCTGGCATATATCATTTCTTTTTCCTGAGGAGCAAGCTGGCATATATCATTTCTTTTTCCCGAGGAGCAAGCTCGCATATATCATTTCTTTTTCCTGAGGAGCAAGCTCGCATATATCATTTCTTTTTCCTGAGGAGCAAGCTGGCATATATCATTTCTTTTTCCCGAGGAGCAAGCTCGCATATATCATTTCTTTTTCCTGAGGAGCAAGCTGGCATATATCATTTCTTTTTCCTGAGGAGCAAGCTGGCATATATCATTTCTTTTTCCTGAGGAGCAAGCTGGCATATATCATTCCTTTTTCCTGAGGAGCAAGCTGGCATATATCATTTCTTTTTCCTGAGGAGCAAGCTGGCATATATCATTTCTTTTTCCTGAGGAGCAAGCTGGCATATATCATTTCTTTTTCCTGAGGAGCAAGCTCGCATATATCATTTCTTTTTCCTGAGGAGCAAGCTCGCACATATCATTTCTTTTTCCTGAGGAGCAAGCTCGCATATATCATTTCTTTTTCCTGAGGAGCAAGCTGGCATATATCATTTCTTTTTCCTGAGGAGCAAGCTGGCATATATCATTTCTTTTTCCTGAGGAGCAAGCTGGCCTACATCATTTCTTTTTCCTGAGGAGCAAGCTGGCATATATCATTTCTTTTTCCTGAGGAGCAAGCTGGCCTACATCATTTCTTTTTCCTGAGGAGCAAGCTCGCATATATCATTTCTTTTTCCCGAGGAGCAAGCTGGCATATATGATTTCTTTTTCCTGAGGAGCAAGCTGGCATATATCATTTCTTTTTCCTGAGAAGCAAGCTGGCCTACATCATTTCTTTTTCCTGAGGAGCAAGCTCGCATATATCATTTCTTTTTCCTGAGGAGCAAGCTGGCATATATCATTTCTTTTTCCTGAGGAGCAAGCTGGCATATATCATTTCTTTTTCCTGAGGAGCAAGCTGGCATATATCATTTCTTTTTCCTAAGGAGCAAGCTGGCATATATCATTTCGTTTTCCTGAGGAGCAAGCTGGCATATATCATTTCTTTTTCCTGAGGAGCAAGCTGGCCTACATCATTTCTTTTTCCTGAGGAGCAAGCTGGCCTACATCATTTCTTTTTCCTGAGGAGCAAGCTGGCATATATCATTTCTTTTTCCTGAGGAGCAAGCTGGCCTACATCATTTCTTTTTCCTGAGGAGCAAGCTGGCATATATCATTTCTTTTTCCTGAGGAGCAAGCTGGCCTACATCATTTCTTTTTCCTGAGGAGCAAGCTCGCATATATCATTTCTTTTTCCTGAGGAGCAAGCTGGCATATATCATTTCTTTTTCCTGAGGAGCAAGCTGGCATATATCATTTCTTTTTCCTGAGGAGCAAGCTCGCATATATCATTTCTTTTTCCTGAGGAGCAAGCTCGCACATATCATTTCTTTTTCCTGAGGAGCAAGCTCGCATATATCATTTCTTTTTCCTGAGGAGCAAGCTGGCATATATCATTTCTTTTTCCTGAGGAGCAAGCTGGCATATATCATTTCTTTTTCCTGAGGAGCAAGCTGGCCTACATCATTTCTTTTTCCTGAGGAGCAAGCTGGCATATATCATTTCTTTTTCCTGAGGAGCAAGCTGGCCTACATCATTTCTTTTTCCTGAGGAGCAAGCTCGCATATATCATTTCTTTTTCCCGAGGTGCAAGCTGGCATATATCATTTCTTTTTCCTGAGGAGCAAGCTGGCATATATCATTTCTTTTTCCTGAGGAGCAAGCTGGCCTACATCATTTCTTTTTCCTGAGGAGCAAGCTCGCATATATCATTTCTTTTTCCTGAGGAGCAAGCTGGCATATATCATTTCTTTTTCCTGAGGAGCAAGCTGGCATATATCATTTCTTTTTCCTGAGGAGCAAGCTGGCATATATCATTTCTTTTTCCTAAGGAGCAAGCTGGCATATATCATTTCTTTTTCCTGAGGAGCAAGCTGGCATATATCATTTCTTTTTCCTGAGGAGCAAGCTGGCCTACATCATTTCTTTTTCCTGAGGAGCAAGCTGGCCTACATCATTTCTTTTTCCTGAGGAGCAAGCTGGCATATATCATTTCTTTTTCCTGAGGAGCAAGCTGGCCTACATCATTTCTTTTTCCTGAGGAGCAAGCTGGCATATATCATTTCTTTTTCCTGAGGAGCAAGCTGGCCTACATCATTTCTTTTTCCTGAGGAGCAAGCTCGCATATATCATTTCTTTTTCCTGAGGAGCAAGCTCGCATATATCATTTCTTTTTCCTGAGGAGCAAGCTCGCATATATCATTTCTTTTTCCTGAGGAGCAAGCTGGCATATATCATTTCTTTTTCCTGAGGAGCAAGCTGGCCTACATCATTTCTTTTTCCTGAGGAGCAAGCTCGCATATATCATTTCTTTTTCCTGAGGAGCAAGCTCGCATATATCATTTCTTTTTCCTGAGGAGCAAGCTGGCATATATCATTTCTTTTTCCTGAGAAGCAAGCTGGCCTACATCATTTCTTTTTCCCGAGGAGCAAGCTCGCATATATCATTTCTTTTTCCCGAGGAGCAAGCTCGCATATATCATTTCTTTTTCCTGAGGAGCAAGCTCGCATATATCATTTCTTTTTCCTGAGGAGCAAGCTGGCATATATCATTTCTTTTTCCTGAGGAGCAAGCTGGCATATATCATTTCTTTTTCCTGAGGAGCAAGCTGGCCTACATCATTTCTTTTTCCTGAGGAGCAAGCTCGCATATATCATTTCTTTTTCCCGAGGAGCAAGCTCGCATATATCATTTCTTTTTCCTGAGGAGGAGCTGGCATATATCATTTCTTTTTCCTGAGGAGCAAGCTGGCATATATCATTTCTTTTTCCTGAGGAGCAAGCTGGCCTACATCATTTCTTTTTCCTGAGGAGCAAGCTCGCATATATCATTTCTTTTTCCTGAGGAGCAAGCTGGCCTACATCATTTCTTTTTCCTGAGGAGCAAGCTCGCATATATCATTTCTTTTTCCTGAGGAGCAAGCTGGCATATATCATTTCTTTTTCCTGAGGAGCAAGCTGGCATATATCATTTCTTTTTCCTGAGGAGCAAGCTGGCATATATCATTTCTTTTTCCTGAGGAGCAAGCTGGCATATATCATTTCTTTTTCCCGAGGAGCAAGCTCGCATATATCATTTCTTTTTCCTGAGGAGCAAGCTCGCATATATCATTTCTTTTTCCTGAGGAGCAAGCTGGCATATATCATTTCTTTTTCCTGAGGAGCAAGCTGGCATATATCATTTCTTTTTCCCGAGGAGCAAGCTCGCATATATCATTTCTTTTTCCTGAGGAGCAAGCTCGCATATATCATTTCTTTTTCCTGAGGAGCAAGCTGGCATATATCATTTCTTTTTCCCGAGGAGCAAGCTCGCATATATCATTTCTTTTTCCTGAGGAGCAAGCTGGCATATATCATTTCTTTTTCCTGAGGAGCAAGCTGGCATATATCATTTCTTTTTCCTGAGGAGCAAGCTGGGATATATCATTCCTTTTTCCTGAGGAGCAAGCTGGCATATATCATTTCTTTTTCCTGAGGAGCAAGCTGGCATATATCATTTCTTTTTCCTGAGGAGCAAGCTGGCATATATCATTTCTTTTTCCTGAGGAGCAAGCTGGCATATATCATTTCTTTTTCCTGAGGAGCAAGCTGGCATATATCATTTCTTTTTCCTGAGGAGCAAGCTCGCATATATCATTTCTTTTTCCTGAGGAGCAAGCTCGCACATATCATTTCTTTTTCCTGAGGAGCAAGCTCGCATATATCATTTCTTTTTCCTGAGGAGCAAGCTGGCATATATCATTTCTTTTTCCTGAGGAGCAAGCTGGCATATATCATTTCTTTTTCCTGAGGAGCAAGCTGGCCTACATCATTTCTTTTTCCTGAGGAGCAAGCTGGCATATATCATTTCTTTTTCCTGAGGAGCAAGCTGGCCTACATCATTTTTTTTTCCTGAGGAGCAAGCTCGCATATATCATTTCTTTTTCCCGAGGAGCAAGCTGGCATATATTATTTCTTTTTCCTGAGGGGCAAGCTGGCATATATCATTTCTTTTTCCTGAGGAGCAAGCTGGCCTACATCATTTCTTTTTCCTGAGGAGCAAGCTCGCATATATCATTTCTTTTTCCTGAGGAGCAAGCTGGCATATATCATTTCTTTTTCCTGAGGAGCAAGCTGGCATATATCATTTCTTTTTCCTGAGGAGCAAGCTGGCATATATCATTTCTTTTTCCTAAGGAGCAAGCTGGCATATATCATTTCGTTTTCCTGAGGAGCAAGCTGGCATATATCATTTCTTTTTCCTGAGGAGCAAGCTGGCCTACATCATTTCTTTTTCCTGAGGAGCAAGCTGGCCTACATCATTTCTTTTTCCTGAGGAGCAAGCTGGCATATATCATTTCTTTTTCCTGAGGAGCAAGCTGGCCTACATCATTTCTTTTTCCTGAGGAGCAAGCTGGCATATATCATTTCTTTTTCCTGAGGAGCAAGCTGGCCTACATCATTTCTTTTTCCTGAGGAGCAAGCTCGCATATATCATTTCTTTTTCCTGAGGAGCAAGCTGGCATATATCATTTCTTTTTCCTGAGGAGCAAGCTGGCATATATCATTTCTTTTTCCTGAGGAGCAAGCTCGCATATATCATTTCTTTTTCCTGAGGAGCAAGCTCGCACATATCATTTCTTTTTCCTGAGGAGCAAGCTCGCATATATCATTTCTTTTTCCTGAGGAGCAAGCTGGCATATATCATTTCTTTTTCCTGAGGAGCAAGCTGGCATATATCATTTCTTTTTCCTGAGGAGCAAGCTGGCCTACATCATTTCTTTTTCCTGAGGAGCAAGCTGGCATATATCATTTCTTTTTCCTGAGGAGCAAGCTGGCCTACATCATTTCTTTTTCCTGAGGAGCAAGCTCGCATATATCATTTCTTTTTCCCGAGGAGCAAGCTGGCATATATCATTTCTTTTTCCTGAGGAGCAAGCTGGCATATATCATTTCTTTTTCCTGAGGAGCAAGCTGGCCTACATCATTTCTTTTTCCTGAGGAGCAAGCTCGCATATATCATTTCTTTTTCCTGAGGAGCAAGCTGGCATATATCATTTCTTTTTCCTGAGGAGCAAGCTGGCATATATCATTTCTTTTTCCTGAGGAGCAAGCTGGCCTACATCATTTCTTTTTCCTGAGGAGCAAGCTGGCATATATCATTTCTTTTTCCTGAGGAGCAAGCTGGCCTACATCATTTCTTTTTCCTGAGGAGCAAGCTGGCATATATCATTTCTTTTTCCTGAGGAGCAAGCTGGCCTACATCATTTCTTTTTCCTGAGGAGCAAGCTCGCATATATCATTTCTTTTTCCTGAGGAGCAAGCTCGCATATATCATTTCTTTTTCCTGAGGAGCAAGCTCGCATATATCATTTCTTTTTCCTGAGGAGCAAGCTGGCATATATCATTTCTTTTTCCTGAGGAGCAAGCTGGCCTACATCATTTCTTTTTCCTGAGGAGCAAGCTCGCATATATCATTTCTTTTTCCTGAGGAGCAAGCTCGCATATATCATTTCTTTTTCCTGAGGAGCAAGCTGGCATATATCATTTCTTTTTCCTGAGGAGCAAGCTGGCCTACATCATTTCTTTTTCCCGAGGAGCAAGCTCGCATATATCATTTCTTTTTCCCGAGGAGCAAGCTCGCATATATCATTTCTTTTTCCTGAGGAGCAAGCTCGCATATATCATTTCTTTTTCCTGAGGAGCAAGCTGGCATATATCATTTCTTTTTCCTGAGGAGCAAGCTCGCATATATCATTTCTTTTTCCCGAGGAGCAAGCTCGCATATATCATTTCTTTTTCCTGAGGAGGAGCTGGCATATATCATTTCTTTTTCCTGAGGAGCAAGCTGGCATATATCATTTCTTTTTCCTGAGGAGCAAGCTCGCATATATCATTTCTTTTTCCTGAGGAGCAAGCTCGCACATATCATTTCTTTTTCCTGAGGAGCAAGCTCGCATATATCATTTCTTTTTCCTGAGGAGCAAGCTGGCATATATCATTTCTTTTTCCTGAGGAGCAAGCTGGCATATATCATTTCTTTTTCCTGAGGAGCAAGCTGGCCTACATCATTTCTTTTTCCTGAGGAGCAAGCTGGCATATATCATTTCTTTTTCCTGAGGAGCAAGCTGGCCTACATCATTTCTTTTTCCTGAGGAGCAAGCTCGCATATATCATTTCTTTTTCCCGAGGAGCAAGCTGGCATATATCATTTCTTTTTCCTGAGGAGCAAGCTGGCATATATCATTTCTTTTTCCTGAGGAGCAAGCTGGCCTACATCATTTCTTTTTCCTGAGGAGCAAGCTCGCATATATCATTTCTTTTTCCTGAGGAGCAAGCTGGCATATATCATTTCTTTTTCCTGAGGAGCAAGCTGGCATATATCATTTCTTTTTCCTGAGGAGCAAGCTGGCATATATCATTTCTTTTTCCTAAGGAGCAAGCTGGCATATATCATTTCTTTTTCCTGAGGAGCAAGCTGGCATATATCATTTCTTTTTCCTGAGGAGCAAGCTGGCCTACATCATTTCTTTTTCCTGAGGAGCAAGCTGGCCTACATCATTTCTTTTTCCTGAGGAGCAAGCTGGCATATATCATTTCTTTTTCCTGAGGAGCAAGCTGGCCTACATCATTTCTTTTTCCTGAGGAGCAAGCTGGCATATATCATTTCTTTTTCCTGAGGAGCAAGCTGGCCTACATCATTTCTTTTTCCTGAGGAGCAAGCTCGCATATATCATTTCTTTTTCCTGAGGAGCAAGCTCGCATATATCATTTCTTTTTCCTGAGGAGCAAGCTCGCATATATCATTTCTTTTTCCTGAGGAGCAAGCTGGCATATATCATTTCTTTTTCCTGAGGAGCAAGCTGGCCTACATCATTTCTTTTTCCTGAGGAGCAAGCTCGCATATATCATTTCTTTTTCCTGAGGAGCAAGCTCGCATATATCATTTCTTTTTCCTGAGGAGCAAGCTGGCATATATCATTTCTTTTTCCTGAGGAGCAAGCTGGCCTACATCATTTCTTTTTCCCGAGGAGCAAGCTCGCATATATCATTTCTTTTTCCCGAGGAGCAAGCTCGCATATATCATTTCTTTTTCCTGAGGAGCAAGCTCGCATATATCATTTCTTTTTCCTGAGGAGCAAGCTGGCATATATCATTTCTTTTTCCTGAGGAGCAAGCTGGCATATATCATTTCTTTTTCCTGAGGAGCAAGCTGGCCTACATCATTTCTTTTTCCTGAGGAGCAAGCTCGCATATATCATTTCTTTTTCCCGAGGAGCAAGCTCGCATATATCATTTCTTTTTCCTGAGGAGGAGCTGGCATATATCATTTCTTTTTCCTGAGGAGCAAGCTGGCATATATCATTTATTTTTCCTGAGGAGCAAGCTGGCCTACATCATTTCTTTTTCCTGAGGAGCAAGCTCGCATATATCATTTCTTTTTCCTGAGGAGCAAGCTGGCCTACATCATTTCTTTTTCCTGAGGAGCAAGCTCGCATATATCATTTCTTTTTCCTGAGGAGCAAGCTGGCATATATCATTTCTTTTTCCTGAGGAGCAAGCTGGCATATATCATTTCTTTTTCCTGAGGAGCAAGCTGGCATATATCATTTCTTTTTCCTGAGGAGCAAGCTGGCATATATCATTTCTTTTTCCTGAGGTGCAAGCTCGCATATATCATTTCTTTTTCCTGAGGAGCAAGCTCGCATATATCATTTCTTTTTCCTGAGGAGCAAGCTGGCATATATCATTTCTTTTTCCTGAGGAGCAAGCTGGCATATATCATTTCTTTTTCCTGAGGAGCAAGCTGGCCTACATCATTTCTTTTTCCTGAGGAGCAAGCTCGCATATATCATTTCTTTTTCCCGAGGAGCAAGCTCGCATATATCATTTCTTTTTCCTGAGGAGCAAGCTCGCATATATCATTTCTTTTTCCTGAGGAGCAAGCTGGCCTACATCATTTCTTTTTCCTGAGGAGCAAGCTCGCATATATCATTTCTTTTTCCCGAGGAGCAAGCTGGCATATATCATTTCTTTTTCCTGAGGAGCAAGCTGGCATATATCATTTCTTTTTCCTGAGGAGCAAGCTGGCATATATCATTTCTTTTTCCTGAGGAGCAAGCTGGCATATATCATTTCTTTTTCCTGAGGAGCAAGCTGGCATATATCATTTCTTTTTCCTGAGGAGCAAGCTGGCATATATCATTTCTTTTTCCTGAGGAGCAAGCTGGCATATATCATTTCTTTTTCCTGAGGAGCAAGCTGGCATATATCATTTCTTTTTCCTGAGGAGCAAGCTGGCATATATCATTTCTTTTTCCTGAGGAGCAAGCTGGCATATATCATTTCTTTTTCCTGAGGAGCAAGCTGGCATATATCATTTCTTTTTCCTAAGGAGCAAGCTGGCATATATCATTTCTTTTTCCTGAGGAGCAAGCTGGCATATATCATTTCTTTTTCCTGAGGAGCAAGCTGGCATATATCATTTCTTTTTCCCGAGGAGCAAGCTGGCATATATCATTTCTTTTTCCTGAGGAGCAAGCTGGGATATATCATTCCTTTTTCCTGAGAAGCAAGCTGGCATATATCATTTCTTTTTCCTGAGGAGCAAGCTGGCATATATCATTTCTTTTTCCTGAGGAGCAAGCTGGCATATATCATTTCTTTTTCCTGAGGAGCAAGCTGGCCTACATCATTTCTTTTTCCTGAGGAGCAAGCTCGCATATATCATTTCTTTTTCCCGAGGAGCAAGCTGGCATATATCATTTCTTTTTCCTGAGGAGCAAGCTGGCCTACATCATTTCTTTTTCCTGAGGAGCAAGCTGGCATATATCATTTCTTTTTCCTGAGGAGCAAGCTGGCATATATCATTTCTTTTTCCCGAGGAGCAAGCTCGCATATATCATTTCTTTTTCCTGAGGAGCAAGCTCGCATATATCATTTCTTTTTCCTGAGGAGCAAGCTGGCATATATCATTTCTTTTTCCCGAGGAGCAAGCTCGCATATATCATTTCTTTTTCCTGAGGAGCAAGCTCGCATATATCATTTCTTTTTCCTGAGGAGCAAGCTCGCATATATCATTTCTTTTTCCTGAGGAGCAAGCTGGCATATATCATTTCTTTTTCCCGAGGAGCAAGCTCGCATATATCATTTCTTTTTCCTGAGGAGCAAGCTCGCATATATCATTTCTTTTTCCTGAGGAGCAAGCTGGCATATATCATTTCTTTTTCCTGAGGAGCAAGCTCGCATATATCATTTCTTTTTCCTGAGGAGCAAGCTGGCATATATCATTTCTTTTTCCTGAGGAGCAAGCTGGCCTACATCATTTCTTTTTCCTGAGGAGCAAGCTGGCATATATCATTTCTTTTTCCTGAGGAGCAAGCTGGCCTACATCATTTCTTTTTCCTGAGGAGCAAGCTGGCATATATCATTTCTTTTTCCTGAGGAGCAAGCTGGCCTACATCATTTCTTTTTCCTGAGGAGCAAGCTCGCATATATCATTTCTTTTTCCTGAGGAGCAAGCTCGCATATATCATTTCTTTTTCCTGAGGAGCAAGCTCGCATATATCATTTCTTTTTCCTGAGGAGCAAGCTGGCATATATCATTTCTTTTTCCTGAGGAGCAAGCTGGCCTACATCATTTCTTTTTCCTGAGGAGCAAGCTGGCATATATCATTTCTTTTTCCTGAGGAGCAAGCTGGGATATATCATTTCTTTTTCCTAAGGAGCAAGCTGGCATATATCATTTCTTTTTCCTGAGGAGCAAGCTGGCATATATCATTTCTTTTCCCGAGGAGCAAGCTGGCCTACATCATTTCTTTTTCCTGAGGAGCAAGCTGGCCTACATCATTTATTTTTCCTGAGGAGTAAGCTCGCATATATCATTTCTTTTTCCTGAGGAGCAAGCTCGCATATATCATTTCTTTTTCCTGAGGAGCAAGCTCGCATATATCATTTCTTTTTCCCGAGGAGCAAGCTCGCATATATCATTTCTTTTTCCCGAGGAGCAAGCTGGCCTACATCATTTCTTTTTCCTGAGGAGCAAGCTCGCATATATCATTTCTTTTTCCTGAGGAGCAAGCTCGCATATATCATTTCTTTTTCCTGAGGAGCAAGCTGGCATATATCATTTCTTTTTCCTGAGGAGCAAGCTGGCATATATCATTTCTTTTTCCTGAGGAGCAAGCTGGCATATATCATTTCTTTTTCCTGAGGAGCAAGCTGGCATATATCATTTCTTTTTCCTGAGGAGCAAGCTGGCCTATATCATTTCTTTTTCCTGAGGAGCAAGCTGGCATATATCATTTCTTTTTCCTGAGGAGCAAGCTGGCATATATCATTTCTTTTTCCTGAGGAGCAAGCTGGCCTATATCATTTCTTTTTCCTGAGGAGCAAGCTGGCATATATCATTTCTTTTTCCTGAGGAGCAAGCTGGCATATATCATTTCTTTTTCCTGAGGAGCAAGCTGGCCTATATCATTTCTTTTTCCTGAGGAGCAAGCTGGCATATATCATTTCTTTTTCCTGAGGAGCAAGCTGGCATATATCATTTCTTTTTCCTGAGGAGCAAGCTGGCATATATCATTTCTTTTTCCTGAGGAGCAAGCTGGCATATATCATTTCTTTTTCCTGAGGAGCAAGCTGGCATATATCATTTCTTTTTCCTGAGGAGCAAGCTGGCATATATCATTTCTTTTTCCTGAGGAGCAAGCTGGCATATATCATTTATTTTTCCCGAGGAGCAAGCTGGCATATATCATTTCTTTTTCCTGAGGAGCAAGCTCGCATATATCATTTCTTTTTCCTGAGGAGCAAGCTGGCCTACATCATTTCTTTTCCCTGAGGAGCAAGCTGGCATATATCATTTCTTTTTCCTGAGGAGCAAGCTGGCATATATCATTTCTTTTCCCTGAGGAGCAAGCTGGCCTACATCATTTCTTTTTCCTGAGGAGCAAGCTGGCATATATCATTTCTTTTCCCTGAGGAGCAAGCTGGCATATATCATTTCTTTTTCCTGAGGAGCAAGCTGGCATATATCATTTCTTTTCCCTGAGGAGCAAGCTGGCCTACATCATTTCTTTTTCCTGAGGAGCAAGCTGGCATATATCATTTCTTTTCCCTGAGGAGCAAGCTGGCATATATCATTTCTTTTTCCTGAGGAGCAAGCTGGCCTACATCATTTCTTTTCCCTGAGGAGCAAGCTGGCATATATCATTTCTTTTTCCTGAGGAGCAAGCTGGCATATATCATTTCTTTTTCCTGAGGAGCAAGCTGGCATATATCATTTCTTTTTCCTGAGGAGCAAGCTGGCCTACATCATTTCTTTTCCCTGAGGAGCAAGCTGGCATATATCATTTCTTTTTCCTGAGGAGCAAGCTCGCATATATCATTTCTTTTTCCTGAGGAGCAAGCTCGCATATATCATTTCTTTTTCCTGAGGAGCAAGCTGGCATATATCATTTCTTTTTCCTGAGGAGCAAGCTCGCATATATCATTTCTTTTTCCTGAGGAGCAAGCTGGCATATATCATTTCTTTTTCCTGAGGAGCAAGCTGGCATATATCATTTCTTTTTCCTGAGGAGCAAGCTGGCCTACATCATTTCTTTTTCCTGAGGAGCAAGCTCGCATATATCATTTCTTTTTCCTGAGGAGCAAGCTGGCATATATCATTTCTTTTTCCTGAGGAGCAAGCTCGCATATATCATTTCTTTTTCCTGAGGAGCAAGCTGGCATATATCATTTCTTTTTCCTGAGGAGCAAGCTGGCATATATCATTTCTTTTTCCTGAGGAGCAAGCTCGCATATATCATTTCTTTTTCCTGAGGAGCAAGCTGGCATATATCATTTCTTTTTCCTGAGGAGCAAGCTGGCATATATCATTTCTTTTTCCTGAGGAGCAAGCTGGCATATATCATTTCTTTTTCCTGAGGAGCAAGCTGGCATATATCATTCCTTTTTCCTGAGGAGCAAGCTGGCATATATCATTTCTTTTTCCTGAGGAGCAAGCTCGCTTATATCATTTCTTTTTCCTGAGGAGCAAGCTGGCATATATCATTTCTTTTTCCTGAGGAGCAAGCTGGCATATATCATTTCTTTTTCCTGAGGAGCAAGCTCGCATATATCATTTCTTTTTCCTGAGGAGCAAGCTGGCATATATCATTTCTTTTTCCTGAGGAGCAAGCTGGCGTATATCATTTCTTTTTCCTGAGGAGCAAGCTGGCATATATCATTTCTTTTTCCTGAGGAGCAAGCTGGCATATATCATTTCTTTTTCCTGAGGAGCAAGCTCGCATATATCATTTCTTTTTCCTGAGGAGCAAGCTGGCATATATCATTTCTTTTTCCTGAGGAGCAAGCTGGCATATATCATTTCTTTTTCCTGAGGAGCAAGCTCGCATATATCATTTCTTTTTCCTGAGGAGCAAGCTGGCATATATCATTTCTTTTTCCTGAGGAGCAAGCTGGCATATATCATTTCTTTTTCCTGAGGAGCAAGCTCGCATATATCATTTCTTTTTCCTGAGGAGCAAGCTGGCATATATCATTTCTTTTTCCTGAGGAGCAAGCTCGCATATATCATTTCTTTTTCCTGAGGAGCAAGCTGGCATATATCATTTCTTTTTCCTGAGGAGCAAGCTGGCATATATCATTTCTTTTTCCTGAGGAGCAAGCTGGCATATATCATTTCTTTTTCCTGAGGAGCAAGCTGGCATATATCATTTCTTTTTCCTGAGGAGCAAGCTGGCATATATCATTTCTTTTTCCTGAGGAGCAAGCTGGCCTACATCATTTCTTTTTCCTGAGGAGCAAGCTCGCATATATCATTTCTTTTTCCTGAGGAGCAAGCTGGCATATATCATTTCTTTTTCCTGAGGAGCAAGCTCGCATATATCATTTCTTTTTCCTGAGGAGCAAGCTGGCATATATCATTTCTTTTTCCTGAGGAGCAAGCTGGCATATATCATTTCTTTTTCCTGAGGAGCAAGCTGGCATATATCATTTCTTTTTCCTGAGGAGCAAGCTGGCATATATCATTTCTTTTTCCTGAGGAGCAAGCTGGCATATATCATTTCTTTTTTTATCATAACTATTTCCCGATTCACCATTAGTCAATTGTTTTAGATAGATCAAATATTCCACTGCTTCTTCCATAAGTCGAAATATCTTTTCCATATTTAATTATTTAATTATCATAAATACGTTAATTATTATGAAATGACTGATATTCAAAAATAGTTGTACAAAAAAAAAAACAATTAGTCGTCCTATTACCGAACTAAAAGTGATAAAATCTTTATTAAAAAAAAATTCAACCTTTGTTTCGATGAGGAAAAATTATTTGGTAAAAAAAAATTGTTTAATATATGTTCCACTTCTGGAACAATGGCAGGTAATAGGTTAAAGAGCTGCCCTGAAAAGTTGGTATTTTGATCTTACCAAGTTGCACTTGGCTGTTGCAGGTAAAGCTTCGATTGGAGATCGGGTACCTGAAGATGATAATCAACGAATCTCATACTTTCTTATCACAAGGTAAACACAATAAATACATATAATAAAATTCTAACGGATCGCTGTCTGTACATGGAATATATATCGGAAAAATACTACTGGGGGCAATAGTACCCAAAACAATGATTTTTAGAATTTTTG
Source organism: Gonocerus acuteangulatus (assembly GCA_946811695.1). Taxonomy (NCBI): domain Eukaryota; kingdom Metazoa; phylum Arthropoda; class Insecta; order Hemiptera; family Coreidae; genus Gonocerus; species Gonocerus acuteangulatus. The sequence continues at coordinate 5,237,584 of OX328131.1, read as the reverse complement.
TCTGTTTGTCTGCTGTCTGTCTGTCAGACACTCTGTACACACTAGGGTTTAACAATCCCTAAGGGGACAGCTTAGTGGTTCTGTCACGTTTTAACAATCCTAGCAGCCTTTATGCTTGATTCCCGATGGCTATACTTCTAATATCGTGTATAGAGAAGAATTACTGTAAAGCAGATTTTTTTTTAAATACCCATGAGATAGTGTTTAAAATCCAAAATAAACCAAAATATATATCCGAAAATGCTGAACTAAGTCACTATCTACGCGGACGAAGTCGCATGCACAGTTTGTAAATAATATACCGCTCCTGAAATAAACATTTGTCACTATTCCAAGACGATCAGATGTAAATGAAATGGCAGTTCATAGTTACCAAGAGGTTTTCAAGCTTTTAATGTCAGGTTGAGTCTGATAGAATGCATTTAATATGCTCCTTAACAATTAACAGATTCCAACCCCCAAGACCTTAGATGCCCGCGGAGTGGAGCACGTTTCACTCTCCTGGTTCCACAGCACGGTATTATAATACCTGAGTCTACACCGCTTATCTCTTATCATTTCTCATAATACACTTTCTGTCTTTATTTCTTTATAAGTTGTACTTTACCATGTTCTCTAAATTATAATTTCTTTTTAATAATATTAAGTCAAATACCACAGCGTTGGTATAATATCTAGGGAACATGATCTCTATATACACATAAACTGGTATACACAAATAAGATCCTTCAAAGGGGCCCTAATATGGAAAAGGACCGGGTAGCAGGAGGAAAGCACCATTTAATAGACTCAAACTGCATTTCTATAAATTCTAGCGGACAAAAGAGTGACTAGAGTTTAGAAACCTTACCGCTAGAAGTCGCAAAAAGCTGTCACAGCGGTTGTTTTCAGTCCCGAAGCGAAGAAATGGCCTTGTCACGAAAATGGCTATCAGTCTCGAATGGTCGACACCATAAAATAAAAGTTGTAGATCTGGTGGAGGGATGATTATTTTTATCGATTAGCTGTTTGTTCGCGCATTTTCTGCCTCCTTCCCCCGTAAACTCTTTTTGTAGGCTTACCCTTATGACGCAATCCGGAAGTACCGGCTCGACAATTTTATTTACATTCTATATTATTTATTCATGTAAACAAACAAACTATTTTATTTGGGCCAATACAATACGCATTATACACAAGCATGATTTATTTTTTTACAGGTAAAAATTTGAAGGTACAAAATATTTTGGTAAAGTCTGTGTTTTACTCGCGACGTGTTTCTTTGTCCCAGTTGATAAAACACGGAACTGTTGGAGTTTGGGAGAGTGTGAGTTTCGCACTAGTTTTTCAATGTGAGTGAAAAATGGATCAACCTCCAATTCTCTATGGATCTGGCTGTTCCTTACGAACCAAGGAACATTGGTCAATATTCGGAGTACCTTGTGTTGAAAAGTTTGTTTACGTTTTAAATGTGTGTTACTGGCACCAAACCAGACCGGGCATGAGTACGCTAGTATGGGTAGTATGGTCGATTCATTTATTCATAAAATACTTTAATTTCAACAATCTCAGTGAATGTGTACGATACTTTGTCGTAGTAGACCGAGAGCCAGCAACGCACTTTTCATCAAGTGTTTTATGCACCCTGAAATTTTGCTATAATATACCTCTTGGGTAGACAAGAAGGTATATATGTGTTTCCTGGACATACCTTGGTGCACCAGGTACTGCGCATAGGGGAAAGGTGCAAAACAATATTGCCTAAAAGTAGAGTTTTATTCAGAAGCCAACTATTATTAATGAAATAAATGGCAAATTAAGGTAATTTTCAAATTTATAATAAATAAGGCAGGCACTTTTAAGGGGGTTAAAATGATAATAATAAAAAAAAAACTAAGTACCTAGTTTTTATTTTTAATAATTAATGAAGTGCTTTATTCACGCTGCGATTTAAACAGCGTCTTCAATAAACATATTTGAAAATAATTACAAAAGGGTAGACACTTTTTTGGGGTTTAATTATCAGGAAACATGAAAATAATTGTTGCCTATGATAGACTGCAATACACTGCGTGTGACCGTAAGAGTGCATGACACGACTGCGCAGTGTTTTCTGTGCTCTCATTGGTTCTTGCTCACATGATCTTGTACAGCTGTTCCGGTTTTAATGGCAGCGAAAATAAAACTCTCATTTTATATTAGAATAAAAACAATTTTTTTTTTTTTTTTTTTACTTGTTATACCCCTTAAAACTGTCTGCCATATTTATTATTCATTGTAAAATTGTCTTAATTTTACATTAAAGATTGTTGCCTTCTAAATAAAACTCTATTTTCGGGCAATATTGTTTTGCACCTTTCCCCTATGTGCAGTACCTGGTGCACCAAGGTATGTCCAGGAAACACATATATACCTTCTTATCTACCTAAGAGGTATATTATAGCAAAATTTCAGGATGCATAAAACACTTCATGAAAAGTGCGTTGCTGGCTCTCGGACTATAGATATTTACAAGGTTAGGTACATTAAAGTCTCCATCATTATTGATTCTTTGTATTAGAAATCGTGTAGTTTGCAAGCAATGTACACAGCTCCGAAGGTTTGCTTTGCCTCTAGTCGAGAAGCGATAGAATTGGAAATGTTCCCGAGTGTTTGCTCGCGATACTGTTCACCATGTCAGCCTATAACCACATAGGACCTAACGACCATGGGACCAATAGCCCTGTCATGCATGACCTGTTCGTGTTACCAACTCCAGCTTTGGTGTGCATTTAGTGAAAACTTCAGTAGAAGTTCTTGCATTTGCTATGCGTTGGAAGCTAGTACAATCCAGGTAGATGCAAACAACTTCTTTAATCTTTATCTGTAAGGAAAGCCGCGTGATCAGAGCTAGGTCCAATGCAGCGAATGGGGCTGTAGGTTTTGCGTGCATTCACGGTAAGCTTAACTGCAACCCCAACAACGCCATTTAAGCAGAAATGCATAACCAGAGGTATTTACATAACCAAATACCTTTTCTTGGAATAGATAACCTCAATTTCAAGGAACATGTGAGATTATTAATCCTAGAATTCAGAAAGTGTTCATTCCCTCACCCTTTCGCAAGGGGGGGTATGCAGCTCCACCTAAACTTCTTAAGTGATTCACTTATATCTGGTTGTCTTTGTTTACTTTAGACAAAGAGAATTTTTCAAAAATAAAGCGAAAAAATACATTATTATTTGGACCACTAATTTTTCCAAAACATCTTGTTGAATTTCTCCAATTTACGACCTTTTCAACTAAAATTTTAATTGTAAAATGTGTGCATTACTGTACATTATTACTGTATTTTTATTTTTTGTTTTACTTTATTGTACAATAAATTCGTCTTTTTGGCTAAATTAACGGAAAAAAGATTCCTATTAATTTTTCCAAAATACCTCGATAAATCTATCTGTAGTATTTTAATATATAATACTCGGAGTTATTATAAACAAAATATTTAAATATTATTAAATTTATTCATAAGAAGATCGACTGAACTGAATCATTTTGTAATAAAGACAATTTTTTTATGAGAAACAAGATATTTATAAAAGCTAAAATATTATACCAAATTTTTAAGTATCTGAAAACGCAGGAGACACAACAAATGATGAACATAATTATGATCAAGATTACCACAAATGACAAGTTCCTACTCAGCTGAGCTCCACGCTGTAATACTTGCATTAGACAATATACCTAACACTGACCACAAACACATTACAATATGCACTGACTCACTGAGCACATTACAAACATTACAGGATATTTACAATGACAATCCATTAATAACACTCATACATAACAAGATTTCCCTATTAAACAAGACTGTGACTATGTACTGGCTGCCAGGCCATGAAGATATCGATCTCAGTACTCAAGCAGACACACAAGCAAAACTTGCAGCACGAAAAGATCATCTAGACATAGACAACTCGACGTACCAGGACTTACTGACAGAGGCACAGGCCCTCATTCTACAGATGTGGCAGAAAACATGGTACGAAACACGGGACAACAAACTAAGGGAGATTAAAGAAACTGTCCGGGAATGGCCTTCCAGCAGCAGATGTAACAGACGAGAAGAAGTCGTTCTTAGCAGACTAAGGATAGGCCATTCCCGACTCACTCACTCTTACCTTATGACTAGACAGGACAGACCAACTTGTCAGTACTGTAATACACAACTTAGTGTTAAACACATCCTCACAGACTGTAGACAAAGACAAAATGATAACATCCCACAAAACATGCACCAACTACTTACAGATGACAGTCACTACATCGGACAAATATTTGAATACCTCAGACATTTAAACATTTACGACCTCATATAATTTCGCATGAACGAACTATATAAGTATACAAATATAAATACAACTGATTGAGAACTAAAGCCAACCTCTACAAGGAAGGGATTATGTCCTCTTGTTCTAGTATTAATATTATTATTATTATTTTATTTATTATTACTATTATTTTTTTATTCTTTATTTTTTTTTCTAATGTGAATTTTTGGTGTATTTTCATACATATGTAAAACCCACTTTGCTGTTGAGTCGCCATAGTTGCGAAAAAATAAAAAATAAATAAATAATTATGAAAGTAATAAAAGATAATTAAAAGTTTTAATTAATGGATTAACAACGCCTGGAATTAATGTCATGAATCCTTCTTTAGAAAGATTGTGTACCTGCTATACCTATTTGGATGAAACGTTTTAGAGTATTGCTCTTTTTTCTAGTTAGTGTTCTTTTTTAACACTTTCTTCCCCGAAATACCTGACTAATCCTCAACATCAACCCTTAGAAGATCCCCGAAAGAACCCATGGAGTTGACAAGAGTACTGTCCCCTGGTGAACTTGAAGACCAGCTGTCTAAGGATGACGGTGGTACAGTCCATGTCTTGCTTCATGGTCTAGGAGGGTCTGCAAACAACACTTCCAACATGCTTCTAGCCGATGGTGAGAATATTATATCTAATAAACATTCTTGGATTTAATACTTAGCTGAAATATCGGAATTATCATTATAAAGTACTAGTATTTCTAAAGTGACTCAACTCAAAAATCGGTGTTTTTCAGTAATGACTACGAAAGATATGGTAAATATCTCTTTATCAACCATCAAAACTGTATGTACCTAGCTTCAGAGCTTCTACACCAGAGGGAACTTGTGTCATTCTTCCTGTCTTAATGCTATTCCATCTACATAGGCAAGAGTGTATGTACCTAGCTTCAGAGCTTCTACACCAGAGGGAACTTGTGTCATTCTTCCTGTCTTAATGCTATTCCATCTACATAGGCAAGAGTGTATGTACCTAGCTTCAGAGCTTCTACACCAGAGGGAACTTGTGACATTCTTCCTGTCTTAATGCTATTCCATCTACATAGGCAAGAGTGACACATTTTCAGTTGAGTTTTATTTTGAGTTGTGTCACTTTGAGATTTATTTTGAGTGCGATATATATATATATATATATATATCGCACTCAAAATATATATATATATATATATATATATATATATATATATATATATATATATGTATACATATACATATAAAAAATCAGTCCCGTAACAGGCCACAAGGGCCCAGAGGGGCAGATACTGTAGAGGTATCTGATTCTTGACCATACGGCACTCTAGGGAGATAGTGTGGTCAATACTATGCTCCGGCCGCCTGATTTTGCCCTTGGCTGCTTCGACTGCTAGAGTCATTAGCACCCAAGGTACCCATTATTAATTAAATTAATTAAAGGCTGGGTGAGCCTAGGGACGATCTGGGACCCCAAATCCAATCCTCGAACGGCAGCACTAGAAGAAAAAATCTTTAGTGCGCGCTCGGGTTTTGAACCTGGTCCTCCAGTTCATTAGTCGAGTGCTCTACCACTGAGCTAACCTCGCCCCCAAATATATATATATATATATATATATATATATATATATATATATATATATATATACTAGCTGTTCCTCGGCGTACCATTCTACACTCGTGTGGATATGTAAATAAAACAGAGAGCTGACAGACAATTTCGACTTAGCCTATGACACTCCCCGTATCAAAATCTACCTGTGTATATTGAATCATAACTATTCAATATTTAGTCTCATAACCATAGTAGATTTATTTCTTCCCTACACGTTTCACACCCTTTTGGTGCCTCTTCAAGAGAATGAGTTAAAAATATTAAAACACACAGCATCAACTTGTGGAGGAGAATCTTCCGCTGGAAGTACCACGCCGAAGCTGTATGTTTTTATATTTATAACATTCCCCTGAAGATGCGCCAGAAGGCTGCGAAACGTTTAGAGGAGAAATAAAGCTAGTGAAACTGTATAGTGGAAAATTCTTCGACCTTCCGCATGTAATGAAATTCCTTGTGTAAGAGGTTGATTAACAGAGAACGGGAATTAAAGGAATATATAATGGGGGGGGGGGGAATATATTAGGGAAGCGGAATATCACTTCCGATGGATGGTGTGGTAGTTGAGAGCTCCAAAGTTCTGGGTAGATAGGAAGAGCACTACAAAGAATTGCTTAACTGTAATGGTGATGAATGCATCTCTGGGAGTGATGAAGAAAGGTGTGTTAATGATCTAGAACCACTGTCCATAGAAAAGGTTACTGAGGCGATTGAAGAGTTAAAAAGTAACAAAGCACCTGGGGAAGATATGCTGGTAGCAGAATTCTTTAAATACGGAGGAGAAGAATTGATAAACCGCATATATTTATTGTTAGAGGAGGTTTGGAGTAATAAAGTCATGCCTCAGGAGTGGTGCACAAGCCTCATATGCCCGATATATAAATAAGTCCGACTCGCAGGAACTGCGTCATCTTAGCGCGGTTACGTACATCTCGAAGAAATGGAATAGATTCTGTAAGTTGACAGTAGTCAACTTACACAGAAGCGGATAATTCTTAATCTGTATAAGTCAATACAATTATGTACTGAAAACGTACTTACTCTTCGACTACTGCTGAGAAGGCTCTATTCTAAACAACCAAAAATTCGTTGTCATTTTAAGTATCTGCTAGTATTTTACTAGCAAATTCGTTTTACTGTTATAACCAACTGTAAATATGTGCTTCATGGCGAATAAAATTCCATTCTGTTTTGGGTTAAATCTTTCTATAAAATAAGATATAAAGATAACTTTAGTTGGAAGCTATGAGGAAGGTTATATAGATAGGAGAATTCAAAACAAACTACGTCATCATGATTAGCCACTGCCATCATGATTACCACAGCCAATCCAAACTTATTACCAATACCTTTCACCGTTTCTTAGCTTATTTTACTACAATACTAATTTTACTGATAAATGCAATTTAAAACAAGAAACTACCAATTAAAAAGTGAGATAAACGAAGAGAAAAACCCTTCCAAAACAAACACTTTTTAAGTTTTAAGCGCTTATATCTCTGATTGACGTTGCCCTATTGAATATTGCTTCAGAACCTTTTTTTGTAGAGAATTTAGTAAGCATTCGAATGGTCACCATCCACTTACCACAATTTCCCAACCGTTATCGAGATATTTACGAAAAATGTATGCAGATCCGAAAACTTTTCATGTCTATTAATAAAATATTTTTTTTTCGCATACTTCCCTAAATCCAAATATAACCAAAATTTAAACATCTTAATTGGGATTAATTTCCAAGATGTAGAAAATATTTCAATTGAATCCCGCGATTCTAAGTACCCACAAAAAAATGACTTACAAAAACATTGATTCCACTTTTCTCAGGAACGGTTGCAGATATCGCCTTAAAAATGGTTTCATTCGTTTCTTATTTTAAGAAACCTATAAAACAAGTACCTGCAAGCATATAAACTCAAAAACGTAAGCGTTACGATTTTTTTGCGCGAATTTCGCCCCAAACACTATCTTCTAGTGGGCGGATTCTGCTGGTTAACGAACTTTACCTTTCAAATTAGACTACAGATTTTCGTACCAAATTTCATCAAAATCGGACCATTTTTGAGCTTGCTAGAGCGCGAACAGACAAGCATATATTTAAATATATATATATATATATATATATATATATATATATATATATACAAATTTTAGCCACCTATATTTTCGTGATCTATAGGGTCTGAAACGTGAAAGTTTCTGGTCGGCACGTCCGGATCGCGTCATGAGGTCAACCTTATAAGCGGGTTCTCCCCATGGAGATAGGGAGTAACCGCGCTAAAAAGGAGATAAACTCCAATGCGAGAATTACAGAGGAATTTCCCTGCTGGCTGTAGCCTATAAAATACTTTCAAGCATCCTCTGAGTGAGGCTCAGCGTATTTGCTGAAAACATACTGGAGGAATATCAGTGTGGTTTTACGAAGGGGAGAGGAACAACCGACCAAGTTTTTGTAATGAGGCAGTTAATGCAAAAAGCCTGGGAATATAAGATTGACCTGGATATGTTGTTCATAGATTACAGGCAAGCTTTCGATAGAGTGAAAAGAAGGGAATTAATAAACGCCTTATCTGAGTCCCAAATCCCACAAAAGTTAATAAGGTTATTGCAAATGACAATGAATAATTAATTAATAATGTTCTGAAAAAACTAGCTTCACCTGGCTGCATACTTAATTCAACGGTGTAAATATGTGCTTATCGATGGCCTAGAATGAAAACCTCGTATCTAAAAAAAAAGCTTTAATAACTTTTATACGTCATTAGACGGATAAGATTCTATTTGACAATCCTTGAGAGTCAACGAAATTCTTTCTTACGCGTCGTGGACTATATCTACGAAGAAGCGAACCTTGCAGGCTTCTCAGTAACCATAATATCCATCTAATTAGGTATAAAAGTTGATTATTTTTATTTTTGAGATACGAGGTTTTCATTCTAGGCCATCGTTATGCTGATGACATATGCCTTATTAGCAGGAATTTGCGAACATTAAAAGAAACATTTGCGACATTGAAAGCCGAAAGTGAGAATGTTGGGCTGGAAATTAATCAAGACAAGACAAAATACATGTAAGTCGGGGCCAACAATAAGGCCGGTCATAAGATTGACATGCATATGTTGTTCATAGATTACAGACAAGGTTTCGATAGAGTGAAAAGAAAGGAATTAATAAACGCCTTATCTGAGTCTCAAATCCCACAAAAGTTAATTAGGTTATTGCAAATGACTATGAACAATAGAAATGCAAAGGTAATTATTAATGGCAAAGATTTTCCAGTAACGGCTAAGGTACTAAAGGTAAGGAGATGCGTTGTCTTCTACAACATTACAACATTATTTAACGTTGCTCTTAATAATGTTCTGAAAAAACTAGATTCACCTGGCTGCATACTTAATGCAACGGTGCAAATATGTGCTTATTCTGATGACATATGCCTTATTAGCAGGAATTTGCGAACATTAAAAGAAACATTTGCGACATTGAAAGCCGAAAGTGAGAATGTTGGGCTGGAAATTAATCAAGACAAGACAAAATACATGTAAGTCGGGGCTAACAATGAGGCCGGTCCTCAGAGCATTGAAGTATGTGGACTCACTTATAAAACATTCACGTATCTGGGGGTGGAGGTGAATTGTAGACATAAAATGGATGCTGAGATAGGCAAGAAGATTATGGCCTCGATCTGTTTTCGAAATGTTTCGATCTTCGCTCCTGTCACGAGAAACCCTAGATAAGGTTGTATAAGACATTAGTAAGGCCTATTGTAACTTATGCAGCGGAAGCATAGTCCCTCTCTACAAGCACAATAAATATGTTGAACATTTTCGAAAGAAAAATATTAAGAAGAAGTTATGGACCTGTTTGTGAAGAGGGTGTGTGGAGGCATCGAAAAATTCGGAACTGTATGAACTAAATAATAGTGGCAACATAGTTCATTTTGTTAAAACTAGGCGCATAGAATGGCTGGGTCATGTGGTTAGGATGGACAATAGTAGGATGCCTTATAAGGCATTGTTCGCTAGAATGTATGGGACAAGAAGAAGAAGAAGGCCAAGGAATAGATGGCTGGAGGATGTTGAGACCGACTTGAAAATACTGGATTTGAGAAATTGGAAGAATAGTGCGAAAAATAGGAATGATTGGGGTGCTATTATACAGGAAGCCAAGGCCCGTCTCGGGCTGTAGTGCTGCATAGTAAGTAAGTAAGGAATATAATTTCAAAGCTTTAATTTGCCAGGTCATTCAAAAAGTCCTGTCGTTTTTTTGGGGGAAATTATAAATAAATAAATATTTTCAAATAATCACCTTTATTCATCAAAATATCCACCGTTACAGTCGGTAACCTTCTCCCAACGAGATGGTAAAGCCCAAATTCCTTCCTTAAAAAACTGTTGATTTTTACTGCAAAAATAAGTGGTCAGTTCGTGAATTAGGTTGTCACGGTCTTGAAAACATTTCTGTCTCAGATTGTTGTCGAGATCTCTGAATAGGTGATAATCAGTGGGTGACAGGTCAGGGGAATATGGTGGGTGAGGCAAAACTTCCCAGCCTATTTCTGTCAATTTTTCAAATTTCTGTCAAAAATTGACAGAAATAGGCTGGGAAGTTTTGCCTCACCCACCATATTCCCCTGACCTGTCACCCACTGATTATCACCTATTCAGAGATCTCGACAACAATCTGAGACAGAAATGTTTTCAAGACCGTGACAACCTAATTCACGAACTGACCACTTATTTTTGCAGTAAAAATCAACAGTTTTTTAAGGAAGGAATTTGGGCTTTACCATCTCGTTGGGAGAAGGTTACCGACTGTAACGGTGGATATTTTGATGAATAAAGGTGATTATTTGAAAATATTTATTTATTTATAATTTCCCCCCAAAAAACGACAGGACTTTTTGAATGACCTGGTACAATAAGATCAAGTTTAAATCCACAAAGATCAAAACACATAAAATATCGCTAAGATGAGCGACAAGTTAACGAGAGATAGATAGCTGATTAGAGTGACTACTATTAATTGAGGGGGATAAGAGAATTTTGGGCTGACGTACCTTTGGGCAACACATCTCGGCAGAGAACTCTGACCTGTCACAGTTAAGCCAGCCCTTATAAACCCTTCACCCAACATCTACAGGTCGATCTAGTAGGAAAACATTGGAAATGCGGGAAACTTCAATTTCAGACCAGCGAAGTGCTGCCTATATATATAGGCATCATGTCACTTGATTTCATGCTGCACGCCTCGCTTGGCATACAAAAGCAAAGTATCAAATGTGAAAATCACCTCCTTCCGGAGTGAAAAAACTTTTATTCGTTACTTTGCTTTTGGACGGTCAAATAGTCGGCAGATTCGATCATTTAACAGTGGTTACTTTCCCTATCACTGAGTGAACTTAGATTCGAGAATTTGCCGTACATCAGTCCAACAGCAATCAGTAAAGATTGAAAATAAAAGCAGCTTTTTTTCACATTCGATACTTTGCATTTTTATCGACGATATGTTATAGCATTGTTAAAGATCGGCGAGAAGAACATCCTAGTAGCGGACTACGAGGCTCACGTACCAGCGATCGACTACGAAACAGCTGTCAAGTCTACAGAAGCCTTGGGAAGGGAATTGGCGGGTTTCCTCTCTGACGTCACGTTGCCCCTCCAGCTGATCGGGTTCAGTCTGGGTGCACACGTGGCAGGAGTCGCTGGACACATGATGAGGACTGTTTACAACCAGGCTATACCTCGTATCATCGGTATGTAATGACTTTTTTTTTAAGGTACCGTCATTTGTTCGGACACATTTTCGAGGTTTTCTACGAACGACAGAATTTTTGAAAAAATCTGGAAAAAATAATGTATGAACCCTTAACATTCGTCTATCGAATATTGTATGTTGTTTTTTGAATATCTCAAACATTTCCAAAGCCTCTTTGGACTAAATACTGTTTTCCTTTAAGCCAAGAGAACGCGGGTATAATTGTTTCAAGTCCGAACTCACCCCACGATATTCAAGTTTTTTACTTAAACGAGAAAAAAAAAGCTTTTGAACCAAAAAAATACGTATATTTATTTATGTATCATTAGACAAAATATAAACCTACTATACAATATTAAAAATTAGGGTTTAATTACTTCCAGAGCCTCTACACAGACGTTTGTTTCTAGCGTTTCGAAAATCATGGAAATTACAACTCACATTATAATATTCGTTCCTCACTTCAAAGTGTTCTCACGGGGATTTCGGCTTAACTGTAAGGGGAAAATGGAATATCGATCGTATTTGTCAAGCCAATTATGGCCCTAATGAAAAAGTTTGGTCAAGGTCACGTGATTTCCTGCGCCATGCACTATTGTCCGAACTCGTACTACCTCTCCGAACTCACCCCAAAAGACGGTACATCAACTTCTAAGCCACTAGCGTTGAGATCAATGTTGCAGTAGGGAACTTTCTCAACGGGCCCTGAAATAAGAAAAATCCTTCCTGCAGGTGGGGCTCGAACCGCCATCTCCCACAGGAGAATCCAAGGCGTTAGCCACTAGACCACGAGAAAACCTGTGTACTCACTATTATCCATTATTTTAAAATCTTTATCAGTTCGTCGAAAAGGATATTGTAGATGAGTCAAACATTCAGAAGAAATCGTTGCTTGTTCAGATTGCTAAGGTATGGAATTTCCGGATTCAGTCTTGACATTTAAAAAACTGAATTTTAGCGCAATTCCTCCCTCCCTACATAGGGAGGAAACGCTTATGACGCAACCCAGAAGTGCCGACTAGATAATTCATTCAAGATATTCATTCAAAGATTTATACCTTGTAAGACAAGCCGTAATATTTTTCAGCCCTTACATATATATGTAGATCCTAAGTTGAAAACTAAGATACCAATATATATATATATATATATATATATATATATATATATATATATATATATATATATATATATTTCTTTTTTATCCTATGAGGCATGGGGTCATTAAAGCAGTCTTCCTTTATTATACCACTTTATTTATTGGGCCCGACATGTTTCGTGCATCTTTTCTTCGCACCTCTTCAGGGGCACTTCTACAACAAAATATAATTTGTTGAACATCCACACAAACCTTTTTTCTACAATATTAAAACTATCAATACTATCTTTGAACTGTTCCACAAAATGCATTAAAACATTATCATGCTCCATTAAATGTTACCCCTACCCTAAATATTGCAATAATTATAGCTAAATTACATATTTTTTATAAAAGGTGTTGAGTCCTACCTTGCAAGGAAGTCCTCCCGTTACCAAGTACTCAACGGGAGGACTTCCTTGCAAGGTAGGACTCAACACATTTTATAAAAAATATGATATTTAGCTATAATTTTTTTTTTTTTTTTTTTTTTTTACGGCGCATCTACATCTAGGTCATTAGCGCCGACATCCAGGGTGCAGCGAGGAATTTTACCAGCGAGCCGTGGGATGATAAAATTCCTGCCGGAGGTTGGGAATCGAACCCACCATCTCCCGCTTATGAATCCAAGGCGCTAGCCATTAGACCACGGGAGACCCCTTTAGCTATAATTATTGCAATATTTAATGGAGCATGATAATGTTTTAATGCATTTTGTGGAACAGTTCAAAGATCGTATTGATAGTTTTAATATAGTAGAAAAAAGGTTTGTGTGGATGTTCAACAAATTATATTTTGTTGTAGAAGTGCCCCTGAAGAGGTGAGAAGAAAAGATGCACGAAACATGTCGGGCCCAATAAATAAAGTGGTATAATAAAGGAAGACTGCTTTAATGACCCCATGCCTCATAGGATAAAAAATAATTTTGATATTTTGGGTCATCTATAAGAATAAATAATATATATATATATATATATATATATATATATATAAAAAAAGGCTTCCAGGTAAACTTTGATGTTTGGCACTTCCAAGGCCATGCCAGAAGTTTTTGGGAAAAGTTTAAAAAACTAATCTTTTCTTGGTATTTTTGTTTGTAGTTTTAATAGGTTCTGTAGGTTCTGTAATAGGAGAACGAGTGAAACCATTTTCAAGGTGATATCTGTAACAGTTTTCGACAAAAGTGGATAAACAAAGTTTTTCAAACTGATTTTAGGTTTGGGTACTTAAAACATGTTTCATATTTCATATCCTCTAAAATAAGATATTTAAATGTTGGTTACATTTGGAGTTAAGGAATTATTCGGCAAAATATATTTATGAGCAGCTCTAAAAAGTTTTGGGCACTTCGTCTATTTTCTTAAATATCCCGAATACTGTTTGGAAAGCGAGGTAAGTGGAAGGAGACCATTCAAAAGCTTACTAAATTCTCTAAAAAAAAAGCTTCTGAAGCAATTTTCGGTGGGTGATATCTCTTAGAGAAATAAGTGCTTAAAACTTCGAAAGTGTTAGTTTTGTTCTTTTGAATGAGTTTTCGTCTTTTTTTAACTCATTTTCTTTTTACATATGTTTCCATTTTTTTAGCGTTTTTCATAAAGTGTTGTTCATTGAAATGGAATTTTGCAAATGGTAGAACCCAAAGGATTACCTATTTTCCTCCCAAAAGATCGCTTATACAAACTATAACTAAAAGATATACCTGAACAAATTATTTTTATAAATACTGGTCATGCACTTTGGCACCCAAACTTAGGACAACTCCTATTAGTTATAATTAACCTAACTAATTAATAAGATGATACTTTCCCTAGGACTGGATCCAGCTAACCCACTGTTCGAGAGTATGGATAACCCTCTGCGCCTTGACTATACGGATGCTGAGTTCGTGATGGTTGTACATACAGCTGGAGGTGCAATGGGTGGATTGCAACCCATTGGTCATGTTGATTTCTATCCTAATGGAGGGACAGAACCACAACCTGGGTGCGGGTTAAGTACATTACAATGGGGTGAGTTATCTACATATAGAGACACCAGATCAAGTTCCATGACCAAAGCACAGTCTTCACAGCCGAATTACAAGGAATATTACTAGCACTGACAAACATCAATACTGTAAAAGAAGACAAACTCACTATATGTACGGATTCCTTAAGTGCTTTACTCTCCTTGGAAAACATCTACAGTACAAACCCAATCATAACAAGTATATTCTCACACCTTTACACTCTGCAAGAACATAACAAACTCATCACGATGCTATGGCTACCAGGACATGAAGACATACCACAAAGCACACGTATAGACATAGCGGCAAAACAGGCGACAAAAAGACAGGCTATAGACATTAACATACTGACAACATCAGACATGTGTACAGCATTACATGCACAGGTCCTCCAAGAAAGGGAATTAGACTGGCAGAGATCAGACTCGAAATTACGAGTAATTAAAAACACTACGAAAGCCTGGTCAAATGAACACCGCATCAGGCGTGAAGAAGTGATTTTGACTAGGCTTCGTATTGGACACTGCCATCTAACCCATTCTTGCTTAATGGAAAACAAGCAGAGGCCAACCTGTGCAAGTTGTAATGAGACTTCGACAATTAAACACTTACTGACAGACTGTAGACTGCGTAGTGACTTAGACATTCCTCACGACCTTCACGACTTACTGACTGAAGGTAGTCCATACATCCACACAATACTTGAAAATACCAGACTATAAACATATATAACAAAATATAAATAGTATTTACCAGAAATTACTTTTTCTAACCACCCCTTTTATTATTATTATTATTTTTTTTTATTCATTTATTAGTTTATTTGTTTTTATGTATTTAGTTTTCAGATACACACAAACTATGCAATAATTTTTATTGCCTGTTCAATTTATTTATTTTTTCTTCTTATTTTTATTTATGTTTGAATATACACTCATGTCTATGTAGACATCAAGGAATTATATACATATGTATATGTATATGATTTATAAGCATACTTGCACAACAGGAAATCACTAAAATAGTTTGTTTATCTAATTCCTAATGTTGTGGTACTGTTTTGTTTAGTTTTTGTTCTTCTTTTTCTTGAATGGACAAGGAACGTGTTACTAACTTTATCATGAGCTCATCGCTATCGTTACGAAGCTCATCGCTATCATTACGAAGCTCATCGCTATCATTACGAGATAGGTATTAGGAAGGATATTGGAGGCGGTATTAGGAAGGATATTGGAGGTGGTATTAGGAAGGGTATAGAAGGTGGTCTTAGGAAGGGTATTGGAGGTCGTATTAGGAAGGATATAGAAGGTCGTATTAGGAAGGGTACATAAGGTGGTATTAGAAAGGATATTAATGGCGGTATTAGAGAGGATATTGGAGGTGGTATTAGGAAAGATATAGAAGGTGGTATTAGGAAGGGTATTGGAGGTGGTATTAGGTAGGTAATAGAAGTAGGTATTAGGAAGGATATTAAAGGCGGTATTAGGAAGGGAATAGAAGGCGGTATTAGGGAGTATATAGAAGGTGGCGTTAGGAAGGACATTGAAGGTCGTAATAGGAAGGATATAGAAGGTAGTATTAGGAAGGATATTGAAGGTCGTATTAGGAAGGATATATAAGGTGGTATTAGAAAGGATATTAATGGAGGTATATATATATATATATATATCCCTCCTAATACCACCACCTATATACCTCCAAATACCACCTTCTATATCCTTCCTATTACGACCTTCAATATCCTTCCTAATACCACCTTCTATATCCTTCCTATTACGACCTTCAATATCCTTCCTAATACCACCTTCTATATCCTCCCTAATATCAGCTTTTATATTCTTCCTAATACTACTTCCAATATCCGTCCTTATGCCAACTTCAATATCCTTCCTAATAAGACCTTCGATATCCTTCCTAATAGCACCTTCTATATCCTCCCTTATACCGCCTTCTATACCCTTCATATTACTACTTCCAATATCCTTCCTAATACCACCTCCAATACCCTTCCTAATACCGCCTTCTATTTCCTTCCTAATACCGTCTTTAATATCCTACCTAATACCACCTTCTATACCCTTCCTTAGACCATCTTCTATACCCTTCCTCATACCACCTCCAAAACCCTTCCTAATACCACCTCCAAAACCCTTCCTAATACCACCTTCAGTATCCTTCCTTATACCACCTCCAAAATCCTTCCAAATACCGTCTTTAATATCCTTCCTTATACCACCTTCTATACCCTTCCTAATACCACCTTCTATACCCTACCTAATACCACCTTCTATATCCTTCCTTATGCTACCTTGTATATCCTTCCTAAAACGACCTTCTATATCCTTCCTAATGCCACCTTCTATATCCTTCATAATACCATCTTCTATATCCTTCCTAATACCAGCTCCAATATCCTTCCAAATACCGCCTTTAATATCCTTTCTAATACCACCTTCTATATCCTTCCTAATACTACCTTCTATATCCTTCCTAATACCACCTCCAATATCCTTCCAAATACCGCCTTTAATATCCTTTCTAATACCACCTTCTATATCCTTCCTGAAACGTCCTTCTATATCCTTCCTAATACTACCTTCTATATCCTTCCTAATACCACCTCCAATATCCTTCCAAATACCGCCTTTAACATCCTTTCTAATACCGCCTTTAATATCCTTTCTAATACCACCTTCTATATCCTTCCTAATACCACCTTCTATATCCTTCCTAGTACCACCTTGTATATCCTTCCTAATACCACCTTCTATATCCTTCCTAATACCACCTTCTTTATCCTTCCTAATACCACCTCCAATATCCTTCCAAATACCGCCTTTAATATCCTTTCTAATACCGCCTTTAATATCCTTTCTAATACCACCTTCTATATCCTTCCTAATACTACCTTCTATATCCTTCCTAATACCACCTTCTATATCCTTCCTAATACCACCTCCAATATCCTTCCAAATACCACCTCCAATATCCTTTCTAATACCACCTTCTATATCCTTCCTAATACTACCTTCTATATCCTTCCTAATGCTACCTTGTATATCCTTCCTAATACCACCTTCTACATCCTTCCTAATTCCACCTTGTATATTCTTCCTAATACCACCTCCTATATACTTCCAAATACGTCCTTCAATATCCTTTGTAATAACACTTCCAATATCCTTTTTTTATTCCACCTTCAATATTCCTCCTAGTTAGCTACAAAGATATTTAAACATTATAGGTGAATTAGCGATTAGCACACTGCCGTCGCTATGCGCTAATCGTTGGCGCAGGCTCTTATCAGTAGTGCTAAATTAGCGGGAAGGTATTAGATATTAGCGCGCCCTAACGTTTGCCCAACTCTGCTGTGCTTTGTTTCTCCTGAAGAATTGTGTTTTTAGATATTCCTCTGTGTTAATACTCAATCAATTCAAGGGGTCGAGGCAAAATATTGCCAAGCCACATTTTGAACAAAACTTAACTGTTATATCGCACTAGTATTTCTAAAGTGACACACCTCAAAAAGTGGTTTTATATAGCACTAGTATTTCTAAAGTGACACACCTCAAAAAGTGGTTTTATATAGCACTAGTATTTCTAAAGTGACACACCTCAAAAATTGGTTTTATATAGCACTAGTATTTCTAAAGTGACACACCTCAAAAAGTGGTTTTATTCACGCCGTAATAGTTATGACTATAAAAGACATGGTAAATATATTTTTTTTTGACTATCAAAACTCTATATACCTAGCTTCAGAGCTTCTTCAGCAGAGGGCTCTGTTGTCACCCTTCCTGTCTTAATGTTATTCCATCTACATAGGTAAGAGTGTCACATTTTCAGTTGAGTTTTATTTTGAGTTGTGTCACTTTAGAAAGACTAGTGTGAAAGGTTGGATATTATGTGGGACTATCAGTCTATGATGCTCATATTACTAAAATATGTCTACAAAGTGCTCTTTACGCTACTTAATCCTGTTTCCCCTAACCATTTCAACTGATAGTCCCTCATAATATCCAACATATTGGAACTACAGTTGTTTTGTTGGAAATGTTGCTTGGCGCCATTTTTCCCCGACCCCTTCAATTATCTCCTTATTTTTCCCTAAATATCCTAATGCACCTTTCCTTTCCTCCAGCAGATCTGAAAGCCCTCCTTGAGATAATGTGTAGTCACACAGCTTCCTATCAATACCTCGCTGACAGCATCCGTGGTGGTTACACTGCAACTAGGTGTTCCAGCTGGGAGGCCTATCTAGGCGGTGGCTGTCTGGGTGCACCGACACTTCACATGGGATTCCATGTTCCGGATAAGTATGTATTAGCCATAATTGAGACGTCTAGAATCAAAACAAGACTCATCACTATATTTACGATTTTGATATAACAGTTGATTTTACGAGTTCAAAATGTCCTCTATATACTGGTAAAAAAACTCAATAGATGATGGTGTTTTATAATGCTGAAGTGGAAAATGTATAAAATTAAACACAAGACTTGTTCTGTTTTTGGTGTTTTCTTGGTTTCAGTGTCTTGCTTTGATCCTAGACGCTTAAATTCTCAAACCAATTTTTGGCAAACAATATGAGGAACCCATGGCTTGTCCTGATTGTACAAATATATATTAAACTATTGATGATATGCAGTTTTTAAAAGTCCTATATAGGTTTTCGATATATTTCAAATGTATATTCGCCCCAAATATAGTGAAAACAATCTGGATTCAGCACACAACACCGCCTGGACGAACGCATATTGAAAACAATAACAACATATATTTTACGGTGCTAATGGCCCAGATTTGTCGAAGCGCCGTTAAAATAAAATATAAAAAAAAAAAAAATATTTTATTGACAGGAGGTGATTGACCATTGATGATGCGAAGGTTGGGATTGTCGGGGTTCGGTCATATAGAGGAGATGGTTGACCGTTGATGATGCGAAGGTTGGGATTGTCGGGGTTCGGTCATATAGAGGAGATGGTTGACCGTTGATGATGCGAAGGTTGGGATTGTCGGGGTTCGGTCATATAGAGGAGATGGTTGACCGTTGATGATGCGAAGGTTGGGATTGTCGGGGTTCGGTCATATAGAGGAGATGGTTGACCGTTGATGATGCGAAGGTTGGGATTGTCGGGGCTCGGTCATATAGAGGAGATGGTTGACCATTGATGATGCGAAGGTTGGGATTGTCGGGGTTCGGTCATATAGAGGAGATGGTTGACCATTGATGATGCGAAGGTTGGGATTGTCGGGGTTCGGTCATATAGAGGAGATGGTTGACCGTTGATGATGCGAAGGTTGGGATTGTCGGGGTTCGGTCATATAGAGGAGATGGTTGACCATTGATGATGCGAAGGTTGGGATTGTCGGGGTTCGGTCATATAGAGGAGATGGTTGACCGTTGATGATGCGAAGGTTGGGATTGTCGGGGTTCGGTCATATAGAGGAGATGGTTGACCGTTGATGATGCGAAGGTAGGGATTGTCGGGGTTCGGTCATATAGAGGAGATGGTTGACCGTTGATGATGCGATGGTTGGGATTGTCGGGGTTCGATCATATAAAGGAGATGGTTGACCGTTGATGATGCGAAGGTAGGGATTGTCGGGGTTCGGTCATATAGAGGAGATGGTTGACCGTTGATGATGCGAAGGTTGGGATTGTCGGGGTTCGGTCATATAGAGGAGATGGTTGACCGTTGATGATGCGAAGGTTGGGATTGTCGGGGCTCGGTCATATAGAGGAGATGGTTGACCGTTGATGATGCGAAGGTTGGGATTGTCGGGGCTCGGTCATATAGAGGAGATGGTTGACCGTTGATGATGCGAAGGTTGGGATTGTCGGGGTTCGGTCATATAGAGGAGATCGTTGACCGTTGATGATGCGAAGGTTGGGATTGTCGGGTTCGATCATATAGAGGAGATCGTTGACCGTTGATGATGCGAAGGTTGGGATTGTCGGGGTTCGGTCATATAGAGGAGATGGTTGACCGTTGATGATGCGAAGGTAGGGATTGTCGGGTTTCGGTCATATAGAGGAGATGGTTGACCGTTGATGATGCGAAGGTAGGGATTGTCGGGTTCGATCATATAGAGGAGATGGTTGACCGTTGATGATGCGAAGGTAGGGATTGTCGGGTTCGATCATATAGAGGAGATGATTGACCGTTGATGATGCGAAGGTAGGGATTGTCGAGGTTCGGTCATATAGAGGAGATGATTGACCGTTGATGATGCAAGGTAGGGATTGTCGGGGTTCGGTCATATAGAGGAGATCGTTGACCGTTGATGATGCGAAGGTTGGGATTGTCGGGGTTCGGTCATTATTTCTTAATAAAACTAAATTTTACAGTGAAAATGGTTTTATTATTGTCGACGTTTCGGCTTGAACTTCAAGCCTTCATCAGGGCGGTGGGAAGATTGAGAACTATGCCTCACAGATACTGGATCATCCGTGGGGCAGTTAATAAAATGTAGTTTTATTAAGAAGAAATGACCGAACCTCGAAAATATATTTTACTGTCCAAAAAAAATTGAAAATCTAAGTAAAAATATTATATTAGGTTAATAAGCTATAACATGGAAAAATGGTTGTCATATTTACAATATACGCTTCAAATTGTGTTAGAAACAACAAAATAGTGTCAGGAAACAAACAATTTTTTTTTGTTTTGTTTTTGTTGACCCATTTGTGAATTCTTCTCTTTGAATTTCGAATTGAGGTTGCACTCATGAGAGAATCAACTACAATCTATAAATTGATTTTTCTATTATAATCATTTGATTATCAAATGGAATGGAATGTACAACAAAAGCGATCTAATATAAGTCCTAATGTAAATAAAATTATAGTTTCGATTGATGGCAAAAGCAAAATATTATTACAAATATTAAAAAGTCAATTTCTCTATTAATGCTATGTTATATTTGCAAATTAAGGCTGATTCACGCTAGACCGTGTCGGGTCCGGGCCGGGTCACGGCTAGTCCCGGCCGTGACACGGTGAAACAATCTCACCAGCATTTTCAATGGACTCGTTCACGCTACACCGGGCCGGGTCCGTGTTTTATGCGTGTGTGATTGCCTCACCTTGTCCCGGCCGTGGCCCGGCCCGGCCCCGACCCGGCCTAGCATGAATTGGCCTTTAATTTGATCGAACCAACACATCTAAAACATCATCCCCTCCTACTTAGGTGGTATTATGGAAATTTACCCTTAAACCTTAAGTTTACGAAATTTCTTGAGCTTCTGAATGGTTGCCTTTCATTTAGCGGGCGTGAAATTTCAACAAAACTGCTCGAAATAGTACTGACAAGGAAACATCCCCAAGAGTCCGGAGCCGATTTTTATTAAACTTTGTACATTTAATAAACACGTGAAAATAATGGATACGTACTTTTTAATATCGGCCCAATCGTACGTTTAAGGTGTGAAACCACAATTCCAAAGTAAATCTCAAATATTCTAACAAGAGGAGTGGTGGGGAGTATACAGTGGTGGGGAGTATACAGTGGTGGGGAGTATACAGTGGTGGGAACTATACAGTGGTGGGGAGTATACAGTGGTGGGGAGTATACATTGGTAGGGGGGTATACAGTGGTGGGGAGTATACAGTGGTGGGGACTATACAGTGGTGGGGACTATACAGTGGTGGGGACTATACAGTGGTGGGGAGTATACAGTGGTGGGGGGTATACAGTGGTGGGGAGTATACAGTGGTGGGGACTATACAGTGGTGGGGAGTATACAGTGGTGGGGACTATACAGTGGTGGGGAGTATACAGTGGTGGGGAGTATACAGTGGTGGGGAGTATACAGTGGAGGGGAGTATACTGGATGATATTTACCTCATTATCTGTACTGGATGATAGGCAACTACACTTGCCTACTTAATCAAGTTACCTGACTTTATTTTATTTTATTATTTTATGAATAGGACATTTTTAAGTTTTACCCCAGGTTTTCGAAATCACTTTACACATAACTTAAAGTAACAGCGGATGAGAAGAGGGTTAGAAGGATCGCAGAATGGTCCGACGATAGGTCGAGGAGCGAATCAACAGAAGTCGCTATACCTCCCAAGCCAGAGGAGATGAAGAAGTCGACTAGGTCAGGACTACGGGATGGATCGGTTGGCCAGTATGTTGGTGTGTTTGGCGATATAGGGAGATAATTCTGGGAGTTAAGGATATCATAAAGGATTCTGCCACGGGAGTTAGCTGAACGGCTTCCCCACATGGGGTGTTTCGCGTTGAAATCACCCCCGGTGAAGAAGCGGGGACCAAAGGATTGGAATATTGACAGGAATTCAGGATGGTAAATGGAATGGTTGGGAGAACAATACACTGCGGACAGTATGATATCGAAGGGAGAAAGGGAAAGGGATATGGATGTTACCTGCAGGCTTGCTGATGCGATGCTGGATTCTTGGTGATGCTTGATGTTGCTCTTGATTAGAATCAGAGTGCCATGCTGCGCCAGAGATGGATGGTCGGTTCGATAACAGGAGTAACCCTTGACACCGAATGTCATGGATTCTTTCAGGTGTGTTTCAGTTATAAGTGCAATGTCAATGTTTTTGTCAGTTAGTAAAAGTGTGAGTTCTTGTCTTCTTGTTGTGAGTCCGTTGGCATTCCACAAAAGAATTGAGAGATGGGAATTATGGAAGCGTTGCATTCTGGGATTTAGGAAGGAAGTGTGCTATAAGGGTGGTCATCAGGTTAATTAAAGGAGTAAGAAGGGTTTCGAGTTTATTTAGGAAAGAGGAGAAAAGCACCATTGGATCTTGAGCCTGGTGCTGTGTGGTTTGCTTAGACGGGGCGGGAGTAGATGGGAAGGTAGGCAAGGTTTGGGGTTGCGGAGGAGTAGTAGAAAAGGTAGGAAGGGAAGATGGTTCATGTGGTTTCTGAGCTGGTTTAGGGACAGGCGGCTTTTTTTTCTCGAGCGTGGTTAGCAGGGAGGAGTAGGTGACGTTCGGCCGGCGATGGGACGATTCTTGTGCTGCTGGAACGGGCTGAAGGCTGGGGAAGTGGGATGGTCCGCTGGGTGGTAATGATTTCTTGGCGTCTTTTTGATGACTGAGCTGGGTTCTCTGCCGTTGCATTCTGATTGTTTTGAGTGCTTTATATACTTCACACCCTTTGTAGCTGGCAGTGTGATTTTCGCCGCAGTTCGCGCAGCTCGCAGGGGCTTCGATTGGCTTGTGGCAGTCCTTAGAGGGGTGTTCAGATCCGCATTTGACACATTTTGATTTGTGATGACAATATGTGCGGGTGTGATTGAACTCTTGGCAGTTTTGGCATTGTATGACATCGCCCCTGCGTCGCGGTTCTTCTACTTTTATTTTTGTGTACAGTAGGTATTGCTCGCGGAAAATTTCCTTGCTCTTTTCGTTTTTTTCCAGGTCGACGAAGAAGAGCGGCAATTGGGCCTTTGTGACTGGGTGCCGTACGTTATGGGCTCGTTTGACGGAGTAGCCTTTATTGGAGAGCTCACTAATGATGTCTTCGGGGGGCGTTGAGTGGTGGAGGTGTCGGATGACCACCCTGTAGGATTTGTCCTCGGGTAACTGGTAGCAGTGAAAATCTGCTTCCTTGCTTTCCAGGTGTCGTATGATGCTTCTGTAGGAGTCACTGCTAGTAGGCTTTATGACGATGTTTACTAAAGCCATTCAGGACAGTGCCCGCAATTCATGCCGACCAAGGACAGGGTTACCTCCTCCACCCAAAATGCAACTCCCAAACCACATCCAAGAACTCCTTGCAGCCAAGCGACGAGCCAGGGCTTTATGGCAAAGATCCCGTTATCCCTCGGACAGAAACGCATACAACAGACTGACACGCCAACTGAAATCTTCCCTATCCCAATTCCGTTCAGAATCCTTTAACGAATACCTTTCATCCCTCTCTACACAAGACTGTTCTTTGTGGACAGTCACTCGTAGAATCCTTAAGTTCCACTCAATCCCTTCCCCTCTCAAACGCAACGATGGGACCTGGGCCAGAAGTGATGAAGAAAAGGCGCTCCTCCTCTCCACACACCTAACCACAGTATTTTCCCCTAATCCTCAAATGAGCCCTTCCCATGATGCAGATATCGAACATTACCTGAATTCTCCTTTACCTTTGTCCTTCCCTCCCAAAGCTTTCCATCCATCCGATGTTAAATACATCATCAAACACCTTCCTAGGAAATCTCCCGGTTATGATCTTATCACCTCCACAATACTCAAAAACCTCCCCCAGAAGGCCATTATATTCCTTACATACCTCTATAACTCAATCCTAAGAACAACCCATTTCCCGAATCCCTGGAAACACTCAGTCGTCGTCGTTATCCCCAAACCCTTTAAACCTCCAGATTGCCCCTCTTCCTATCGG
This sequence comes from Gonocerus acuteangulatus, assembly GCA_946811695.1. NCBI lineage: Eukaryota > Metazoa > Arthropoda > Insecta > Hemiptera > Coreidae > Gonocerus > Gonocerus acuteangulatus. The sequence goes on along the minus strand of OX328131.1, from coordinate 5,212,367 downwards.
CCCATCAGCCTTCTCCCATTAATGTCCAAAATATTCGAAAAACTCCTGTACAAAAGAATCCTCCCTATCATAGAATCCTCGAATACAATTCCCAACCATCAATTTGGTTTCCGCTTCCAGCATTCCACTATAAAACAGTGCTTACGAGTCGTAGACTCAATTTCCTCCTCGCTTGAACGTAAGAGTTTTTGCACGAGTGCCTTTCTCGACGTTGCTCAAGCATTCGATCGGGTTTGGCACCCGGGATTACTTTACAAAGTAAAGCTTATACTTCCACACACCTATTTCCTTATCCTCAAATCCTATCTGTCAAACAGATCCTTCCAAGTCAAATACGGTACAACTCTTTCCCCGACCTGCCCCATAAATGCTGGAGTCCCTCAAGGGAGTATTATTGGTCCTCTCCTTTTCCTCCTTTACACTGCGGATATTCCCACACACCCCCAAACCCTACTAACAACCTACGCAGATGATACTGCCATCCTGTCAACTTCCCCTGATCCCTCAGTAGCATCCCAACACCTGCAGGAACATCTCACCGCCATACAACATTGGAGTGACATGTGGAGAGTAAAAATCAACCCGGAAAAATGTAAGCAGGTTACATTCACTCTCAACCGGAGATCATGCCCTTCTGTACATCTCAAAAACACTCCACTACCAGTATCCAGCGAGGTTCGATATCTAGGATTATACCTTGACAGCCGACTGACATGGAACCCTCACACGAGACTGAAAAGACAAGAACTGAACAAAAGATACGGACTACTTAGACGACTCCTTGGACCCTCATCTAAATTATCAATACAGAACAAACTAACGATATACAAAACAATCATTCGACCAATATGGACATACGGACTTGAACTCTGGGGGTCTGCAAAACCATCCAACATCAACAGAATACAGGCATTCCAGTCAAAAGTGCTCCGTAAAATTGTAAATGCCCCTTTCTACGTCTCAAACAAAACCCTTCACAATGACCTTAACATTCCATTTGTCCTTGACCTTGCTAAAACCCGTTTCCAAATGTTCCACTCCAAATTGTCCTACCATCCTAACCCGGAAGGTCTATCCCTATCGTCCCAATCCCATCCAGACAATCCTCCCAGGCGGCTCAAGAGACAGTGGCCCCGAGACAATTTACTCTTCTGATCATATAGGGATCATTAAAATATTTATTTGGACAGCTTTGAAAGTGCCAACAATGGCTGGCTTCTTTCACATTTTGTATTGTTTTTATTTTATTTTACTTTTTCCATTTTTTTCAACTTGTTCATAATATCTGCATCATCAAACTTGATTATTGTACTGTTTATAATTTGTACAGATTTCAAATAAATAAATAAATAAATAAATAAAAAAACTTAAAGTAACGATATCCTTTTTCGTTCCAGTGCCAGAGGAAGCTATTACCTGAAGACTCCAAGAGAACCTGCTTCAGATCCGCTGGATGATCCTGATGATGTTTACGAAGAGATCGAAACCAAGGCTAATAACGGATTACTCCATATGTCTTCGGATTCGGAGAAGAATTCTGATGCTTGGTCCTTTTTGACGGGCCTCTTCATCATCGTCTGTCAAGCTGTATCTGTTTATATCATTTGGCACTATACGCCGCATTGATTCTCTGGAACAATATATATAAGTGTCATCAAACGCTGTCTGAAATGGTCAAAATCTGAATGTTTCTATAAAGAAGTATCTAAATATGTTGGCATTACAATTTACAAAAATTGTACCTATCTGCTAATGAGCAATGTCTGAAGACATTTTATTAAATTTTGTAGGAACATTTCTGTAAAATTACATTTTTTTTTGTTGTAAATTTACATCATCTATAGAAGTTAAACTTTTAGAAAAATCCTTCTTTTGGTCAGTATTTAGTTTTCTAAACACACCTTTCTCCTTAGATACTTTATTTGTATTTCTCTATTAGGAGATACAGTGCTCTAACATAATTATTACTTAGTGTCGTAAATACTCCTGTACAACTTAACAATTGGGCGTCTATTTCACCCTCCTTATTCAGACTTGAAAACATCACAAGGCTAGTTGCTCTGAGACCTAAATCGATAATATATAACACATCAATTTAACAGAACCACACGTAAAAAAATAAGTAAACATTGTTATTTAGAATATATTAAAGAATACTAAATTGATTGATAATTATAAATAAAAACAAATACATAAAATAAAAGCAAGAAAATCTAATAATAAAAATTATAAACAATAAGAACATAATACAGAATTCTGAAACCATATACTTCACCCGCTAGACCAGAGCTACTGCTTCATGGAGTTATTAACGTAGTCCAACATACATATAAAGGTACACGTACACACCAAAGTAAAATAAAAACTTGTACAATAAATTAATAAAGAGATAAACAAACAGAGGCGATCCTCAGTGGCCCACCAATCGACTGAAAATTATGCTGGAGCCCTTTAAAAACCGCATAATAATGCTCCTCAGCACTGCCATTGGGACAACAAGTTGCTTTAAGCTCTTGGCAGAAGCACTGCTCCACACACCCCTCCAGCTCAATGTACAGGACGTTACTTCCACGTCGGTGACAGGCACGCCAAACATCCGGCCCACCGCCAAACGGACAACGAGTCTCCCTTACTTCCGACACTTTGCCCGGTGCAGCGAATTCAGATCAGAGGAATTCCCATTTACAATCTGTGCGTCCACAATCGTCACCTTGCCCTCTTTTGCCAATATTATGTCGGTTTTCCAACGTCGGCCATCGGCTCTCAGGTCTGTCTCGAGGTGAACCTCGTACCCCCTCCCGGCTAAGGCCTCACTCAGTACATCCACCACAGTATCATGCCGCAAACAACGACCTCCCCGTGAAACATAGCACTGCTGAACAGCATGTGTGCCGGTCTCATCTTCAAGGGAACTCGCTCTGCATGTGAGAATCCGGCCCCCACGCCGGTCTCTTATCGTTCTCACGGTAGTCGGAAGAGCATTTATGTGGGTAGAAACATACTGGATGAAGTCCCAACCAGAAGTGGTACCAGCTCCGTCATTGAGCCAATATGTTGAAGCCTTACTAGCAGAAGATTCCTTCAATCCTGTTGGACGAATAGACCATCTCTGCCCACCGGCGCTTTCCAATTTCAGGGCACCAAGCGTCTTCATGAATCAAGCCCTGCCTGGCCAAAGAGATCTCGCAGAGCCCAATCCAAGACGCTCATGCATGACAAACGCAAGTTCCGTGCATGCAGAATGGACATATCCAAATGGGAAATCCAGCAATTGACAATCTCAACCACCTGCTAATCACTGATCTAACCTTCATGTGAAACGTCCTTAAATGCTTCGCTTCATTTTCGATATCCGGTGGGTACGATTGATTACAAAAAATTGTTTAATGAGTGCAACCTCAGTAGGGAATCTAAAAACATTGGGGGAGGGGAGGGTGCTACCTTATCATTTCTATGTAAAATGCTAGAATACATTTTCTTGCATATCTAGAATTGCAAGAGCCACCAAAACCTCCATGGAAATGGTTGGATTCTTTGTCCAAAATCAGGTGACGAGTCGTAGCTACCAAAAGATTTTCCGAGGGAGGGTTTATAATTATCTCTCTTGAATAGCTTGGACTAAAACGGAATTCGGCCTCGTTAACAAGTCCATTTTCCAGTCCGCTGCTTCACTCCGTATTCCGTTCAGGGAATTCAGCGTAAAGTGGATTTGTTTTACCTGCTTCAGAGCCGAGAACAAATACACCGGATAGAGGAAGGGGGGGGGGGGTAGAGAAGGAATAAGGGAGGAGATAAACTCATTTATAGGCTGTAAATAGGTTGGCAGCCCTGTAATTTTCCAGCTGGTAGCACAGAGAATTAACTACAGGCTTAGGAAAATCCAATATGGCCGCGACCGGGCCCCCTGCGACAGATCTGTTTGTAGAAGGAAGTAGAGCGCCCCCTTACAATCCCCTATCTGAAAAAAAAATACATAAAAATCTGGTGAAAGTGGACAGGATTTGGAGGGGTGGGTAAAATGTTTGCGCCCGTCTGATTCGTTTATCTTGGGCGAACCCTGATCCTCTCTGTCAATACAGATCGATATTACTAACAGATTTGCTAGCTTTTTCTTCATGAAATCCTCGGGAAATCAAAGGGAGTATTTGAACCTCTACAGCCGCAGTCTGCACCAATGGCTACCGGTGTATTTAGAAACAAGAAAGGGTTTTCCTTAGTAAAAAACTTCCTACAGAATTTACTACAATTGTAAAGTGTCAAATAAAGAATAAATTACGGCGCCTTATTGTGTTTTCTCCCTCTACATTCTTATAACTAGGAAACGGATGTTCATGTATTTACATATTTTTTTTGTGATTCATAAATCGTAACTGTTGATAAAATTCTGCACGTTTTAAGTGATTTTAAAGCATTTAAACAGGTTTTTATTTTACATATGTCTTCAAAAATCCATATTTTTACATATTCTGCCATAAATACATATTTTTACTACATATTTTGATATTCATTTTATTTTTTAATGGAAAAAATAAAGGGGAAACCAAGAAGCTTCCCGGCAATAATGGTGTAGGAGCAGATGCGTTTTAAAATAAATTTGTAAAACAAATTATTGTTTAACAATTGTATTATTCCTTTAATATAACAATGCTCTAAAACAAACAAAAAAATCGATATTATTTTCAAAAATGGAGACATAAAATAATGAATTTTTATTATTTGAAAGAACTATTTTATTTTATGCCTTAGTTCCTAAGGCGCATTGAACGAAACGCTGGGAAATGTGTCGACAATTGTTTGATGCAAAATCACCAGAAAAAAAGTCCGACTCACAGGAACTGCGTCATCTTAGCGCGGTTACGTACATCTCGAAGAAATGGAATATATTAGCATCACAAATCACAGGAAACTGACAGTAGCCAACTTACACAGAAGCGTATAATTCTTAATCTGTATAAGTCAATACAATTATGTACTGAAAACATACTTACTCTTTGACTACTGCTAAAAAGGCTCTATTCTAAACAATTAAAAATTCGTAGTCATTTTAGATATCTTGTTTTACTAGCAAATTCGTTTTACTGTTATAATCAACTGTAAATATGTGCTTCAAGGCGAATAAAATTCCATTCTCTCGTGGGTTAAATCTTTCTATGAAATAAGAAATAATGATAACTTCAGTTGTAGCAGGAGGAAGGTTATATAGATAGGAGAATTCAAAACAATCTATGTATACGTCATCATGATTAGCCACAGCCATCTTGATTACTACAGCCACTCCAAACTTATTAACAATACCTTTTACCGTTTCTTAGCTTATTTTACTACAATACTAATTTTACTGATAAATGCAATTTAAAACAAAAAACAACCAATTAAAAAGTGAGTTAAGCAAAGAGAAAAACCCTTTCAAAACTACAAAACAAACACTTTTGAAGTTTTAAGCGCTTATATCTCTGATTGACGTTGCCCCATCAAATATTGCTTCAGAACCTTTTTTGTAGAGAATTTAGTAAGCATTCGAATGGTCACCTTCCACTTACCACGATTTCCCAACCTTTATCGAGATATTTACGAAAAATGTATGAAGATCCGAAAACTTTTCATGTCTATTAATATTTTTTTTTTTTTTTGCATACTTCCTTAACTCCAAACATAACCAAAATTTAAACATCTTAGTTGGGATTAATTTCCAAGTTGTAGAAAATATTTCAATTGAATCCCGCGATTCTAAGTACCTACAAAAAAATAATGACTTACAAAAACATTGATTCCTCTTTTATCAGAAACGGTTACAGATATCGCCTATAAAACAAGTACCTGCAAGCATATAAACTCAAAAACGTAAGCGTTACGATTTTTTTTTTTGCGCGAATTTCGCCCCAAACACTATCATTCAGTGGGCGGATTCTGCTGTTTAACGAACTTGACCTTTCAAATTAGACGACAGATTTTTGTATCAAATTTCATCAAAATCGGACCTTTTTTGAGCTTGCTAGAGAGCGAACAGACAAGCATATATATAAATATATACATGCATATATATATATATATATATATATATATATATATATATATATATATATATATATATAAATTGGAACCACCTATATTTTCGTGATCTAAAGGGTCTGAAACGAGAAAGTTTCTAGTCGGCACGTCAGGATTGCGTCGTGAGGTCAACCTCATAAGCGGGTTCTCCCTATAGAGGTAGCGAGGAACCGCGCTAAAATGGGCCTGATCGGTGACCCCCCCACTGTATTCTCCACTTATAATATCAGACCAGCGGCATTTCACGGTTGATAATTTAAAAATGCATGCTGTTGCAAACAATTTTCCAAAATAATGTTCATCTGTAGAAATTTTTAAAATGAGTTCTAAATTTTTATTTATGCTTTTTTTTTCCAAATGGTATGCAGTTTTAGTCATCCTTTTCTTTCCATTTATAATAACCATTTTCAATAAAGTTCTTACTAATTATTTATGCTTTTTTTTTTCAATATGGTATGCAGTTTTAGTCATCCTTGTCTTTCCATTTATAATAACCATTTTCAATAAAGTTCTTACTAATTATTTATGCTTTTTTTTTTCAATATGGTATGCAGTTTTAGTCATCCTTTTCTTTCCATTTATAATAACCATTTTCAATAAAGTTCTTACTAATTATTTATGCTTTTTTTTTTCAATATGGTATGCAGTTTTAGTCATCCTTTTCTTTCCATTTATAATAACCATTTTCAATAAAGTTCTTACTAATTATTTATGCTTTTTTTTTCCAAATGGTATGCAGTTTTAGTCATCCTTTTCTTTCCATTTATAATAACCATTTTCAATAAAGTTCTTACTAATTATTTATGCTTTTTTTTTCAAAATGGTATGCAGTTTTAGTCATCCTTTTCTTTCCATTTATAATAACCATTTTCAATAAAGTTCTTACTAATTATTTATGCTTTTTTTTTTCAAAATGGTATGCAGTTTTAGTCATCCTTTTCTTTCCATTTATAATAACCATTTTCAATAAAGTTCTTACTAATTATTTATGCTTTTTTTTTTCAATATGGTATGCAGTTTTAGTCATCCTTTTCTTTCCATTTATAATAACCATTTTCAATAAAGTTCTTACTAATTATTTATGCTTTTTTTTTTCAATATGGTATGCAGTTTTAGTCATCCTTTTCTTTCCATTTATAATAACCATTTTCAATAAAGTTCTTACTAATTATTTATGCTTTTTTTTTTTCAATATGGTATGCAGTTTTAGTCATCCTTTTCTTTCCATTTATAATAACCATTTTTAATAAAGTTCTTACTAATTATTTATGCTTTTTTTTTTCAATATGGTATGCAGTTTTAGTCATCCTTTTCTTTCCATTTATAATAACCATTTTCAGTAAAGTTCTTACTAATTATTTATGCTTTTTTTTTTCAATATGGTATGCAGTTTTAGTCATCCTTTTCTTTCCATTTATAATAACCATTTTCAATAAAGTTCTTACTAATTATTTATGCTTTTTTTTTTCAATATGGTATGCAGTTTTAGTCATCCTTTTCTTTCCATTTATAATAACCATTTTCAATAAAGTTCTTACTAATTATTTATGCTTTTTTTTTTCAATATGGTATGCAGTTTTAGTCATCCTTTTCTTTCCATTTATAATAACCATTTTCAATAAAGTTCTTACTAATTATTTATGCTTTTTTTTTCCAAATGGTATGCAGTTTTAGTCATCCTTTTCTTTCCATTTATAATAACCATTTTCAGTAAAGTTCTTACTAATTATTTATGCTTTTTTTTTTTCAATATGGAATGCAGTTTTAGTCATCCTTTTCTTTCCATTTATAATAACCATTTTCAATAAAGTTCTTACTAATTATTTATGCTTTTTTTTTTCAATATGGTATGCAGTTTTAGTCATCCTTTTCTTTCCATTTATAATAACCATTTTCAATAAAGTTCTTACTAATTATTTATACTTTTTTTTTTCAATATGGTATGCAGTTTTAGTCATCCTTTTCTTTCCATTTATAATAACCATTTTCAATAAAGTTCTTACTAATTATTTATGCTTTTTTTTTTCAATATGGTATGCAGTTTTAGTCATCCTTTTCTTTCCATTTATAATAACCATTTTCAATAAAGTTCTTACTAATTATTTATGCTTTTTTTTTTCAATATGGTATGCAGTTTTAGTCGTCCTTTTCTTTCCATTTATAATAACCATTTTCAATAAAGTTCTTACTAATTATTTATGCTTTTTTTTTTCAATATGGTATGCAGTTTTAGTCATCCTTTTCTTTCCATTTATAATAACCATTTTCAATTAAGTTCTTACTAATTATTTATGCTTTTTTTTTTCAATATGGTATGCAGTTTTAGTCGTCCTTTTCCTTCCATTTATAATAACCATTTTCAATAAAGTTCTTACTAATTATTTATGCTTTTTTTTTTCAATATGGTATGCAGTTTTAGACATCCTTTTCTTTCCATTTATAATAACCATTTTCAATAAAGTTCTTACTAATTATTTATGCTTTTTTTTTTCAATATGGTATGCAGTTTTAGTCATCCTTTTCTTTCCATTTATAATAACCATTTTCAATAAAGTTCTTACTAATTATTTATGCTTTTTTTTTTCAATATGGTATGCAGTTTTAGTCATCCTTTTCTTTCCATTTATAATAACCATTTTCAATAAAGTTCTTACTAATTATTTATGCTTTTTTTTTCAATATGGTATGCAGTTTTAGTCATCCTTGTCTTTCCATTTATAATAACCATTTTCAATAAAGTTCTTAATAATTATTTATGCTTTTTTTTTTCAATATGGTATGCAGTTTTAGTCATCCTTGTCTTTCCGTTTATAATAACCATTTTCAATAAAGTTCTTAATAATTATTTATGCTTTTTTTTTTCAATATGGTATGCAGTTTTAGTCATCCTTGTCTTTCCATTTATAATAACCATTTTCAATAAAGTTCTTACTAATTATTTATGCTTTTTTTTTTCAATATGGAATGCAGTTTTAGTCATCCTTTTCTTTCCGTTTATAATAACCATTTTCAATAAAGTTCTTACTAATTATTTATGCTTTTTTTTTTCAATATGGTATGCAGTTTTAGTCATCCTTTTCTTTCCATTTATAATAACCATTTTCAATAAAGTTCTTACTAATTATTTATGCTTTTTGTTTTCAATATGGTATGCAGTTTTAGTCATCCTTTTCTTTCCATTTATAATAACCATTTTCAATAAAGTTCTTACTAATTATTTATGCTTTTTGTTTTCAATATGGTATGCAGTTTTAGTCATCCTTTTCTTTCCATTTATAATAACCATTTTCAATAAAGTTCTTACTAATTATTTATGCTTTTTTTTTTCAATATGGTATGCAGTTTTAGTCATCCTTGTCTTTCCATTTATAATAACCATTTTCAATAAAGTTCTTAATAATTATTTATGCTTTTTTTTTTCAATATCATATGCAGTTTTAGTCATCCTTGTCTTTCCATTTATAATAACCATTTTCAATAAAGTTCTTACTAATTATTTATGCTTTTTTTTTCAATATGGTATGCAGTTTTAGTCATCCTTTTCTTTCCATTTATAATAACCATTTTCAATAAAGTTCTTACTAATTATTTATGCTTTTTTTTTTCAATATGGTATGCAGTTTTAGACATCCTTTTCTTTCCATTTATTATAACCATTTTCAATAAAGTTCTTACTAATTATTTATGCTTTTTTTTTTCAATATGGTATGCAGTTTTAGTCATCCTTGTCTTTCCATTTATAATAACCATTTTCAATAAAGTTCTTACTAATTATTTATGCTTTTTTTTTTCAATATGGTATGCAGTTTTAGTCATCCTTGTCTTTCCATTTATAATAACCATTTTCAATAAAGTTCTTAATAATTATTTATGCTTTTTTTTTTCAATATCATATGCAGTTTTAGTCATCCTTGTCTTTCCATTTATAATAACCATTTTCAATAAAGTTCTTACTAATTATTTATGCTTTTTTTTTCAATATGGTATGCAGTTTTAGTCATCCTTTTCTTTCCATTTATAATAACCATTTTCAATAAAGTTCTTAATAATTATTTATGCTTTTTTTTCCAATATGGTATGCAGTTTTAGTCGTCCTTTTCCTTCCATTTATAATAACCATTTTCAATAAAGTTCTTACTAATTATTTATGCTTTTTTTTTTCAATATGGTATGCAGTTTTAGACATCCTTTTCTTTCCATTTATAATAACCATTTTCAATAAAGTTCTTACTAATTATTTATGCTTTTTTTTTTCAATATGGTATGCAGTTTTAGTCATCCTTTTCTTTCCATTTATAATAACCATTTTCAATAAAGTTCTTACTAATTATTTATGCTTTTTTTTTTTCAATATGGTATGCAGTTTTAGTCATCCTTTTCTTTCCATTTATAATAACCATTTTCAATAAAGTTCTTACTAATTATTTATGCTTTTTTTTTCAATATGGTATGCAGTTTTAGACATCCTTTTCTTTCCATTTATAATAACCATTTTCAATAAAGTTCTTACTAATTATTTATGCTTTTTTTTTTCAATATGGTATGCAGTTTTAGTCATCCTTTTCTTTCCATTTATAATAACCATTTTCAATAAAGTTCTTACTAATTATTTATGCTTTTTTTTTTTCAATATGGTATGCAGTTTTAGTCATCCTTTTCTTTCCATTTATAATAACCATTTTCAATAAAGTTCTTACTAATTATTTATGCTTTTTTTTTTCAATATGGTATGCAGTTTTAGTCATCCTTTTCTTTCCATTTATAATAACCATTTTCAATAAAGTTCTTACTAATTATTTATGCTTTTTTTTTCAATATGGTATGCAGTTTTAGACATCCTTTTCTTTCCATTTATAATAACCATTTTCAATAAAGTTCTTACTAATTATTTATGCTTTTTTTTTTCAATATGGTATGCAGTTTTAGTCATCCTTTTCTTTCCATTTATAATAACCATTTTCAATAAAGTTCTTACTAATTATTTATGCTTTTTTTTTTTCAATATGGTATGCAGTTTTAGTCATCCTTTTCTTTCCATTTATAATAACCATTTTCAATAAAGTTCTTACTAATTATTTATGCTTTTTTTTTCAATATGGTATGCAGTTTTAGTCATCCTTTTCTTTCCATTTATAATAACCATTTTCAATAAAGTTCTTACTAATTATTTATGCTTTTTTTTTTTCAATATGGTATGCAGTTTTAGTCATCCTTTTCTTTCCATTTATAATAACCATTTTCAATAAAGTTCTTAATAATTATTTATGCTTTTTTTTCCAATATGGTATGCAGTTTTAGTCGTCCTTTTCCTTCCATTTATAATAACCATTTTCAATAAAGTTCTTACTAATTATTTATGCTTTTTTTTTTCAATATGGTATGCAGTTTTAGACATCCTTTTCTTTCCATTTATAATAACCATTTTCAATAAAGTTCTTACTAATTATTTATGCTTTTTTTTTTCAATATGGTATGCAGTTTTAGTCATCCTTTTCTTTCCATTTATAATAACCATTTTCAATAAAGTTCTTACTAATTATTTATGCTTTTTTTTTTCAATATGGTATGCAGTTTTAGTCATCCTTTTCTTTCCATTTATAATAACCATTTTCAATAAAGTTCTTACTAATTATTTATGCTTTTTTTTTCAATATGGTATGCAGTTTTAGACATCCTTTTCTTTCCATTTATAATAACCATTTTCAATAAAGTTCTTACTAATTATTTATGCTTTTTTTTTTCAATATGGTATGCAGTTTTAGTCATCCTTTTCTTTCCATTTATAATAACCATTTTCAATAAAGTTCTTACTAATTATTTATGCTTTTTTTTTCAATATGGTATGCAGTTTTAGACATCCTTTTCTTTCCATTTATAATAACCATTTTCAATAAAGTTCTTACTAATTATTTATGCTTTTTTTTTTCAATATGGTATGCAGTTTTAGTCATCCTTTTCTTTCCATTTATAATAACCATTTTCAATAAAGTTCTTACTAATTATTTATGCTTTTTTTTTCAATATGGTATGCAGTTTTAGACATCCTTTTCTTTCCATTTATAATAACCATTTTCAATAAAGTTCTTACTAATTATTTATGCTTTTTTTTTTCAATATGGTATGCAGTTTTAGTCATCCTTTTCTTTCCATTTATAATAACCATTTTCAATAAAGTTCTTACTAATTATTTATGCTTTTTTTTTTTCAATATGGTATGCAGTTTTAGTCATCCTTTTCTTTCCATTTATAATAACCATTTTCAATAAAGTTCTTACTAATTATTTATGCTTTTTTTTTTCAATATGGTATGCAGTTTTAGTCATCCTTTTCTTTCCATTTATAATAACCATTTTCAATAAAGTTCTTACTAATTATTTATGCTTTTTTTTTCAATATGGTATGCAGTTTTAGACATCCTTTTCTTTCCATTTATAATAACCATTTTCAATAAAGTTCTTACTAATTATTTATGCTTTTTTTTTTCAATATGGTATGCAGTTTTAGTCATCCTTTTCTTTCCATTTATAATAACCATTTTCAATAAAGTTCTTACTAATTATTTATGCTTTTTTTTTTCAATATGGTATGCAGTTTTAGTCATCCTTTTCTTTCCATTTATAATAACCATTTTCAATAAAGTTCTTACTAATTATTTATGCTTTTTTTTTTCAATATGGTATGCAGTTTTAGTCATCCTTTTCTTTCCATTTATAATAACCATTTTCAATAAAGTTCTTAATAATTATTTATGCTTTTTTTTCCAATATGGTATGCAGTTTTAGTCGTCCTTTTCCTTCCATTTATAATAACCATTTTCAATAAAGTTCTTACTAATTATTTATGCTTTTTTTTTTCAATATGGTATGCAGTTTTAGACATCCTTTTCTTTCCATTTATAATAACCATTTTCAATAAAGTTCTTACTAATTATTTATGCTTTTTTTTTTCAATATGGTATGCAGTTTTAGTCATCCTTTTCTTTCCATTTATAATAACCATTTTCAATAAAGTTCTTACTAATTATTTATGCTTTTTTTTTTCAATATGGTATGCAGTTTTAGTCATCCTTTTCTTTCCATTTATAATAACCATTTTCAATAAAGTTCTTACTAATTATTTATGCTTTTTTTTTCAATATGGTATGCAGTTTTAGACATCCTTTTCTTTCCATTTATAATAACCATTTTCAATAAAGTTCTTACTAATTATTTATGCTTTTTTTTTTCAATATGGTATGCAGTTTTAGTCATCCTTTTCTTTCCATTTATAATAACCATTTTCAATAAAGTTCTTACTAATTATTTATGCTTTTTTTTTTTCAATATGGTATGCAGTTTTAGTCATCCTTTTCTTTCCATTTATAATAACCATTTTCAATAAAGTTCTTACTAATTATTTATGCTTTTTTTTTTCAATATGGTATGCAGTTTTAGTCATCCTTTTCTTTCCATTTATAATAACCATTTTCAATAAAGTTCTTACTAATTATTTATGCTTTTTTTTTCAATATGGTATGCAGTTTTAGTCATCCTTTTCTTTCCATTTATAATAACCATTTTCAATAAAGTTCTTACTAATTATTTATGCTTTTTTTTTTCAATATGGTATGCAGTTTTAGTCATCCTTTTCTTTCCATTTATAATAACCATTTTCAATAAAGTTCTTACTAATTATTTATGCTTTTTTTTTTCAATATGGTATGCAGTTTTAGTCATCCTTTTCTTTCCAATTATAATAACCATTTTCAATAAAGTTCTTACTAATTATTTATGCTTTTTTTTTTCAATATGGTATGCAGTTTTAGTCATCGTTTTCTTTCCATTTATAATAACCATTTTCAATAAAGTTCTTACTAATTATTTATGCTTTTTTTTTCAATATGGTATGCAGTTTTAGTCATCCTTTTCTTTCCATTTATAATAACCATTTTCAATAAAGTTCTTACTAATTATTTATGCTTTTTTTTTCAATATGGTATGCAGTTTTAGTCATCCTTTTCTTTCCATTTATTATAACCATTTTCAATAAAGTTCTTACTAATTATTTATGCTTTTTTTTTCAATATGGTATGCAGTTTTAGTCATCCTTGTCTTTCCATTTATAATAACCATTTTCAATAAAGTTCTTACTAATTATTTATGCTTTTTTTTTCAATATGGTATGCAGTTTTAGTCATCCTTGTCTTTCCATTTATAATAACCATTTTCAATAAAGTTCTTACTAATTATTTATGCTTTTTTTTTTCAATATGGTATGCAGTTTTAGTCATCCTTTTCTTTCCATTTATAATAACCATTTTCAATAAAGTTCTTAATAATTATTTATGCTTTTCTCTTCAATATTTTATAGAGTTTTAGGAATTTTTTTACTACATATTTTCAATTTTTTATTACATATTTCAATATAAATACTTAAATATTTGTATATGTACATATTTTCAATTTTATTATACATGAACATACGTTCCCTACTTATAACACTATATCGTAATTAGGATGTGATGAATTCTTACGTCAAGAAAAAGTAACATAGATGCAGGAACTGCGTCATCCGAGGGCGTTATTCCTAGTGTCATTTGAAATAGAAACAGTTAATATTTTGTCTTGAACTTTTTTGAACATTTATAAACATGTAAAGAAAATAAGTGAGACTTTTTCACATTTTCTTAATAAAATAATTCATCAAACGTTTCCGACTATTTCAGTGAACGGCAAGTAATGTTGACATGATTCAAATAATAAGAAAAAAATAGTTTCAAGAAAATTCACAAACTTAAATATTTGTGAGGGGATGAGGCGCAATGTTCCTATTGGTACGGCATCACTGTATCCACTTCCCTATCTATGTGACAGGTAATAAAAGTGGACTGCCGTCACTTCATCGTGAGGATGAAGTTTCCCAGAGTCGAACTAGCCGCTTACGCCGATGACATTGGCGTCTATACCACCAGCTTCAACGCACGCGCAGCAGTCGAACGGGCACAGAAAGCCTGTGAATCAATCGTCAATGCTCGTGGAGACGCAGGTATAGATGTCAACCCATCGAAGACAGTTGCCGTTGTATGCTCCTTCCAAGGGAACAAAGGTGGCAGGCCCCGAGGAGCACTACCCTCGCAATTCCTAGTCCGGGGTCAGCAAATTAAGATCTCCACCAAGATAAACTACCTGGGAGTGCACATCCACCGGCTGCGACCACCTGCTGCGATCAGCCCAGCTCTCGCTCCGCCTGAAGTTGCAGGTCTATAAGGCGATCATCAGGCCAACCCTTCTTCACGGAGCACCAGCCCTACGCTACATGTACCCCTCCACACTGAAGAGGCTACAGAAGTTCCAAAATGGGGTTCTCCTTCGCGCCGTGATGCATACGAGACTCCAACGGGCAAAACCATCTTTGCTACATGACGAACTGCAGCTGCCCACAGTTCACGAGTTTATACGGAGGCGTCATATCAAATTCTATGATGGCCTCCGTCACTGCGTCAACCCCCTCTTCAGAGACGTGACACCCCCTCTCCTACCACAGAGATGGTAGGGAAGTACCAGACGCATACTGGACTTGGCGGAAGAGGCAGCACATTAGATTTAAGTTAGATTTAAGTTAGCATTAAGATATTGTAATTTAGGCTAAGGTTTAATGATAACCATGTTTTGTCCCTCCCTTAACATCTCAGACACCCCCTATAGTTAGTATTAGACACTAAGTAGGCTTAAGACCCCCTTTGTAAATATATCGTCCCTTCTAGTAGGTACATAAGTGTAGGATAAGGTGTAAAAAGTACCCCCGGCACCAGGACCCAATCCGTTGGTCCTGGTGTCCTCTAGCTTAGTTAAATAAAACAAGGAGGGTGAGAAAAAAGAAAAAAAAAAAAAAAAAAAAAAAAAAGACGGCACCGACCTAGGAAGGTACTTGGGGGAGGAATACCTTGTCTTGAGGGACAGGACAAAGGTACCTTAAAAACCACCAACCCGTACCAATAGAACGCCCGATGCAGGGTTAAAGAAAAAATATTGAAAGAATTCTATAAACAGAGAAAATTCAGTATTTTTTCAACTAACCCCATACCAATGAATAAAACCAATGTAATAAAAAATAAAATAAAATATGATTGAATAGAAAGAGTAAAAATTCCGTGGTTGATTCTGCCTTTTGGTTTTTATAAACGGCTATTGTACCAGAAGAACGTTCAGTTTCAATCAAACACAAACCTGTAGAAAATTCAATGAATTATTCCTAGTTTGATTGAACTGTTGATGAAAATTAGGTCGGCGTCCCTTGAGCGGAAATAAATTAATTTTCAATCAGAATCCAAATAACAGGAGAGTTTTAAGTGTGATTGAATTCCTACGTGCTCGATCAATCAATATCAGCTGTGATTGCGTTTCTGTATCTACATTTCTCAATGGAATATTCAGACGTAACTTCCAAATAACTAATATGTGTAAAATACGAATAGCCGGTGAACAACAATTTCATTCAATTCAGTGGCATATATTCTAGTTGAAGTGGTATATTTCTTAGCTGAAGTGGCATATATCCTAGCTGAAGTGGTGTATATTCTAGCTGAAGTGGCATATATTCTAGTTGAAGTGGTATATTTCTTAGCTGAAGTAGCATATATCCTAGCTGAAGTGGCATATATCCTAGCTGAAGTGGCATATATTCTAGTTGAAGTGGTATATTTCTTAGCTGAAGTAGCATATATCCTAGCTGAAGTAGCATATATTCTAGTTGAAGTGGTATATTTCTTAGCTGAAGTAGCATATATCCTAGCTGAAGTGGCATATATCCTAGCTGAAGTGGCATATATTCTAGTTGAAGTGGTATATTTCTTAGCTGAAGTAGCATATATCCTAGCTGAAGTAGCATATATCCTAGCTGAAGTGGTGTATATCCTAGGCAAATCAACAATATCTTAGTTGAAGTTTCATATATCCTAGCTGAAGTGGAGTATGTCCTAGGCAAATCAACAATATCTTAGTTGAAGATGCATATCCTAGCTGAAGTAGCATATATCCTAGCTGAAGTAGTATATCTTGTAGCTAAAGTAGCATATATCCTATTTGAAGTGGCATATGTCCTAGCTAAAGTGGCATATTTCCTAGCAGAAGTGGCATATAGCCAAGCTGATAGCATATTTTGTAGCTTATATATTTGAACGAAATTATACTAGAGCAATTTCAATAAATATGTTATTATATGCGGACTAGCTTGAGTAGCCCTTTGTTTGTGTATGTGCTAGGGGGGATATCGACAGCCAAAGTAAGCCAGGGTGTTTATAGTGCCGGGCTGAGGGGTGGGGAGGAGACTGAAGAGGCACTACAAAAACCCCGAGACGGGCAGCTTTTTGCAGGCAAACACTAATCTCAGTTAAAGCTTCATCCTTAATTAATTATCCAGGATCCCCGGGATAATCCTCCTTCTATCCTTGTCTTCTGAGGGGGGTAATCCCCCCCCCCTTGGAGTTATCACTAGGAAGGATCTGGAGCAGAGGGTTATAATTAGCAGCATCTACCCCTCCCCCAGCTAGGAGAAGGTTCTTAGTTAGGGCAATCTATTATTATAGATATATCTAGATACTAAGATTAATAATTGATAATTACTAAAGCAAGAAGGATCGATATCAATGGAAAATGTCCGACTGGCAAAAAAATTTTTTTTTTTAGTTTGGAGTATCGAAAAAGTTTATTTCTCAAATGGACCCTGAAATGAAAAAAATTGAACTCCTATGAAAGCTGACGAAACTCACAAAACTAGTAAAATGGAATTACCTTTCCAACATAACGCTCAGAAATGATATTATCTCTCAATTTAGTAATGCCATTGAAGGTGTAGGGGGGGGGATGACTAAATAAAACTAATATCCTTATTTTTATGATCTTATCAGAATTCATTGAAAATTAAGGTCCGGGACAAAAAGATAGCTCACCCAATATTTTTTCTCTTAATCAATTTCAACCATTGATATAATTTTTTTAAATTAATATCTAGGGTATTCTACTCAAATTTGAACCGATGTTCAGGTTTAGGAGTTGAAAATAATTAATTTGTAAGAATTAGTAAATAATACTTGATTTGGGGTGAGACAAAAAGATAGCACAGTGAACAATAATAATAAAATTCTTTATTAAAACACAATTAAAATAATACAAATTAAAATTTAATATCCTGTATACGCACCACCTTTTTCTAATGCAGCAAT
This sequence comes from Gonocerus acuteangulatus, assembly GCA_946811695.1. NCBI lineage: Eukaryota > Metazoa > Arthropoda > Insecta > Hemiptera > Coreidae > Gonocerus > Gonocerus acuteangulatus. The sequence continues at coordinate 5,194,120 of OX328131.1, read as the reverse complement.
CATACGATTTGAAAGTGAGTTAAAATGACGCCGAATCAATTCTTGAGGGAGATTTGCCCACTCCTCCTGAATTGTTTGTTTTAATTCTTCAACGGACTCAAATTGTCGGCTACCACTGTAAACACTTCTCGCAAGATGCCCCCAAACATTTTCGATGATATTAAAGTCCGGGGATCTTGCCGGCCAATCTATAGTTCTAATATTTTCTTTTCTAAAAAACTCTTTTGCAACTTTTGCCGTGTGGACTGGAGCATTGTCTTGCTGAAAAATTACGTCCTCTTTAGGAACAAGTTCAAAATATTTTTTTAGTTGGTTTTCCAACAAATTAACATAATGCTGACTGTTCATTCGACCAGAAATAAACACTAAATCAGTTTTGTGATCATATCCAATGCCTCCCCATATCATGACGCTGCCTCCTCCCATTTGCCTCTTGGAAAACACTTTTTCCTCCTTCCGTAGGTCATGGTAATAGTGAGCCCAGCCATCAGGACCGTCAAGATTAAATTTTTTTTCGTCTGTGAACAAGACTGTTTTCCACTCGTCTTTCCATTGGACATGTTCACGGGGAAACTCCTTTCTTCTTTCTTTATGTGCCGAGGTTAAAGGTGGAATACCTTTCATTTTCTTCCTTTTCATGTGAGAAGCTGCACGAATGACCCTTTGGACGTTTTTCACATTCGTCACTACACCAGCTTTCGCCGCAATTTGACGGGCCGTTAAAGTTGAGTTGGACGCTACCCTTAGAATTGCCCGTTTTTCACGTGTTGATAAAGCTGGCGGTCTCCCAGGTGATTTCTTCGTCCCATAGCTTTCTGGAGACTTCAAAAAATTTAAAATTACCTTCCTACTCCTACCGGTATTTTTTGAAATATCGGAAATACAAAACCGTCGATTTTTCATTCGCTGAATGATATTTTTTTCACTTGGGGTCAGTGATTTTGCTCGTCCCATGGCACTAATTTAATGTTAACAGCATGAAAGCAGAAACAGAACTGGATTAGCATTGTCTACTCAGAGGGATTTGGCTTTGTTTGTAAATAAACAACAAGTGTGCTATCATTTTGTCTCATCCCAAATCAAATAATAACATGAATTCTCTCAAACTATTTTTTTTCCTGCTTTCTAACGGATCAAATCAGACCACATTTGAGCTGAAAACACTACAGATTAATTCGAAAAAATTATATCAATGATTACAATTGATTATGATGAAAAATATTGGGTGGGCTATCTTTTTGTCCCGGACCTTATCTACTATATATTTGTCAAATACCACTCACTCACTGACTGACCTATCATCCCCCAGCCCAAACCACTAGACAGAAAATTTTGAAATTTTGCATGTACACTCCCTTTAGGACGTAAACAATTGCTAAGAAAGGATTTTTTGATATTCCAATTTTTAAGTATTTTTATAGGGGTTTGATGTTTTAGTTGGTTAGGCAGCATGCGTTGCTAGGACGATGACAGAACAGCTGTTTTGTACTGTATGTATTTCATAGTATTATTTTTAATTGAGGTTAAATTTAACTATGATGGCAGACCTTGAATTACTAGAAATAGACTGTGATTTTGTCCCTCATAGAGTTGACCCAGCACCTGGTGATGGTCCATCCGAGGTAATAATATCCCGAACCCTTGCACAGCCTCCTCACCCATCAGAATCCCCAGTCAGAACACTTTTTGGTAATGCTCGCAAAAATAATGGGTGTTTACAAATGACATCTTGGAAACGTAAATTTTAAAATTTTAACGTCCATTTATTATTGACAACAAATTTCTACCAGTACTGGTTAAACTGCTATTACTGGTAAACTATAGATAACGGGGTATATTTAGCTTATCTGTTTGTTGGCACTAGTCCGGAGCGCCCCAGTGCCAAGAATCATTACATATACTTTGATTACTTATCAATTGATGAATAACATATAGTATGACGGAACCATGCTATAATAAACTGCACAAAATTATATAGTAGCGTTCATTTTGATGATACATTGTTTAACGCAATAAAATAACTCCATACTTATCTGCCGTGACGAAGTACGGGTATTTAGCTAGTTCATGATAACATTTATGTCTAATGATTTAAATAAATCTTACATTAAAAATGAATAAATAAAAAAATGTTTGGAAAATTATAAACGTTGCTACCAGTGGCCTCCTCCTTGCAGAACTCGCTCAACACTCAGCACTGGTCATATGATAGTGTGTTTTTCAGAACCATATGAAACGTTGCTACCAGTGGCCTCCTCCTTGCAGAACTCGCTCAACACTCAGCACTGGTCATATGATAGTGTGTTTTTCAGAACCATATGAAACGTTGCTACCAGTGGCCTCCTCCTTGCAGAACTCGCTCAACACTCAGCACTGGTCATATGATAGTGTGTTCTTCAGAACCATATGAAACGTTGCTACCAGTGGCCTCCTCCTTGCAGAACTCGCTCAACACTCAGCACTGGTCATATGATAGTGTGTTTTTCAGAACCATATGAAACGTTGCTACCAGTGGCCTCCTCCTTGCAGAACTCGCTCAACACTCAGCACTGGTCATATGATAGTGTGTTTTTCAGAACCATATGAAACGTTGCTACCAGTGGCCTCCTCCTTGCAGAACTCGCTCAACACTCAGCACTGGTCATATGATAGTGTGTTTTTCAGAACCATATGAAACAGTTAGCTTTTACCTAGAAGGTTGAATATTATTGATTCTTATGATCTATCTATCTAAATATGACATAGAAGCAATGCCATGTGAAGAAGAACGAAAAGGTTTAACAGGGTAAAAGAGCTGTCCCCATATTTCGGGAAGGGGGGCTAGGAAAATCTCGGGGGGGGGGGGGGGGGGGTTATGGAATACTAACAATCTAGAACTTGGAATAGTTTTAGACAACTAGAACGCTATTACACTTAAAATAAAATATTTTTTATAAACTAAGTGATCTTATTTAATTTTTTGATGAGGGGTTTATGACACATTTTTCCGATCAAGTCATAATTTCGGAGGGGGGGGGGGTGTAGCCCCCCTTATATACGCCCATGTTAATATTTACATTTTCGCTTGCTCAGAGCTAACTTCTCGCTGTCATACAATACAACTGGCCTAATTACTGACCTTCCTGGAGGCGTTCTTAAACCGAGGAGCTTTTTACATAGTATAGAAGCACTATATATATATATATATATATATATATATATATATATATATATATATATGTTTACTAATTTATTGCCTGTATTTTCAGCCTTTTGGGTTATCAAACGTCGACATGAATCTTCAGGTCAAAATACTAACAGTGTTACCCATGGAAGGTGGTAAAGTGTAAACCATTCCTGCTGAAAATACTAACAGTGTTACCCATGGAAGGTGGTAAAGTGTAAACCATTCCTGCTGAAAATACTAACAGTGTTACCCATGGAAGGTGGTAAAGTGTAAACCATTCCTGCTGAAAATACACCCCCCCCCCTCCTTCTAAGAGATTAATATGGTGGCCAGAGTAGGGGGGGGGGGAGATTTACAGGTCAGCCAATATCCGCTTTATGCCCGCAGGGCTACCAACCAACTCGAGTACTTCTGCTCCAAGTGGAAGCAGGGCTAGTTGTAAAGTCCCAGTTGACGGGAGATGGCCGACCTACTCCCGGCAAGTTTGTTACGACGGCATAAAGGGGTGGAGTCAGTATCAGCTGGGTTACAACACCGGGAGTTGCCTTCCTATCTCTCCGCTTCGGGGGCAGGGAAAGGTAGCCGTTTACATATTGATGACGTATCTAGACAACTCCATCTTCCTACTTATTTTATAAACTTTTGTTTTTTTTAAAAAATATATATATATAAAAGTTCTTAGAAAGTTCACAATCATCTTCAAATCTTTCCAAGTCTTTGGACTCGACGGAATACGGAAAAATGACGCACTTACTGTGGGTCAGACTTTTATCATAATATATATCTGTCATTATTTTTTCAGATTATATGTGGGTAGAAACATCTTAAATGAGAAATTCCTACTTACTAACTATATATATATATATATATATATATATATATATATATATATATATATATATAATTGCCACGCACCTTGCTTGGCCCTTTATTTTTTTTCCTTTCCACAGCCTTTGTATAAAAAAAATGAAAAACCCTTTTGATTATTTCTCGTGTATTTAGTATCATCCCCGTGTTGTTTCGAGCACCTGCTCTTTTTCAAAGGGTTTAATAAAAACATTTTCACATGATTTTTTTATTTAAAAGAAACATTTTTCTACTATAACGTCCTCCAAAGTAAAAAATAAATTTCTTATTTTCAAGTAACATCTGAAACATTACTCCTGTTAATAAATATATATATATATATATATATATATATATATATATATATATATATATATATAAATTATTAGTATCTGTCTGTTATAAGTCATAGCAACAAAAATGTTTGTTTTGTTTTTTCGCCACGAAGAAATAGAACCCACGAACTAAGGCACAGAGTAATTATCACGCCTTAATACTCACTGCAGCCGGGCCTTAGAACACTTTATAAATAACCTTTAAAAAACGCCTTATGCATTTTTGGTAGAACTACATCAGCCAGAGAAACAGTTATTACAAATTCCAAGTTTTCATTTGTACCCTTCGCTTAGAGCTTTAAGATGTTATATTTACACATTGTTAACAATTATATTTTTTAGTTAGACCAAGTTTAAAATATTTTGTACCACCTGGAATGAACAAAGAAGCGTTAATCGTATAAATAAATTATGAACTAATTCAGAAAAAAATCTGTTGTAATCTTATCGATCGCCTACTACATGATAAAAATGACCTCATTAAGGATAAAAGGTTTGTCCGTATACACTCGTAGTATGTTCATGTTGACCTCTCCACCCCCCTCCCTCATCCATGACCTGACTACATCGATCAAGGAATCGGATGACCTTAAGACCGTCTTCAGCTGAATTTATTTCTTAAATAATAGTCGGAGAGCCAGTAACTGCAAGTTTCATGAAGTTTTTTATGCGTCTTGAAATTTTGCTATAATTTACCTCTTGGGTAGATAAGAAGGTATATATGTGTTGGCTAGACTTACCGTGGAACACCAGGTACTGCGCATAGGGGAAAGATGGGGAAAAAACAGTTCCCAAAAATAGAGTTTTATTCAGAAGCCAACTATCTTTAATGTGAAATTAAGACAATTTTACAATGAATAATAAAAAAGGTAGAGACTTTTAAGGGGGATAATATGTAAAAAAACAAACCTAAGTTGTTTTTATTCTAATATTAAATGAGAGTTTTATTCACGCTGCCTTTTAAACCGACAGCAGCTGTAGAAGACCATGTGAGGAAGAACCAATGAGAGAGCAGAGAATAACCACAACTGCCCAGATGATCGGTGCTCTCACTCACTCTTACGCAGTGTATTGCAGTCTATCATAGGCTACATTTATGTCTATCATAGGCAACCTTAAATGAGAGTTTTATTCACGCTGCCTTTTAAACCGACAGCAGCGGTAGAAGACCATGTGAGGAAGAACCAATGAGAGCGCAGGGAATAACCACAACTGCCCAGATGATCGGTGCTCTCACTCACTCTTACGCAGTGTATTGCAGTCTATCATAGGCAACCTTTATGTCTATCATAGGCAACCTTAAATGAGAGTTTTATTCACGCTGCCTTTTAAACCGACAGCAGCGGTAGAAGACCATGTGAGGAAGAACCAATGAGAGCGCAGAGAATAACCACAACTGCCCAGATGATCGGTGCTCTCACTCACTCTTACGCAGTGTATTGCAGTCTATCATAGGCAACCTTTATGTCTATCATAGGCAACCTTAAATGAGAGTTTTATTCACGCTGCCTTTTAAACCGACAGCAGCGGTAGAAGACCATGTGAGGAAGAACCAATGAGAGCGCAGAGAATAACCACAACTGCCCAGATGATCGGTGCTCTCACTCACTCTTACGCAGTGTATTCCAGTCTATCATAGGCTACATTTATTTTTATATTTCCCAATAATTAAACACTAAAAAAGTCTCTGCCCTTTTGTAATTATTTTCAAATATGTTTATTAGAGACGCTGTTTAAATCGCAGCACTTAAATTTAATATTAAAAATAAAAACAATGTTACATCTTTTTTGTCATTTTAACCCCCTTAAAAGTGCCTTCCTTATTTATTATTCTTTGTAAAATTGCTTTAATTTGCAATTTGTTTACATTATTGTATGTATGTATGTATGTATGTATGTATGTATGTATGTATGTATGTATGTATGTATGTATGTATGTAAGGGGTTTAAGGACGAAGAACGTCAAAGGTTACCATCGTCCTGTAAAGTGTTTTTTAATGAAAATTATTTTGTACTATAAAGGTATTACAGGAGTCAATTGCACTGCATATATTGTCGAGAATGTTCTTAAGTTGTAATGTTATATAATGTTCAAAAAGGGTTTTTAAAATTGGTTCTTAAACTGCTATGGCTAATATAATTGTTTTGCATAGATACTGCTATAATAATAATTATAGTGATATGAGCTTGGTCCGTTGCGGCATATTATTTAAATCTATATGTAATCAATGCATCTGCGTTCAAGCTATAGAATATATACAGAAATTAGTTATTTTTACTTATTTTATTTATTTTTGCTATATTTCTGTATATAATTTTGATTTTTTTAAGAAAATTTAATACTTTGTCCACCATGGAGGGGTTGTCTGCAAGAGCTTCAGATATAAAAAAAAAAAAAAAAAAAATCAGTCCCGTAACAAGCCACAAGGGCCCTAAAGAGCCCCCTTTGGCCGCTTCGACTGCTAGAGTCATTAGCACACAAGGTACCCATTATTAAATTAAATTAATTAAAGGCTGGGTGAGCCTAGGGACGGTCAGGGAGGCCGAATTCAACCCATGAACGAAGACACTAGAAGAAACAATCTTTAGCGAATGCTCGGGATTTGAACTCAGGCCTCCAGCTTATTAGTCCAGTGCTCAACCACTGAGCTAAACTCGCCCCCGCTTCAGATATATCTTTTGGAATTTCATTCTTTTCTAGAGCGTCTTCGTATAACCTGCAAGACTCGAAGATATGGCGCACAGAAATCGGTTCATTACATGACACACATATAGGCTTTTCCTTCCCTTCCATAAGGAAACCATGAGTAAGTCTGGTATGACCTAGGCGAAGGCGAGCTAAAACTACCTCGTCTCTTCTACTGCTGTATTGGGATGACGATTTTACATTATTGATAGTTGGCTTCTGAATAAAGCACTGTTATTCTGCAATATACCTTTCCGCTATGTGCAGTACCTGATGTTCCACGGTAAGTCTAGCCAACGCATATATACCTTCTTATCTACCCTAGAGGTACATTATAGCAAAATTTCAAGGTGCATAAAACACTTTATGAAAAGTGCGTTACCAGCTCTCCGACCGAAGAAATAGTGCTAAAGATGGAAGGAAGCATACAAGTATCACATTATATTGGCGGACTGAGTTGCAGATCGTATTGCACTCGTTCAAACCCCAAGCAAACTTTCCAAATATGTCTGTTAACATGTGAGGTTGAGGCATAACCCCAACATTCTTGATGTTTTCTTATTGATATTCTTAGTGATTCTACAGTTCGGTTTTGTGATGACAATTTACAACTGTAATGTAATGTACAAAATTTAGCATTAAAATTTTACTTAAGGTCAAAAATCTGAGACATTTAACAAGTTATTTTCAAAAACATTACTGCTTAAATAATTTTTTTTTCTTTTTATCGTTCAAACAGCCTGTTTTGATCTATAATAATCACAAAAAGGCAAAAACCTATATTTATAAATAAAGCACATAGCGGTAAATCACTCTATAATTTCCAATAGCCCTCTTGGGATAGAGGCATTCTTAATATCACAATATATTTTCAAGTAGGAATTATACAATTACTTAACATTTCGATTATATAACAATATAATTTCTTACTATTCAAAGTCATTGGAAATATTATTCATGTTCAGAAAAGTGTGCTCACCTGTCTGGAGGAATTTTGCTAGGACAATCCTGATAAACAAACTTTGCGTTGAAGTCTATTTCAGCAGTGGTTGCAGGTTTGCAAAGACAATCTTCCTTTAATCTCATCTCCGACTTAAAGTGCTGAGCAGAGGTAGCTGTGAATAATGTCTTTAGCACGCTCAGAAGGAAAGAATAGTTCAAATGTGCACTTGAGAACTTGTGGTAGGGAAATATTCTTTTCTGTTCGGCCATTAGTAAAGCTGTTTTATGTACCAAACTTTAAAAGCTGATTATGTCTTGTTTAGGACCAGGGAAGGCTTAGAGAGTTCAGGCTATAGAGATAGTGGTTAATGTTTATCAATATTTAGAGACCTGGTGATCAGTGCTAAGGCATGGGTTCGATTCCCACTGAATCCGAGGTCTGTTTTACCCCATCGGCGCAATATCTTTTTTTTTTTTTTTTAATAATATTTCTTTATTGATTATTACATGCTGTATGTAAATACATCTGGTAATATGATGAATGATACAATATGGAGGTTCTGCGCTCAAGGCCTTCCAACTTCATCCTCGATTAGCGCCAGAAAGACGCTCAGATGACGTTGAGAGGTGCCTACACAAGCTCCCTTCTGCTCCGACCAGTGGCTGGAGTCGAAGAGAGATCGGTGAGCCACAGAAAATTGTCGCACTTGAACAAAGAGAAAGCCATTGCTAACACTTCACTTGGTTACTGCAGCAGATCTCTAGGCCAATGTCTTTTGAGTCGCCTCGGTGGAGAGAGTGCGTGGGTGGCACTTGATAGGGAGAGGACTTGAGGATTTTGATGAGCGGAAAGTTTAGGATGGAAATGTTGGAATCTGGATAATACAACATCATTAACGAGTGGGATATTGAGGTCTTTATGGAGGTTGAGGTTGGAAACGTAGAAGGGTGCATCGACTATTGTTGGCGCAATTGGCGCAAAATCAATGCCATTTAAACTATAAATATAATCGTTTTGCAAGAAATGAATCTGCTTTGTTTTTTTCTTTCTTTCTTTTTTTTTTTTTGCAAATTAGACATATTTGTCCTTGAAATGACTTTGATTTTGCGCCGATACGGTAAAACAGACGGATTCAAAATCAGCTACCCTCAAAACCATGGAAGCTCTAGTTATTTCTTCTTTAACGACTTCAAACGAGATTGACCTTCAAATGCTCTTGAACCTGACGTGTTGGGGTGAAACGGACTCCGGATTCGGAGCTCGTCGAAATACATAAGAATATATGTATGGCTTCTTTGGGAAAGGCAACGTCTTTCTGTGTGTGCCTGTGTAATTGTTTAAAATTGAATGAGTTAGGTTAGACTATTGTTTAGAGTTTATTCGGCTCAGGAACTGAGTGAACACAAGGCCCCACAGAAGTTCCACCAAATCTTCCACATGATTGAATGAGTTAGGTTAGACTATTGTTTAGAGTTTATTCAGCTCAGGCACTGAGTGAACACAAGGCCCCACAGAAGTTCCACCAAATCTTCCACATGATTGAATGAGTTAGGTTAGACTATTGTTTAGAGTTTATTCAGCTCAGGAACTGAGTGAACACAAGGCCCCACAGAAGTTCCACCAAATCTTCCACATGATTGAATGCTTCATAGTTATCTAGATGTTGTAGCAATGGCTGATATCTGGTAAAGGTTTTCCTTGACACTTCTCTCTCCAGACTTGGAAGCTGTTCAGACCTCCTTGGGTGTAGATTTTCTTGGCGCACTTAACGCTCTTGGCGATGTCGTCCTTGACCAAGGCTGCAAGCATACAAAACAACTTCAAAATAATTATACAATTATGTACTGAAAAGTAGTATGGTATGTCTTACACGGTATATATCTTTGAGTGAATATAATTACCAAAATAGCAAATATTTCTTATCCTACCTCCATAATACACTATATTAAAATCGATTAATTCTTACACGACTCCTTGACATTGATCAATCTCGATATTCCCCTGATAATATTAATCTTAACCTAGCACTTCATATATCTGCTACATATGAAGTGCTTTACGTGCCACAAGTTGCGACATGCAAGAGTCGCTCGTCTACTGGTCTGTGCTGAATACTTCTTACTCGCGTTCCACCATTCAATTTTGCCTTTCAATAACTATTGATGTATTTTATCTATTATGCTTTCAATCATAATGAAAATAATGGACACTAAATATTAAAAACTCCGACTCTCAGGAACTGCGTCATCTTAGCACGGGTTTGTTCATACCTCTAGCGTAGATAAGTAGCCCATCAAAAGAATCCCAAATTTTTTAAATGATTTGAGATAAATGATTATTAAAAAAAAAATATTAATGATCTTAAAAGAAAATGTCTGACTCGCAGGAACTGCATCATCTTAGCGTGGTTCCGTTCATATCCCTAGTTCTATTAGTAGAGGAATAAAAGCAGTTATTGGTAGGTTTTGACCTCGTGGAAAATATAAAATAAAACGCCCCGACTAACATTGGTTAAATCCGCTTAGTATGCATTATGATCATTTTACAGAGACAATTTGACTGTTTCGTGTCATATCAATCCATTTCATTGGTTAAATCCGCTTAGTATGCATTATGATCATTTTACAGAGACAATTTGACTGTTTCGTGTCATATCAATCCATTTCATTGGTTAAATCCGCTTATTAAGCATTATGATCATTTTACAGAGACAATTTGACTGTTTCGTGTCATATCAATCCATTTCATTGGTTAAATCCGCTTAGTATGCATTATGATCATTTTACAGAGACAATTTGACTGTTTCGTGTCATATCAATCCATTTCATTGGTTAAATCCGCTTATTAAGCATTATGATCATTTTACAGAGACAATTTGACTGTTTCGTGTCATATCAATCCATTTCATTGGTTAAATCCGCTTATTAAGCATTATGATCATTTTACAGAGACAATTTGACTGTTTCGTGTCATATCAATCCATTTCATTGGTTAAATCCGCTTAGTATGCATTATGATCATTTTACAGAGACAATTTGACTGTTTCGTGTCATATCAATCCATTTCATTGGTTAAATCCGCTTAGTATGCATTATGATCATTTTACAGAGACAATTTGTCTGTTTCGTATCATATCAATCCATTTCATTGGTTAAATCCGCTTAGTATGCATTATGATCATTTTACAGAGACAATTTGTCTGTTTCGTATCATATCAATCCATTTCATTGGTTAAATCCGCTTAGTATGCATTATGATCATTTTACAGAGACAATTTGACTGTTTCGTGTCATATCAATCCATTTCATTGGTTAAATCCGCTTATTAAGCATTATGATCATTTTACAGAGACAATTTGACTGTTTCGTGTCATATCAATCCATTTCATTGGTTAAATCCGCTTAGTATGCATTATGATCATTTTACAGAGACAATTTGTCTGTTTCGTATCATATCAATCCATTTCATTGGTTAAATCCGCTTAGTATGCATTATGATCATTTTACAGAGACAATTTGTCTGTTTCGTATCATATCAATCCATTTCATTGGTTAAATCCGCTTAGTATGCATTATGATCATTTTACAGAGACAATTTGTCTGTTTCGTATCATATCAATCCATTTCATTGGTTAAATCCGCTTAGTATGCATTATGATCATTTTACAGAGACAATTTGACTGTTTCGTATCATATCAATCCATTTCATTGGTTAAATCCGCTTAGTATGCATTATGATCATTTTACAGAGACAATTTGTCTGTTTCGTATCATATCAATCCATTTCATTGGTTAAATCCGCTTAGTATGCATTATGATCATTTTACAGAGACAATTTGTCTGTTTCGTGTCATATCAATCCATTTCATTGGTCAACAGAAACACGAGTTTGTACAATTAAGGTAATAACAAAAATAGTGATAAATTAGAAAGAAAAACTACAATAAACATTCTAAACCGCACCAGAAATAAATATTACACGGAAAGACGCTACGATGACGGAGTTCCTGCATTTATTCCGATCAAAGCATAAATACTTACATTTACACTTTACGAAGCACTTCTTGACTTTATACCACTTGTCCGCGCACCAATCGGTATCAATCTGAAACAATATCAATTCTCTTTAGATATTCTCTAGCAATTAAAAAAAAACATTCAAAATGCAAACCAAAAATTTTGTATTCAAAACCTCATGCTTACACCCACACACACATATATAGGGGAAGGTGTTGTACCTTTGACCACTTTGCAAAATTGAATTTTTTTTACTTTGAATATTAAGGCTAAATTCATTTTTTTTTATCTCATTGTAATTAGTATTCTATTGCTTATCATATATAATTTTTTCAAGGTTCTAGCTTTACATTTAATATATTTTAATAATTTTTTAAAAAATAAACGTACAGTGGTCAAAGGTACAACATGTAGTTGTACCTTTGACCATGGGGTGTTGTACCTCTGACCACGTAAAAACAACACTGCAGTGCAGAAAAAAAAATTGTACTCAGTAATATTGTAATTAATTGTAAGTTTAATAAATAAAGGACAAGGATGTAAGAACAATAAAAAAGCTATTATTGATATTATGTTATGCTTAATATGCTGAAAAATCCAGTCCAATCGATAAAGGTTTTAACTGTGAAGCAGATCCACTAGCAATAGTAGGGTATGGAAGTTTAGCCACAATGTCTTCAACATCAATATCATACAAATTTTCATCATCTCTTCTAAACTTGTCACTTAAAGTTTGTTTTTTTGAAATATTGGATCTTAAACATTGGACATTTAATACCACAGATCTCTCCGACTAAATATGTAATAGTCTTTTTACTTTTAACAAGTATAAAATTTCCTTTTTCCAAAGCATATTTTTCAAATTGTTGCTGGTTATCGAATTAACTCAAGACATTTATTAGACGAATCAACGTCACTTTCTCCTGAAGAAATGTCGGTGTCAGTATCAGAATCTGAACTGACAGAATAATTTTCGTGTTATTTACCACTTGTTTGTTTTATTTACCACAGGATGGTGCTTTCTTTTTTTTTTTTTTTTTTTTTTTTCATCTTCAATAATTAGTTTTTCAGGAATATCTGTCAGGATACGAGGTTTCCCTTTAGGCCGGCCCCTATTTGACATTTTCCTTGCCTACACTTTTCAATGATGTCTGACAACTTCAAGTGGGACGATAAGGGGCGATAGGTTCGAACTCCTACACTGAGGATTAACTAAGTTTGAACTTATTTCATTTATTATTTTTTTAAATCTTTGAACAATCGTAGCAACTAACATTAATTATTTATTAAAAAGTTGTAGCAGAAGAACATAAAAGTTGAATTATGAAAAAATTACTCAGGTGTGTTATACCTCTGACCTGGTCCAAGGAACAACAACAAGTTGTGGTCAGAAGTACAACACCCTGGTAGTGCAAATTAAAAAGCATGCTAAAAATTTTAGGGTTAAGATAAATCAATTTCAAAAGCTACACCATGTTTCTTATTGTAATAGCTACTTTGTCAAATGATTTCCCTCTAAAAAGACATAATACAAAAAATATTATGAGGCAAAACGTCATCAATAAATAACTTACATTTTTATGATAGAAATGGATAAGTATTTTTTGCAAGAATCCTCTTTGACTTGAATAATCCAAAGTAGGTTACACAAGCCCTCTAGTGAAGGAGCTAAACACTAATTACACCAAAATTTATAAAATGTTGCTACATGCCGCCACAGCCTCGGTGGTCAAAGGTACAATATGGTCAGAGGTACAACACCTTCCCTTATATATATATATATGTGTGTATATATATATATATATATATATATATATATATATATATATATATATATATATATATATATATATTAGACATGCGCGCCGCGCCGGCGCCGCTACGCCATGCCTGGTTTTGAGTGGTGCGCCGCCGCCGAGCCTCGTCAGTCGGCGCGCCGATTTCGTTGGCAATACTGGACGAAAGGGTGTAGCGGGTGGGTTAGGGTAGGAAAACAGCGAGTGTAGTGCGTGGTGACCTGCCGCCATTTTTGTACCAAATTTCATCAAAATCCGACCATTTTTGAGACATCAGGAGCGCGAACTGCTTCATCTTAGCGCAGTTCCGCTCATATCTCTAGTGCCATAAGTAAAGGAATATATACAGTTATTGGTAGGTTTTGATGTACCGTTGAGAATGTAAAATAAAATCTGAAACAGAAGGATGTTTACGGCGCAACAACAATCACCCTGCGAAAACACTAAGTTTCTCATTTTCTTACCTCTTTTTACGAAAAGACTAATTTTACTGATAATGTCAATTTAAAACAATCAATTAAAAAGCCCGTCACGCAGGAGCTGCGTAACTTAGCACATTCCTCAGAAGATGGGTAGTATAGACTGTATTCCTCTATAGTTTGTTTAATATATACAAAATATATATATATATATATATATATATATATATATATATATAAATATTGTATATAAGTGTTTATACCTGGAAGAGTCCGAAACTAGCTTTGCCTCCGTCGTTGTGTATAGCTCCTGTATTCCTGTCGCTCCCGTTCTCTATCAGACACACCCCTGTAAATAGTTTAAAAGAAAAATATTAATTTTATAATAAAATATATACAAAATAATTAATCATTTTTATAATATTGAAATCGCTGAATCAGTTACCCAGAGAAAACTTTAAATCTGACTCTTCCTCCACATATTATCCCTAGAGGGCGCAAGTTTCACCTAACCCCTAGTCACGTTTCTATTCAAAAAGTAGTCATTTATTTTGATTTTAATTAGTAATTTTATATTTAGATGGTTTCAATTTGATGTGTCAGTTAAATTATGAAGTAGATCAAACCTTTGCAGAAGGTTATCCTGCGGAGAAGGTTATCCTTTGCAGAATGTAATCCTTTGAGCAAGGTCATTCTGCGCAGAAAGTTATCCTTTGACAATATTATCCTGCGCAGATGATTACGGTTTTCAGAAATTTATGTTCAACAGTTATTATCCCTTGCCTAGGAACTTCGCTATTCTAGCGTGTGTCTGAATAACGTCTATCTTAGATACGATACCAACACCTACCAAAACAAATCCAATCACGGTTTTCTCTCAAGTAAGATGGTCATAGCAAAATGTATGAAAACGTTTTCAAAACCTTACCAATATGTACCATAAATGACGTGTCGAGAATGTATATATATATATATATATATATATATATATATATATATATATATACATATATCTCCTACATTAAGTAAGTATGAGCGATATTGACTCACAGTCTTCCAATTCCGTAAACTGATGATACAACAGCTCCTGGACTAGCCCGCACCTTGTGAAGTGCCTCGCTTCTCCTGAGTAATTCTTGAGGCATAGCACTGCTAGGATTACTGCTAGGAATCTGCTAGGCCTGGAATAGAAAATATGTTATAGTATCATACAATATATAATTTAATGTATAATAGAAAATTTTATGATATCATATGATATATAATATCAATATTTTGATTGAAATGAGATAGTTGACCGTTTGGAATGCGAAGGTATATTTAGTCAGGATTCGGACTTGGTATCTTGATAAAACTAACTTTTTTTTTAAGAAGTTGTGTTTTAGTTTTTGTCGACGTTTCAACTTGAAGTTCAAGCCTTTATCAGGGATGTAAAACAAGGAGGACAGAGTTAATAATAATATATATACAAAAGGAAGGACAAAAAAAATACAAACATAATACATGGAAGCGGGTGTATGATGTATTTGGTTAGTGTGTGTTATAGCTAGACAAACATAATACATGGAAGCGGGTGTATGATATATTTGGTTAGTGTGTGTTATAGCTAGAGCTTAAATTAGAGGTAGATTAATACAGATTTAGAACATAAATGGCTAACATAAAAAAAAAAATCAGTCCCGTAACAGGCCACAAGGGCCCAGAGGGGCAGATACTGTAGAGGTATCTGACTCTTGACCATACGGCACACTAGGGAGATAGTGTGGTCAACACTATGCTCCGGCCGCCTGATTTTCCCCTTGGCTGCTTCGACTGCTAGAGTCATTAGCACCCAAGGTACCCATTATTAATTAAATTAATTAAAGGCTGGGTTAGCCTAGGGACGATCTGGGACCCCAAATCCAACCCTCGAACGGTAGCACTAGAAGAAAAAATCTTTAGTGCGCGCTCGGGTTTCGAACCTGGTCCTCCAGTTCATTAGTCGAGTGCTCGACCACTGAGTTAATCTCGCCCCCTAAATGGCTAACATAGAAATATATAAAAAATAATTTAATTATTTAAGTTTTAAACCTGTATAAATTTATCTCTAATTTAAGCTCTAGAAATGTATTGTTCATCTTCGGCCTTGTATAATGTTTATTTTCTTTCATGTCTACTGTATCTATATTAGTATAAATTCTGTCCTCCTTGTTTTACAGCCCTGATGAAGGCTTGAAGTTCAAACCGAAACCTCGGCAAGAAATAAAACTCCTTTTCTTTGAGAGGAGATCCTTTTCTTTGAGATGGTTGACCGTTGGTGATGCAAGGTAGGGATTGTCGGGGTTCGGTCATATAGAGGAGATGGTTGACCGTTGATGATGCAAGGTAGGGATTGTCGGGGTTCGGTCATATAGAGGAGATGGTTGACCGTTGATGATGCAAGGTAGGGATTGTCGAGGTTCGGTCATATAGACGAGATGGTTGACCGTTGGTGATGCAAGGTAGGGATTGTCGGGGTTCGGTCATATAGAGGAGATGGTTGACCGTTGATGATGCAAGGTAGGGATTGTCGAGGTTCGGTCATATAGAGGAGATGGTTGACCGTTGATGATGCAAGGTAGGGATTGTCGAGGTTCGGTCATACAGAGGAGATGGTTGACCGTTGATGATGCAAGGTAGGGATTGTCGGGGTTCGGTCATATAGAGGAGATGGTTGACCGTTGGTGATGCGAGGTAGGGATTGTCGGTGTTCGGTCATATAGAGGAGATGGTTGACCGTTGATGATGCAAGGTGCGTCATATCAAAAGATGTCTCGGAATAAATTAGTCGTAGAAGTAAATTTTCTATCAGAATTCGTCATAAAAAATACCTGCCGCCTTTAGAAAATCAAGAGTTAGATGCGCTGGAGAAAAACTGGAGAATGTTACAAAGTCAACTAAACCTTCAAAAGAAACCTCATGCAACATAACTAAGACCTTTTTTTTTTTTTTTTTTTTTTTTTTTTTTTTTTTTATTTATTTGAAATCTGTACAAATTATAAACAGTACAATAATCAAGTTTGATGATGCAGATATTATGAACAAGTTGAAAAAAAATGGAAAAAGTAAAATAAAATAAAAACAATACAAAATGTGAAAGAAGCCAGCCATTGTTGGCACTTTCAAAGCTGTCCAAATAAATATTTTAATGATCCCTATATGATCAGAAGAGTAAATTGTCTCGGGGCCACTGTCTCTTGAGCCGCCTGGGAGGATTGTCTGGATGGGATTGGGACGATAGGGATAGACCTTCCGGGTTAGGATGGTAGGACAATTTGGAGTGGAACATTTGGAAACGGGTTTTAGCAAGGTCAAGGACAAATGGAATGTTAAGGTCATTGTGAAGGGTTTTGTTTGAGACGTAGAAAGGGGCATTTACAATTTTACGGAGCACTTTTGACTGGAATGCCTGTATTCTGTTGATGTTGGATGGTTTTGCAGACCCCCAGAGTTCAAGTCCGTATGTCCATATTGGTCGAATGATTGTTTTGTATATCGTTAGTTTGTTCTGTATTGATAATTTAGATGAGGGTCCAAGGAGTCGTCTAAGTAGTCCGTATCTTTTGTTCAGTTCTTGTCTTTTCAGTCTCGTGTGAGGGTTCCATGTCAGTCGGCTGTCAAGGTATAATCCTAGATATCGAACCTCGCTGGATACTGGTAGTGGAGTGTTTTTGAGATGTACAGAAGGGCATGATCTCCGGTTGAGAGTGAATGTAACCTGCTTACATTTTTCCGGGTTGATTTTTACTCTCCACATGTCACTCCAATGTTGTATGGCGGTGAGATGTTCCTGCAGGTGTTGGGATGCTACTGAGGGATCAGGGGAAGTTGACAGGATGGCAGTATCATCTGCGTAGGTTGTTAGTAGGGTTTGGGGGTGTGTGGGAATATCCGCAGTGTAAAGGAGGAAAAGGAGAGGACCAATAATACTCCCTTGAGGGACTCCAGCATTTATGGGGCAGGTCGGGGAAAGAGTTGTACCGTATTTGACTTGGAAGGATCTGTTTGAAAGATAGGATTTGAGGATAAGGAAATAGGTGTGTGGAAGTATAAGCTTTACTTTGTAAAGTAATCCCGGGTGCCAAACCCGATCGAATGCTTGAGCAACGTCGAGAAAGGCACTCGTGCAAAAACTCTTACGTTCAAGCGAGGAGGAAATTGAGTCTACGACTCGTAAGCACTGTTGTATAGTGGAATGCTGGAAGCGGAAACCAAATTGATGGTTGGGAATTGTATTCGAGGATTCTATGATAGGGAGGATTCTTTTGTACAGGAGTTTTTCGAATATTTTGGACATTAATGGGAGAAGGCTGATGGGCCGATAGGAAGAGGGGCGATCTGGAGGTTTAAAGGGTTTGGGGATAACGACGACGACTGAGTGTTTCCAGGGATTCGGGAAATGGGTTGTTCTTAGGATTGAGTTATAGAGGTATGTAAGGAATATAATGGCCTTCTGGGGGAGGTTTTTGAGTATTGTGGAGGTGATAAGATCATAACCGGGAGATTTCCTAGGAAGGTGTTTGATGATGTATTTAACATCGGATGGATGGAAAGCTTTGGGAGGGAAGGACAAAGGTAAAGGAGAATTCAGGTAATGTTCGATATCTGCATCATGGGAAGGGCTCATTTGAGGATTAGGGGAAAATACTGTGGTTAGGTGTGTGGAGAGGAGGAGCGCCTTTTCTTCATCACTTCTGGCCCAGGTCCCATCGTTGCGTTTGAGAGGGGAAGGGATTGAGTGGAACTTAAGGATTCTACGAGTGACTGTCCACAAAGAACAGTCTTGTGTAGAGAGGGATGAAAGGTATTCGTTAAAGGATTCTGAACGGAATTGGGATAGGGAAGATTTCAGTTGGCGTGTCAGTCTGTTGTATGCGTTTCTGTCCGAGGGATAACGGGATCTTTGCCATAAAGCCCTGGCTCGTCGCTTGGCTGCAAGGAGTTCTTGGATGTGGTTTGGGAGTTGCATTTTGGGTGGAGGAGGTAACCCTGTCCTTGGTCGGCATGAATTGCGGGCACTGTCCTGGATGGCTTTAGTAAACAATTCAGTGGCTTTGTCTAGGTCTGAAGGGGTTTTTAGGGAAACGGTTAGGTCTATGGAGTGCTCTAGGTTAAGCTGAAATGATTGCCAGTTGATAGGACCGGGTGTGAGGGTTGGTTGTAGAGGACGGGGTACAGCGGATGAGAAGAGGGTTAGAAGGATCGCAGAATGGTCCGACGATAGGTCGAGGAGCGAATCAACAGAAGTCGCTATACCTCCCAAGCCAGACGAGATGAAGAAGTCGACTAGGTCAGGACTACGGGATGGATCGGTTGGCCAGTATGTTGGTGTGTTTGGCGATATAGGGAGATAATTCTGGGAGTTAAGGATATCATAAAGGATTCTGCCACGGGAGTTAGCTGAACGGCTTCCCCACATGGGGTGTTTCGCGTTGAAATCACCCCCGGTGAGGAAGCGGGGACCAAAGGATTGGAATATTGACAGGAATTCAGGATGGTAAATGGAATGGTTGGGAGAACAATACACTGCGGACAGTATGATATCGAAGGGAGAAAGGGAAAGGGATATGGATGTTACCTGCAGGCTTGCTGATGCGATGCTGGATTCTTGGTGATGCTTGATGTTGCTCTTGATTAGAATCAGAGTGCCATGCTGCGCCAGAGATGGATGGTCGGTTCGATAACAGGAGTAACCCTTGACACCGAATGTCATGGATTCTTTCAGGTGTGTTTCAGTTATAAGTGCAATGTCAATGTTTTTGTCAGTTAGTAAAAGTGTGAGTTCTTGTCTTCTTGTTGTGAGTCCGTTGGCATTCCACAAAAGAATTGAGAGATGGGAATTATGGAAGCGTTGCATTCTGGGATTTAGGAAGGAAGTGTGCTATAAGGGTGGTCATCAGGTTAATTAAAGGAGTAAGAAGGGTTTCGAGTTTATTTAGGAAAGAGGAGAAAAGCATCATTGGATCTTGAGCCTGGTGCTGTGTGGTTTGCTTAGACGGGGCGGGAGTAGATGGGAAGGTAGGCAAGGTTTGGGGTTGCGAAGGAGTAGTAGAAAAGGTAGGAAGGGAAGATGAACTAAGACCTACCAAGTTTCATTTCGAAATTCCAACAACTCTAGGAGGAAAAGGGGGTGGACACATATACTTGGACACCCTGTATATGACTCAATATATATTTTATCTTATTATATATTTTGATTAGACTTAGTGCACATTCGTTAGTTTGATTTTCTGGAATTGATATAATCATTTTCTTTAATTTCGAGAGTTTGCTACAACCTACATCAGTCCAACAGCAATCAGTAAAGATTCAAAATGAAAATGCGTTTTTTTCACATTCGATACTTTGCATTTGTATCGACGGTATATTTAAATTTTCTATGATAAGACAAACTTATCATGAATTAAAATATTAGAAAACACTAGGATAAATACCATGGATTCATTTGCGATTAATGTATTCTTTATAGAATGTAAAAAAAAAAAAAAAACAACGTATTTTACGGTGTAAACAATCTTTTTTAATAAAATACACATTATCACCCATAGATAAGTAGCTCTTAAGAAGAATATTACATTTTTTAAATGATTTGTGATAAAGGATTATCCGAAAACAATATTGATATAAAAACAAAAATACATACTTAATTTATTTTTTGTAAGCTTTGCATGATAGGTGATAAGCGCAGGGTGATAGGAATTGAATTTTTATACCAGTAGCTAAATAATCAAAGAGTAAAAAATAAAACAAGTCAAAACTGAGAAAAACAAAAAGGTAATTAAGTAATATGATATGAATTTGTTTATATATTTACGAGCTGGGAAGGTTTGACCTCTCGTTTGACAGTAAAAGTGCATGTGCGAGAGATCTGTTCCCAATACGAAGTCAGGTGAAAATCATTTCTTCACGTCTGATTCCCAATCAGGATAAAGTAATGATGATTCCCAGTCAAAAATAAAATAAAATAAAATTGATACATAAAAAAAGACGCATATAAAAATATATATAACAAAAATAAATCTATGTGTATTAACAAATAAAATTATACATAGAAGAAATTAAAAAAAATAAACATAAAATGTAAAAAAAAAAAATTATACAAGACGCATAAATATATATATATATATATGTTTGATTTTATTTTTCGTCGCTGGGATAGTATTTTTAGATGGAACGGCATTTTTCTCCAGCGGTGGTACTCCTCCTCACTTCTTCCCGGAATATTTCGATGGATTCATCTCCATCTTCTTCAGCCAGGTACTTGTTTCTTCCTCGGTGGTAGCCAAGGGAATTCCCTTGGCTACCACCGAGGAAGAAATATGTAATCTATTATTTGTATTTATACTAGTGTACTGCATATTAGTACTAGTTTAGTAGAAATAGTTGTAGTAGTAAGTAATATTGGTGTTAGTAATAAGCAATGACATTAGTAGCAGGAAAAAAAATAGTTCATTGTCATAAATAGTGAATTGTAAGCGCAGCACTGTCCTAAACCTTTATAACCTACTTTTATAACCTTCCTAACAGTGAACATTAGTGCTTAATAACTTCTTTCCTAGTTGAATGCGAACTTTTTTTTTAACGGATTCGTGTTTAGTGCACTAAAATACGTTATTGTACAAAATTTGAGAGAAATCGGTTTGGAGGACACTTAACTGCAGTTTTATGGTGTTAGTAATAAGCAATGACATTAGTGGAGAAAAAAAATAGTTGATAGTGATAAATGCTGAATTGTAAGCGCAGCACTGTCCTAAACACAAAATTCCAAACCCTTTCACGACATATACACTACTCTCTAACATTACACTTGAGGGCGGTGAGGACCTAAACACCCAATCCATCCATCCCAGTCATGAAAAGTCTGTACGAATATAAAACTACATATGTGAGATGTCAATATTTCAATTCAATTTATTTATTTGCTTTTTAGTTACAACTCATAGCACTTATATAATTCCGTTAGTTACTACGTTAGTAATATTAAATTATTCATAGGTGAGGTTACAAAAATAAAACACTAGTATAAAAAATTAACACAATGTAAGTTCTTTTCTTATATAATATAATTATTCTTAAATATAATTTCTTTTCTTAAATATAATTATGTGAAATAAAAAAAAAAATACATGAAGTAATTAAAATAAAATATATATCTCTTCTTAGCTCTTATTTAAATTAAATAATATTTAATAGTAATAGTTTTTTTATTTATTATACTACAATTATTACTAAATTATTCTTTATTTACATTTTAATCTTTCAGAATTTCTGACCTTAGTTGTAAGATCTTCAAAATATAGCTGGCAAATCTGACAAACGTTTCTTTGCTATTACTATTGAGAATTGCAAGAAATGTATTCTCTTCAGCGGGTGGAATGGTAGATGGGAATAATGGTTGACGGATGTTGTGAGATGTCAATATGTTTATGTCTTCAGCAGATATTTCTGTGGAATGTTTTGACGCTAAATCTAAGTGTTTTGTGGAATTTCTTCATGCCCTGGTAACCATAGTGTCGTAGTGTGTTTGATATATTGTTTAAGATAACATGAAGTTGATAGAATATTTTTGTAATAAATTTAAAAAAAAAGTCAGTCCGATATATATTACACTGCGGACATATCCGACTCTAAACCATACGGCATTCTGGGAGATTGTGTGGTTTTATGCTCCGACCGCCTGATTTTTCTTTTTACAGGTATCCATTAATAAACTAATTCAAGGCTGGGTTGGCCTAGGGACGGTCAGGGACCTTGAATCCAACCCACAAATGATGACACTAGAAGATAAAATCTTTAATGCTCGCTCGAGTTTTCAACTCATTGAACTAACCTTGCCCATTTTTTTTAATAATTTGATTTGCGATATTATTCTTTTCGTACAGAATTCATGTTTGTATGTGTAAGTGAAATATATTTTGTCAATTCAGCTGTGAAGTCTGTGCTTGAGGTCAAATAATTAAAACAAGATATTAGCCTATGATCTGAAATTTGTAATCAAATTTTTTTTCCCAACCAAAGATTTGTAAGCATGGACAATATAGGTATCAATGTAACCAAGAAAGAGTATAGAATATGTATGCACAATGTACTCACATGTCGACCGACGTGAACGGAATGTACAAGACAAGATAATAACCTTATCTCATAGCTTAGCTCGAATCTGTGCAGGATTATGGTGTGAAGATCGTCAAGATAAAGAGATAATGTGGTTAGGATCAGGGAGATGAGAGGATTATGACGTACCACGATATTATGACGTACAAGATATTATATTGCAGCATCCATGGATGTTTATAGTCCGCCCGTAAACAAAACCGTTAGATCGATTTTGATGGAACTTGGCACACATGTAGATCTTGATACGGGGGGAGTCATAAGCTAGATTAAAAACGTCTACCAGCTGTCTGTCTGTATGTTAGTTCCTAATACAAATACACACGGTTGACTAATTTTCTTCAAACTTGGCACAGAGGTAGGTCCTGATACGGGGACTGTCAAAGGCTAGGTCAAAAAAGTCTATCAACTGTTTGTCTGACTGTTTGTCTCATAAACATCCACACCGTTTGACCGTATTTGACCAAACTTGGCACACATGTAGGTCTTGATCCTGGGAGTGTCATAGGCTAGGTTAAAATCGTCTAGGATTAACAATTCCGAGGTCAAGGATTCTTATCTGTGAACCCGAACAGTTTCAGAGTTGTGTTATTAGATTTTAATATTACTTTGAGGTTTCTAATTTATTTGGGCTTTTCTAGATGCAGAAAGTAGGTCTAGCGTAGCACGCCGGGTATCAGCTAGTATCTTATAACATGTTGAATTGCTTTAAGTTCATTCTTCACGGCGTACATCAATAATATCAAAATTACTTTAAGGTATTTCTTAACCTCTTCAGGGCCACGCCCAACATATCTCGGGTCAAGATGCCGCCCGAGTTTTGAACTCAGGTCCTCCACAACATTAGTTGAGTACTCTTTAGTTGTGTATATATATATATATATATATATACAGTGTGTCCTTTTTAGATGGCCCGGCTGAATTTCTCTTGAACGGATAACGTTATAATGAAACCAAAAAATACTTATTTCATAATTTTTAGTCTAGTTTAAGATTTTGACCTGTTTTGGGGGGGGGGGGGAATTTCGGGGTACCCCAAACCCTATACAACTTTGAAATTTCAAATAGGATCCTATACCTTACAATGCATCGTTTTAAATGATTTTTTACACTAAAATCAATAATGCAATCAGATTTTAATTTGGTCAATTAATAACAGAGTTATGGTACAATGTTTGAAACAAAATACATTTTGATTGTTTCGTTACTAATTACTTTAAACTGCTTTGCATTTCTTTTGTTACATGGGAAATAATTTGTAAATACCTAATTAACTTATTAGGTGTAATTCATAATAAATGTTTCTTTTAAAGATGCAGAGAAGAAACAGAAATAAGCCCCTGGATGTTGGGTGAAGGTAGACCGGTTTACATTCACTCATCTTGTTTATCCAAATGGTCTTAAGTAAGGGAACGTTAATTCCTGGAAATAGATAACTATTACAGCAATGCCTACTTGTCTACATTCAGTATTAATCAGTTAGTCAAAACGAACCGAAGAGTGCAGATTCCCCGCGAGGAAAGAGTTGATATGTACCATTGTTTTATTGAAAGTGGTGGTATCGCTCGTTGTGCAGCTGTGTTGTACTCCCAGAAATTTCCCGCTCGTCCTCAAGTGAGCCACAAAAGATTTATTCGTGTTGCTCTCAATATGAGGAGATTTGGATCAGTTGCTGATTGACCAAGATATCGGCAGTGCAATTTCGACGAGGAACTGGATATTTTATTGTATGTTATGGAAAATCCAAATTCTTCTCTCCGAAATACCGGAAGGCTTTTAGGTTTTTCAAAGAACAAAATTAGAGATGTACTACGGACTTATAATTTCAAGCCTTATCGCTCTCATCTTGTCCAGGGGCTCCGGGACACTGATTATGACAGGCGTCTAACGTTCCTTGCACAAATGTCGAGTTTGGTAGTTGATGAAAACATGCTTCCATATGTCCTATGGACTGATGAATCGAAGTTCACCACTAACGGTATGTTAATTCGTTGGAATTTCCGAACTTGGGCACAGGAAAATCCCAGAATCTCTTATGCTTGTCATCACCAGGTAGTTCACAGCATCAACGTTTGGTGCGGACTTCTCGGAAATAAATTAATTGGTCCTTATTTCTACCGAAATAATTTAAATGGAGCTCAGTTTCTAGATTTCTTGAGAGAACAATTGCGGGCTTTACTAGAAGATGTACCTCTGCAGCATCGACAAAGAATGATACTGCAGCCTGATGGGTGTCCCGCACACAATTCTCTGCAAGTGAGACGTTACTTAAATCGGCACTACCGGGACCGGTGGATAGGACCTCACGGTCCCATCTGTTGGCCTCCTTGGTCGCCCGATCTAACTCCGTTAGACTATTTCTTGTGGGGACATTTGAAAAATATCGTTTATGCCAATCATAATCCTGCAACATCAGTTGAAGAACTGCACCAAAGAGTGGAAAATGCTTGTCGATTGGTCTCTCCTCAGTCCATCGCACTGAGCACCAACGAAGAGTGGCTAAGAAGAGCGAATCTTTGCATCTTCAAAGAAGGCAGGCAGTTTGAACATGAGATGTTGGTTCACCAACCTCTGCAGGTACGATGGAATTTTTTTAGTATTAAAAACAGTTAACAAAATGTATTGCCTTTTTTTTCGACCTTTATGCCATAACTTTGTTATTAGTAGACCAAAGCCATCTAAAAAGAACGCCCTGTATATATATATATATATATATATATATATATATACATATATATATATATATATATGTATATATATATATATATATGTATATATATATATATATATATTGTGTAAATATTGTAAATAGTGTACATAGTTCAACCAATTTTATTGGGAGTAGCAGTAATGTCTGCCTTCTCCCCTCATCTCATCCAGTGTGTTGCCATTGTAAGTTCAAATTTACTTATTGTACATATTTGTACAGATTGTAAATATCAATAAAGGAGATATAGAATTAAAAAAAAAAAATATATATATATATATATATATATATATATATATATATATATATATATATATATACTATTAGCAAAATCAGTCCCGTAAAGGGCCAATAATGCCCGTAGGGCTACATACTGATGAAGTAACAGGGTCTATATTCTTTACCATCATAAAGCTTCTTTGCTGAAGATAATTTAAGTTGCTTTATCATCACCAGATTCTTCATCATTATAAATTCCCATCTATGTAAATAAGTTGTAAAGAAGTGCAGTTTGGAGTATTAGGAAAGCTGCGCATCTACTCCACAAGTTGCACCATTTCCGACCAAGTTGCGCCGTCAAATTGATAAGGGGTAGACCCTGGTAGTACGTGACCAGACGGAGGAAGGAGGACTTTGCCGGAAGAAAGTTCTGGGAGTAGTTCAGATAAGGCTCAGGCTAGGCCTATCAACCAACAAGAATCATAATCTAACAGCGGCCATTGCTATTCTACAGCTCAGATGGTGGTAATTACACACCTAAACCAATCTACAAAACCTTAGCTCAAAATTGAACTTCAATTTTTTTTTAATTTATTTTGAAGAGCTTCGCAACGAAGGTGTCTTGCTCTTTTTAAAATACAAAAATACAGTTTTATACAATAATACAAACTTATGGAACTAAATACTACAAAAGTATTAAGGGAACATAAAACAAAATTTGGTAGTGATTTGTACAGAAATAAGAGCTAAACATTATTTGCAGTATTGCTATCTACACTATAGGTATTATATTTACATACATATGACTAAAACTACTAACATTAATTAATGGGTCATGGAAGAAACTACATTTGGTAGAGATGTGTATACAAATAAGAGCTAAACATTATTTGCAGTATTGCTATCTACACTATAGGTATTATATTTACATACATATGACTAAAACTACTAACCTTAATTAATGGGTCATGGAAGACACTACATTTGGTAGTGATTTGTACAGAAATAAGAGCTAAACATTATTTGTAGTATTGCTATCTACACTATAGGTATTATATTTACATACATATGACTAAAACTACTAACATTAATTAATGGGTCATGGAAGAAACTACATTTGGTAGAGATGTGTATACAAATAAGAGCTAAACATTATTTGCAGTATTGCTATCTACACTATAGGTATTATATTTACATACATATGACTAAAACTACTAACCTTAATTAATGGGTCATGGAAGACACTACATTTGGTAGAGATGTGTATAGAAATAAGAGCTAAACATTATTTGTAGTATTGCTATCTACACTATAGGTATTATATTTACATACATATGACTAAAACTACTAACATTAATTAATGGGTCATGGAAGAAACTACATTTGGTAGAGATGTGTATACAAATAAGAGCTAAACATTATTTGCAGTATTGCTATCGACACTATAGGTATTATATTTACATACATATGACTAAAACTACTAACATTAATTAATGGGTCATGGAAGACACTACATTTGGTAGAGATGTGTATAGAAATAAGAGCTAAACATTATTTACAGTATTGCTAGTTACACTATAGGTATTATATTTACATACATATGACTAAAACTACTAACATTAATTAATGGGTCATGGAAGACACTACATTTGGTAGAGATGTGTATAGAAATAAGAGCTAAACATTATTTACAGTCTTGCTAGTTACACTATAGGTATTATATTTACATACATATGACTAAAACTACTAACATTAATTAATGGGTCATGGAAGACACTACATTTGGTAGAGATGTGTATAGAAATAAGAGCTAAACATTATTTGCAGTATTGCTATCTACACTATAGGTATTATATTTACATACATATGACTAAAACTACTAACATTAATTAACGGGTCATGGAAGACACTACATTTGGTAGAGATGTGTATAGAAATAAGAGCTAAACATTATTTGCAGTATTGCTATCGACACTATAGGTATTATATTTACATACATATGACTAAAACTACTAACATTAATTAATGGGTCATGGAAGACACTGCATTTTTGAGGACTTCCTTTAATGGCCATTACTTGTTAAAATAAAATAAAAAATGTTGTTTTATTTGAAATCATATTATTATTATACCATCGAAATTAATATGTCTAAAGGCTTCCGTCCGGTTGAATTTTATAATGGAATCAAATTTTTGTGTGTAGGTTGTGTTGTTTTAAAAATGTTAATATATCGTTAATGAAGAGGCTACCCTCTGTCAGTAGTTCCTGTAAGTTGTAAGGTAGTTTTAGTTGTTCTCGTATTCTGCATGAATGAATAAATGAACATCCATTACACAGGCACACACAAAAAATAATATTTTCCAAAGACACCATAAATATATTCTTATTAATTTCGAGACGCCGAATCCGAATCCGGAGTCCGTTTCACTCCAGCACGTCAGGTTTAAGAGCATTTGAAGGTGAAATTTCGTATGAAGTCATTAAAGAAGAAATAACTAGAGCTTCAATGGTTTTGAGGGTAGCTGAATTAGAATCCGAGGTCTGATTCAGCACATCTGTGCAAAATTAAGGGCATTTCAAGGACAAATATGTCTATTATCCAAAAAAGTAATTTTGCCTGCAGATTCATTTTGTGCAAAATAGACATATTTCTCCATGGAATGTCCTTTACTTTTCTCCGATGGGGTGAAACAGACCTATTGTATTCAGCGACCCTCAAAACCATGGAAGTTCTAGTTATTTCTTCTTTAATGACTTCATACGAAATTTCACGTTCAAATGCCCTAGAACCTGTAGTACTGGGGTGAAACGCCCCTGTGTTATCTACAAAAAAATTTCTGAATAGCAGAAACTGCTTCATCTTCCACCTACTTTAATGTCATCTCCAAGAAAAGTGATAATTAACAAAATAACTTACCAATTCTAAGCGGAAAATACTCATTTCTTTTCAACTTCCGCTAGTTGTTGCAGGAAAGCTATATTACAAACACCACATAATATAAACTTGTTGTTTTTCATTGAACTTATCTTGTCTTACTGGCAAATTCATTTTACTGCTAAAAAAAAATTAATAAATCACAACCAATACAAAATGAAGAAAATTAATAAAAAAAACTTTCAAGGGAAAGAAACCAATAATTTTAAAAAGATAGAACATAGAAAAAAACTCCCAAATCTACTCGCAGATCATGGTAAACTTTCTAAATTCTCTCGAAAGGGTCGGGAAATGGTTGTAAGTAAAGCTGAGTATTCCAAAGCTTACTAAGTGATTTTCGATGGGGCGATGTCAATTGTTGAAATAGTTGCTTAAATCTTTAAAATTGTTTGTTGTGTTCTTTTGTGTCTGTTGATCTCAGTTTTTAGTGGTGTTTTAGCACTTTCCTCCGAAGGTTCTAGCTATTGAGGTTGCACTCATGACGGAATTATTGAAAAATTTCTTCGAATCTTTAGCGATCCTACCTAGTAGATACCGAAAATGACACCAGTTAAAATTTATATATATATATATAGTTATATATATGTCCGTTAACACGATACCGGCTAGAAATTTTGTTTCTTCCCCACGAAACATGATATGTAGTATTCCCCAATCAAACGATTGAACGAGTTCGTTAACCAACAAAAACGCTCCATCTGGAGAGGGGGTTTACTCCGGAGCCAATGTAGTTATTTGCCAATACCAGTCGTAATTTGTGTTGTATTTCAACGAAACTCGGTATTCGTTCTGGTCAACTAAAGAGAAAACTTTGTTGTAAAAATAAACTAAATCGGTTCATTAGGAGGGGGGGGGGTTTACTCCGGACCCAAATTACTAATTTGCTCATACCGGTCGTAATTTCTGCTGTATTGTAACGAAACGCGTTATACGTCCTGGGTATCTAATAAGGAAGAAGTGTTGTAAAAATGAACTAAATCGGTCTATCGGAAGAGGGGGATTTACTTTGTACTATGTTTGAATTGAATTGTAACAGGTGTTATTTATGTTTTTATTTTATTTATCTATATAGGTTATTTTAAGCAAATTATTCAGGAATGCATTCGAGGAAAGTGCTTAGTTATTCAGCTCCTGCGTGACGGGCTTATTTTATTTAAATTACATTTAACAGTAAAATGAGTATTTTATTAATATAAAATGAAAATGAGAAACATTGGTAACCGTGTTTCCTAGAGCTAATGTTCAGAAGGAGGGGGGCGTCATTTCCGCCTTGGATACTGTCAGTTTCCTAGAGCTAATGTTCAGAAGGAGGGGGGCGTCGTTTCCGCCTTGGATACTGTCAGTTTCCTAGAGCTAATGTTCAGAAGGAGGGGGGCGTCATTTCCGCCTTGGATACTGTCAGTTTCCTAGAGCTAATGTTCAGAAGGAGGGGGGCGTCGTTTCCGCCTTGGATACTGTCAGTTTCCTAGAGCTAATGTTCAGAAGGAGGGGGGCGTCGTTTCCGCCTTGGATACTGTCAGTTTCCTAGAGCTAATGTTCAGAAGGAGGGGGGCGTCATTTCCGCCTTGGATACTGTCAGTTTCCTAGAGCTAATGTTCAGAAGGAGGGGGGCGTCGTTTCCGCCTTGGATACTGTCAGTTTCCTGTTGTGATGATTTCATTTTATATTTTTATTGAAAGGGCAAAAGCTAGGGGGGCTAGAGATATGAACGGAGCCGCGCAAAGATGACGCAGCTCCTGCGTGTCGGACGATCCTAGAAATCATTTTGGAATGTTTAATAAAATTCAAACTCTAAAAATGATTAGAATCAAATAAATATTCGACTATTATTTTCCAGAATGATTTGACATTTTCTCATTCGGCCATTTGTTGGCCTTATTTGACACTTGATGAGAAATCTATTCATCCAATAAGCTTTAAAATGACATTCAGATCTCTCAGCAAAATTAAATTCAAACGTGGAAAAATATCAGTTATAGAACAGGCCAATAGAACAGGTATAATTGAAATTTATTATAATTTTAATAAAAAAATAAAAATAAAGGAACTTTATTAAAATTGTCTACATAAAATACTCATTATCGTACCAAAGACAAATTAATTACATTACTAGTGTACATCACATACAGTAACAATACTTCAATTGTGGATTATGCCATAATTTATGTTTTCCATGCCAGCCACGCATTTCGGTCCCTGGCCAGCGCCTTCATGGCATTCAGCCCGTGTCCTCTTTGCTGTCCTAGCCTGGAGATTTGATCCATCCATGTTATCCTGGGCCTGCCCCGGGGGCGTCTTCCAGTTGGCCTAGCCTCGAAAATATATATATATATATATATATTATAGCCATGGCCTCTGAGAGGAATTCTGGACCCCCTGTCGAAATATCTTCGCGGGCCCCTTACCCCCCCCCCCTTTATTAACATAACCAAAAACTATTAACGGTATTATATAAAACTGACATTTCCTGAAAAAAAAATAAAATCCATTTGTAATTGAATGGATTAGAAAACGGTATGCATATAACTCTGTTATTTCAAATTATAATTTGACTAAAAAAATGACGCCGGGCCTCCCTGAGACCGCCCCTGACCAATTGTCCTCCTTGCACCCTTCTTGGAGGCCCTGATTATAACATAGATAATAAATAATAATAATAAAAAAGGACTATATTTCATCTGGAAATTAAAATCAATTTTATAGATATGACAGATCGATTATCGATCAGCTGACTATTTGACACCATATTGGATTCGTCCAGTCAATGACCAGTCTAGACGAGGCCCTGCTAGTGGAGGGTGCTCCTCCTCAAGTTGACGCTGAAGTTAGGTTTTAAGTATATTCCCCTGAAGAGGCGCCAAAATGGCACGAAACATGTAGGGAAGAGAAATAAAAAGTGTGAAAGTAAGTGGCGTAGTTTTATTGACCTTCTGCCGTATTCGCTAATTCTATATATTTGAGCTAAGGGTCATTTAATGAATAATTATAGATAATTGTTAGATAACAATTGATTTTTACATTAACTCAACTTTAACTGCAATATATTAAAGATTAATTACACTCGTTATATATTTTATATAGTTCAATTTATACAAAAATACATTAGTAACATGGTTTCCTGTATTAACGAGGCTGAGAAGAAACAAATTTTTTGTGTAATCGCCATTAAAGTGGGACACTGGATAAATAAATAATCAATGTTATGTTTAATTATAAATAATGAGATGTAACGGCTGGGAATTAGTTAAGAGGAGTGTTGTGCTATCTAGTGGAGCTAACTAGAAGCAGCTAGAGCCGGAAACCGCTGAACCAGCAAAATCTGAGACAGGGAGTTGTGCTTGGACTCTCCTAGGCTAGTGACTATTGGGTTTTTTGTGGTCAGTCATTTTTTCGGGATTTCTTCTTTATTATTTTAATTACACGTACTTTAGTATGCTTGATTTAATTATTCACATTGCCGCCTACCGATCCTTTTCCATTTAGGTCAGGATTATAGCCATATAATATAATTATTCTAATGTTTATGTTGCAATGTGTTGTTTGGTTGACGGTGTAGATGTTGTTTGTTGCGAATCGAAGCAATGGTCGACAACTGGTAGTGGTTTTCCCTTGCATTTCTTAGTCCAGCCATGCCAAGCAGAGAACTTGTGTCGACGATAAACTACCTTGGCGCAGTCCATGCTTGCTCTCAAGTCGTCGCTTTCGAGATCTGAAAACAAAGAATACAATAAACAACAAAAGTCAACCTTTTTATCATAAGCATATTATATAAATTAAATATTAGCAATAAATTAATATATCATTAGTTTTCTTTTAATTGTAAATCAATAGGCAATAACATGCAAAATAAATGTGGAGATGTAATGACTGGACAGGTGACCACTGGCGACCAATGAGAAGCATCCAGGGACAGCCAATAGGAACGAGCGCTCAGCCGAGCTTCCCCGACTTCGACCGAGGCGCCCCGACCTCGGCCTATGACTAGGGGCGTTCCTGCTGGCCAGAGGACATTCCGATCCGGCGCTCTCTCCAGGACACTTCAGCTCTCTCAAGACCAGACTCCAGCCAGCCATGCACTCGGGACCAAGCAACCGGCGTTCCAGCAACCATCCAGCCATGCACTCAGGATCAAGGACCTAGCTACCTGCTCTACCTCTCTCTCTGGACAAAGCACGAAGCCGCCGCCTCGATGTACCCAGTGGTCAAGCCAGCCTCCAGTCATTACACTCCCGACTACAACTCCCCCCAACTCTAGTCAATACCTGGTTTATTTATTTACCTCCTTACCCCTCTCACTCCCGCTTCGAGGAACGGCTACGGCTCAGTACCGAACACCTTCTCCCCGACTCAGTGGAACAGCTAAGGCCAAGTACCTAGTCGGTATCCCCCAGGTTCAAGGAAGCGCCCTTACCGGGACACAGTACTTACCTGGTCACCTTCTCCCGACACATCCTTCCTATCCTATATCCTATAGTAGCGACACCCATCCGCTACATAAATAATTACTTACTTTAGTAAATAGAATAAAAATAAATCAACTCAATATATAGAAATAAACATTTTAATAAAATTAAATAAAGAATAATGTAGGTAAACCAAATATAATATTCAAGCAAAAATAGAAACAAATAGCGTAAAGAATAAAAGTAATAAAAATATTGCAGCTTATATGTTAAAGGTTTTCATATTTTATTTACCAATATATGTATCAAATTCATCAAACCGTTCTTGTAACATACATCTACAACAAGATTAAATCCCAAGCTATGGTGGATTAGTACAATTGCTCTAAATGTATGATCTTACCTTCACAGCTGACTTTGCAATCCTTCCCAGCCTTCCCAATATCACACCAATATCTGTCGTTTATCTGCAAAACATAGTTGGTCACTTGTTAGCTGTTTTCATAATTAAAAAATTACATAATTTCAGAATAGCTAAAATAAAGATGTAAAGTAAAACTACTATTTTTTTATGACTTTTTCCCTCTCAAAATAAAAGTTAAACATGACATATGGATAGCTAATCAGCTGATTTATCTCCACCATATTGGATTTCCAGCCTGATGATGTCTGGTTCTCTTCGTGTTGAGGCTATAAGCCTTTCATATTTATAACATATTTCCATAAATAAGCTCAGTAAAATGTGAAACGTGTAGGGAAAAGAATGAATATTTAAATTGTAAAGTTAAGTTTTCCCCGCATCCCCATTTTTCCTATTTTACTAATTACTGAAAATGGAGCTGTATCTGAAATGCTTGCCTGGAAAATTCCGTGGTCGTAGCTGCCATTTTTGTTCGGCCCGCCCCTGGCTGTAGTGTTGAGGCTGCTTTCTGCTTCGGCCAGGCAAATCCCTGAAAAATAAAACATTATTTTAATAATTTTATTTAACAGAATATTTTCTTGTCCTAAAAGATCTTAGGGTCATTTAAAATAAAGTTTTATCTTAATTTGTTGAACTTCCAAAGAATACAAAAGCCCTGGTGTAGTTACAACTACACCAGGGAGCTTCAACACCATTCGTCCGCCGATACTGTGGCTAGAGGGGAGAAAAGGAGCCCAGATCGAGAAAAATGTCATTCCCTTGGCTACCACCGAGGAAGAAACAAGTACCTGGCTGAAGAAGACGGAGATGAATCCATCGAAATATTCCGGGAAGAAGTGAGGAGGAGTACCACCGCTGGAGAAAAATGCCGTTCCATCTAAAAATACTATCCCAGCGATGAAAAATAACATCAAACATATCATATTCAGTCTTTATGACTAGTTTCTGCAAACCGAAATTGAGCAACGCTAAAGTCCGTTTATCAAACATTAGGCTTTTCGTTTTTTTAAAAAAGTAATATATGCAGCCCAATGATAGGGACTGTGTAGGGTGACAATATTATTACTGACTGCAAGATTCAGGAGTGTTTTTTGGGGTCCAGATCTTAAGATTTCCATCTGGAACACCGTCCCTGGACTGGCCGAATATCAACGAGCGATATTGAGGATATCGCCACTGTTGTTGCTAGAGATCCATCTACTACTGCCAGTCAGATTGCTCCAAGATTCAAGATCCACCATTTCCTAACATCAGAAGAAGGCTTGTCGGTAGGATGTTTGGGTTCCCCATGAACTTAGTGAGAGCAAAGATCCACCATTTCCTAACATCTGAAGAAGGCTTGTCGGTAGGATGTTTGGGTTCCCCATGAACTTAGTGAGAGCAAAGATCCACCATTTCCTAACATCAGAAGACGGCTTGTCGGTAGGATGTTTGGGTTCCTCATGAACTTAGTGAGAGCAAAGATCCACCATTTCCTAACATCTGAAGAAGGCTTGTCGGTAGGATGTTTGGGTTCCTCATGAACTTAGTGAGAGCAAAGATCCACCATTTCCTAACATCAGAAGAAGGCTTGTCGGTAGGATGTTTGGGTTCCCCATGAACTTAGTGAGAGCAAAGATCCACCATTTCCTAACATCAGAAGAAGGCTTGTCGGTAGGATGTTTGGGTTCCCCATGAACTTAGTGAGAGCAAAGATCCACCATTTCCTAACATCAGAAGAAGGCTTGTCGGTAGGATGTTTGGGTTCCTCATGAACTTAGTGAGAGCAAAGATCCACCATTTCCTAACATCTGAAGAAGGCTTGTCGGTAGGATGTTTGGGTTCCTCATGAACTTAGTGAGAGCAAAGATCCACCATTTCCTAACATCAGAAGAAGGCTTGTCGGTAGGATGTTTGGGTTCCCCATGAACTTAGTGAGAGCAAAGATCCACCATTTCCTAACATCAGAAGAAGGCTTGTCGGTAGGATGTTTGGGTTCCCCATGAACTTAGTGAGAGCAAAGATCCACCATTTCCTAACATCAGAAGAAGGCTTGTCGGTAGGATGTTTGGGTTCCCCATGAACTTAGTGAGAGCAAAGATCCACCATTTCCTAACATCAGAAGAAGGCTTGTCGGTAGGATGTTTGGGTTCCTCATGAACTTAGTGAGAGCAAAGATCCACCATTTCCTAACATCAGAAGAAGGCTTGTCGGTAGGATGTTTGGGTTCCCCATGAACTTAGTGAGAGCAAAGATCCACCATTTCCTAACATCAGAAGAAGGCTTGTCGGTAGGATGTTTGGGTTCCCCATGAACTTAGTGAGAGCAAAGATCCACCATTTCCTAACATCAGAAGAAGGCTTGTCGGTAGGATGTTTGGGTTCCTCATGAACTTAGTGAGAGCAAAGATCCACCATTTCCTAACATCAGAAGAAGGCTTGTCGGTAGGATGTTTGGGTTCCCCATGAACTTAGTGAGAGCAAAGATCCACCATTTCCTAACATCAGAAGAAGGCTTGTCGGTAGGATGTTTGGGTTCCCCATGAACTTAGTGAGAGCAAAGATCCACCATTTCCTAACATCAGAAGAAGGCTTGTCGGTAGGATGTTTGGGTTCCCCATGAACTTAGTGAGAGCAAAGATCCACCATTTCCTAACATCAGAAGAAGGCTTGTCGGTAGGATGTTTGGGTTCCCCATGAACTTAGTGAGAGCAAAGATCCACCATTTCCTAACATCAGAAGAAGGCTTGTCGGTAGGATGTTTGGGTTCCCCATGAACTTAGTGAGAGCAAAGATCCACCATTTCCTAACATCAGAAGAAGGCTTGTCGGTAGGATGTTTGGGTTCCCCATGAACTTAGTGAGAGCAAAGATCCACCATTTCCTAACATCAGAAGAAGGCTTGTCGGTAGGATGTTTGGGTTCCTCATGAACTTAGTGAGAGCAAAGATCCACCATTTCCTAACATCAGAAGAAGGCTTGTCGGTAGGATGTTTGGGTTCCCCATGAACTTAGTGAGAGCAAAGATTTCCCGCTTGTGATACCCTCCTTAAAGGAAATGTAAAGGTTCTATACATAAAACGAATAGTGGCTGCCGAAAAAAAAATGAATTCAGTGGAAAACACTTGTCGTAAAAATCATTTGAATTTCATTAAACAGGACCCATTAAAACTCCCATTTTTGCAAATTCACCATGAAAAAATAAATTCCAGCTGCACGTCTGCAAGCTCCACGTCCGATGGATAAGAAAATTACATTTATTGACATTTTAATAAAAAAGGACAAAATTTCAGCCCCGAAGCCGATTTAAATTAGCAGTTTAAACAAAAACTTCTGATCTAAAAAACTTCAAAACTTAATGAGAGGCCAAAAATAATATTTTATAACAAACTTTGTCATACAGGAATTGTATTTTTCAACACTAATGCAAATTCTTTGAAAAAAAGGCATTTATAAATTGAAATAATTTATTTTCTGTCTGAATAGCCCACTTTCGGCAGAAAACGAACACATTTATCTTAAAATCAAATATGAAAAAAATCATCTGGTCGTCATAAGTAACTTATTAACCCCATAGTGCGTGAAACGAAAGTAAGTACGTTTACATCTGGTCGTCATAAGTAACTTATTAACCCCATAGTGCGTGAAACGAAAGTAAGTGCGTTTACATCTGGTCGTCATAAGTAACTTATTAACCCCATAGTGCGTGAAACGAAAGTAAGTGCGTTTACATCTGACACTTCTCGCAGGAAATATATCTCAGGTGTAGCGATAGATAATTATCATATCCGACACCTGAGATATATTTCCTGAGAGAAGTGTCAGATGTAAACACTCCCTTATTGCTCGGGATAGAAATATTTATCTCAGAAATAAATTTGTTACAGTTTACATTAGTTACAATTTCTGTCTGACATCAATATCCTGCAATAACTATCAGGTGTAAACGCACCCTTACACACAAAGGCTATTTGGTTTTATATAAGAGATTTTGCCGTAAAAAGCGTATGACATTAGCCGTAATAGAAACTTCATTAGACATTATGGTACAAATATTTCCTGCAACTAGACGGTACAAACCTACCAACTGACCTACATGAACTTTTGACAGATAACAGTCCTCACATTAAAGCAATTCTCATATACCTTAGACTCATAAATATTTACACAGACATCTAACGCAAACATACAAATACGGAAAAACATGTATGGACTACTGTGAAATGAAATAATCCCTAGTCTTGTGAATTATAGTTTTTTTTTCGCTTCTAAATAATTTTAAAACTTTCATTATATCAGCGTTTATCCCATATACATACATGTAAATATTAACTCTTAGTGACTCATTGACCTGTTGATGAGTTCTACCTATCGCAACTTTGTAAAGAGTGAATCGCTCGTTTGTAAATATTAACTCTTAGTGACTCATTGACCTGTTGATGAGTTCTACCTATCGCAACTTTGTAAAGAGTGGATCGCTCGTTTGTAAGTATTAACTCTTAGTGACTCATTGACCTGTTGATGGGTTCTACCCATCGCAACTTTGTAAAGAG
Source organism: Gonocerus acuteangulatus (assembly GCA_946811695.1). Taxonomy (NCBI): domain Eukaryota; kingdom Metazoa; phylum Arthropoda; class Insecta; order Hemiptera; family Coreidae; genus Gonocerus; species Gonocerus acuteangulatus. The sequence goes on along the minus strand of OX328131.1, from coordinate 5,155,565 downwards.
TGAATCGCTCGTTTGTAAATATTAACTCTTAGTGACTCATTGACCTGTTGATGAGTTCTACCTATCGCAACTTTGTAAAGAGTGGATCGCTCGTTTGTAAGTATTAACTCTTAGTGACTCATTGACCTGTTGATGAGTTCTACCTATCGCAACTTTGTAAAGAGTGGATCGCTCGTTTGTAAGTATTAACTCTTAGTGACTCATTGACCTGTTGATGGGTTCTACCCATCGCAACTTTGTAAAGAGTGAATCGCTCGTTTGTAAATATTAACTCTTAGTGACTCATTGACCTGTTGATGAGTTCTACCTATCGCAACTTTGTAAAGAGTGGATCGCTCGTTTGTAAGTATTAACTCTTAGTGACTCATTGACCTGTTGATGGGTTCTACCCATCGCAACTTTGTAAAGAGTGAATCGCTCGTTTGTAAGTATTAACTCTTAGTGACTCATTGACCTGTTGATGGGTTCTACCCATCGCAACTTTGTAAAGAGTGAATCGCTCGTTTGTAAGTATTAACTCTTAGTGACTCATTGACCTGTTGATGGGTTCTACCCATCGCAACTTTGTAAAGAGTGAATCGCTCGTTTGTAAGTATTAACTCTTAGTGACTCATTGACCTGTTGATGAGTTCTACCTATCGCAACTTTGTAAAGAGTGGATCGCTCGTTTGTAAGTATTAACTCTTAGTGACTCATTGACCTGTTGATGGGTTCTACCCATCGCAACTTTGTAAAGAGTGAATCGCTCGTTTGTAAGTATTAACTCTTAGTGACTCATTGACCTGTTGATGGGTTCTACCCATCGCAACTTTGTAAAGAGTGAATCGCTCGTTTGTAAATATTAACTCTTAGTGACTCATTGACCTGTTGATGAGTTCTACCTATCGCAACTTTGTAAAGAGTGGATCGCTCGTTTGTAAGTATTAACTCTTAGTGACTCATTGACCTGTTGATGGGTTCTACCCATCGCAACTTTGTAAAGAGTGAATCGCTCGTTTGTAAGTATTAACTCTTAGTGACTCATTGACCTGTTGATGGGTTCTACCCATCGCAACTTTGTAAAGAGTGAATCGCTCGTTTGTAAGTATTAACTCTTAGTGACTCATTGACCTGTTGATGGGTTCTACCCATCGCAACTTTGTAAAGAGTGAATCGCTCGTTTGTAAGTATTAACTCTTAGTGACTCATTGACCTGTTGATGAGTTCTACCTATCGCAACTTTGTAAAGAGTGGATCGCTCGTTTGTAAGTATTAACTCTTAGTGACTCATTGACCTGTTGATGGGTTCTACCCATCGCAACTTTGTAAAGAGTGAATCGCTCGTTTGTAAGTATTAACTCTTAGTGACTCATTGACCTGTTGATGGGTTCTACCCATCGCAACTTTGTAAAGAGTGAATCGCTCGTTTGTAAGTATTAACTCTTAGTGACTCATTGACCTGTTGATGGGTTCTACCCATCGCAACTTTGTAAAGAGTGAATCGCTCGTTTGTAAGTATTAACTCTTAGTGACTCATTGACCTGTTGATGGGTTCTACCTATCGCAAATTTGTAAAGAGTGGATCGCTCGTTTGCGCGCTCTATAAGATTAATAAATAAACAAATATTTCCATTCTTATCAAGATGCTGGCTTCTCTCCGAATCTATTCCTCTCTGTCTGTGTTTTGTCAGCGTGTACAAGACGAGTTGTAGTGTTTTGTGAGTCCACACGTTTGTTGGGTAAGATGTACTGTACAGTTTAGTCAGATCTAATTACTTGTCTTGAATTGAGACTGCGTGAGCTTTGAGTGGCCTATCCTAAGGCATGTTAGTACTACATCCGTTCCTCAGGAGCTGTGTAAGCTGAGTAAATTTCTCAGGTAAGCAAATTACGAATAAAGCATTTTAATATTTTTTAACGAGCTGTCTCAATTATTATTATTCCTTGTTTTGTTAGTACATTTTAAAAATATAATTCAAAATATAAGTAAAGAGGAAATCCTTCCCTTCAAAGATCTATTTGAGCCCTTACAAGTCTTATTTTCTCATTTCCAAGGGCACCATTTTATAGATCTCAACGAGAACTACTTTGCTCCTATAATAAATGTTGATATCTCATACCGTTTAGTAGTTATTTCTCTTGTGGCCCGCTTATCTGAGCCACCCTGTATATATATACATGTATATATATATATATATATATATATATATATATATATATATATATCCTAGTGAGTGGAATCGATGAGCTGTATCTAAAATTATTTTCTGAGTGCATCATCAAAGATACTTTTCTTTGCAATGCTAAAAAATATCTATTCTAAGACAATCAGCCTCGACTAGCGTGATTCGAACCCACGCCACCATTATCCACCAGAAACACCATGGTTTGCAATACTCACAGTCCGATATCAGCGAGTTCCTAAACCCTGCTTCGACCAGAGCCCTCGCCAGCTGACACCTGCTCAGCTTGACGGACATCCCAGTACTCGATAGAGCAGCAAGTAACACCATGAACCTACTGCACAGCATAACTACTGACTGACTATCACCCCGAAAACATCAAGGTTTATATAATTTCTCCGGATCTTCCTCTACTCCAGGGAATAACATAACCGCAAAAACACTTCCCAGTCACATTCCGAGTCTTGTTATTTTATTTTAATAATTTGTTTCTATACCAATTTTGAAGAAGCAAGCGTGATTGAAGTGATTCAGATCTGTGGTTTATTCGTAGGGTTTCAAGGCTGCATCAATATCTATCTTCAGGACGATATAAAAAAAAATAATATATATATATATATATATATATATATATATATATATATACAGGGTGTATCGCAAGTTAATGACAATCCTTCAGGAGTTAAACTAGACAAAAAATGAAGTTCAACACCACCAACCACTCATTTCTATCTCACTCCGTTCCAGATATATGCTGTTCTAAAGGTTCTTTTAAAGAAAGCCCGTGTTTTTTGTAGTACAACTCCAATTTTCGGAGGGAATTTCGCGCGAAAAAAGTCGTTACGTCTACGTTTTACAAATAATATTATTCTTATTTTCGTGGTAGGCGGAAGGTGAAATAATAAAAACTTCACTATACAGTTTCAGCAACTTTATTCCGTCCCTACATGTTTGTCACCTTTTTTGGTACCTCTTCAGGGGAAATAGTTACATATATAAAACTTACAGCCTCAATCTGAGGAGGATAACTGTTAAGGGAATAACATATGATATATTTGTATAACCTACAAATAGATCACATGTTTAAATGTTATGTTTATGTTAAAATAAATGAGTCTTGTTCTTGGTTTCAACAAGTGTACTTAATGTTAGATTTAAGTAGTTAAGTTATGCCTCCAAAGAGATGTAAGTCTACGGAGCCGTCTGCAAGTGGATGTCCTATCAATAACCTTCCACCAGTACGGCCACGTCTAGACTCTGGGTGTTCTGGTGGAAGGTTATCCTTTTCAGATTGAGGCTGTAAGTTTTATATATGTAACTATTCCCCTGAAGAGGCACCAATAAAGGTGTGAAACATGTAGGGACGGAATAAAGTTGGTGATACTGTATGGTGAAGTTTTTATTATTTCACCTTCCGCCTACCACGAAAATACCAAGATTGAGAAAAGGGTCAGTTGAAGAATAATTACAAATAATATTATTTCAGATATTCGTTTTATAGGTTATCTAAAGTAGGGAAACGAATGAAATAATATTCAATGTGATATCTGTAACAGTTTACGAGATAAGAAGTAAAAACTTTTTCCGACTAATTTTTCGGTTTGGGTACTCAGAATATTTGGATTCAATTGAAATATTTTCTACATGTTAGAAATTCATCTAAATTGAGTTATTTAATTTTTGGTTACATTTTGAGTTAAGGAAGTATTCGGAAAAAAAAAATTTATTTCAGATCTTATTTTATATTTTTCAAGAAATGCGCCAAGATGACACATTTCCTGCGTGTCGGGCTTTTTCCAAATCTTAATGGCCGGCAACCAAGGGCTGTATTCTCAAAGGTGCTTGTCATCTCTCCATGTTTCCATCTGGTCATTCCTCCTTCTAACCATCTACGTAATATCTGTGTAAATTTCGAAGAAAACATTCAGTAAATAATTCTCATTTTAAAAATTCTCATTTCTTCGGAATTATGTGCCGAAGAAAAATATTAGAAAAACTCATTATCAAAAACAATATTTAAAAAATGGTAAATTAAAAGATTTATTTCTTTGTTTGGGCCAAACAAGCGGGAAAAGATAGATTGATTGCTCTTATCAATGATAGTGTTATCACTAGATAGTTGTCGAATTTTATCAACAATATCATTCTATAGTAGCAGCTCAAATGACATTGATCCCCAAATCATTCAATACATCTTATCTACTGGATACCAAATATATATATATATATATATATATATATATATATATATATTATTAATACGTTTTTTTCTTTGAGGCTTAGGGTCGGAAAAAATAGCAGTTCCTTGTGTCACACCACTTTATTTTGCATGCCCTACATGTTTCGTGCTTTATTTCATTCGCACCTCATCAGCACCGCATGAGGTGTGAATGAAATAAAGCACGAAGTATGTAGAGCATGCAGAATAAAGTGGTGTGATACAAGGAATTGCAACCTTTTCCGACCCTAAGCCTCAAAGAACAAAACGTATTAAGAAATATTTTGGGTCATCTACAAGAATAATATATATATATATATATATATATATATATATATATATGCCAACCCAGCCTTTAATTGATTTTTATTGGGTACCTTGGTGCTAATGACCTTTGCAGTATCTGCCCCTCAGGGCCCTCGTGGTTACGGCAATGTTTTTTATTTTTTTTTCCCTGAAATATATATACACATACATGTTAAGTGAGTGGTAGTTATTTAGTTCTATACAATAAATTTTCAATTAAGATCAAGACTTTGGTTGTTAAGCACATACTGACAGAGTGTAGACTCAGGAAAAATTTTAAATTACCATACAATTTGACCGACTTACTTCCCAATAATATATTATCGGAAAGTAAGTCCGATAATACTGGCTATAGCCAGTACATTGTTGATATTATTAAATACCTCATGCATACACATTTATACAACAACATTTGAAAAAGTAAAAATAACAACAGCCATTTGGTGAATTGGATTTTTCGGGAATTAATCCAACAAAAAGATATTCAATTTTATTCTTCAACAAAACAGACACAACATCTAACAATACACAAAATAATCGACAGACAGATTCTTTTGTAATAATATTGAATTTTATTCCCAAGAATCTAAGAAGAAAGCTGTAGTTTTATCACCAAATGGTGAAAAAACTAAAATAAAAAAAAAAAGGTTGTTGAGATTGCAAATTTTGTGAAACAATTTAAAAAATAAACATACACCCGAACCTTGCGAAGTGCCCAAGAGAAAGTAGGCCATTAGCTAAAAGCAAGCAAGCCATTGGGGGGTAAAATCGGGACGGGGGGGCGTGTAGTTGTAAATTTTAATTAAATTCTAATTAAAATCCCCAAAGACAACAACAAGTGCGGACAGGGAAATCTCCTGAATTTGAAATTAGTAAGGATCGAGGTAGGAAAAGGTTATGGAAATCCTTCAGACCCCCTCCCCTCCCTTACACTCTAGAATCCCCCCCCCACTCTAGAACAAATCCCCCCTCCCAACATTCTAGAACAACCAATTTGAAATTAGGTTCCGTAGAAAGTGAGCGTCCCTGTTAATTATGAAGCGAGCTTAGAGTGGTGTTTTTCCTCTCCTGTTTGTTTTGCACTTACAAACTTCTTCGCTTATTTACTTTGTCAACTATTTGTTGTTCTTTTTTTAGTCCATTTTTTGTTGTATTTTACCTTCCTGCCTTGTGCAACACCTCCCTCCATCCAACAAACATTATACAAAGTCAGCAAAAGTATTGGCTTGGTGCAAAATTAATGGAGATTTTGAATATTCATTTTGTCTAGGTAAGTAAAAAAGTCCGTCGCGCAGGAGCTGCATAACTAAGCACTTTCCTCAGAATTGGGTAGTGTCGAGTGCATTCCTGAATAATTTGCTTAAAATAACCTAGATAGATAAATAAAATAAAAACATAAATTGTTCTACTCTTTTGCATTTTTTATGAGCAGCTGTTTCAATTATTAATTTTGTAATTAATTTCCTTCCAGAGTTTTGTGTATGCGGGGTAATACACTACGTAATAAATACACAAAGCTTCACATTTTGATCTATTGATCTTGATGAGTTTCGCGAACCTACTTTTGGCGGGAGAATTCCCTTCCAATAAACCGATTTAGTTCATTTTCACAACACTTCATTCTTATTAGATACCCAGGTCGTTGTTGGTTAACGAACTCGTTCAATCGTTTAATGTGGGAATACTATATACTAAGTTTCGTGGCGAAAAAACAAAAACTCTGGCCTGTATCGTGTTAACGGACATATAAATATAAATTTTAACTGGTGTCTACTAGGTAGGATCGATAAAGATTAAAAGAAATTTTTCAAAAATTCCGTCATGAGTGCAACCTCAATAGCTACTTATATGATAGCTACCTAATATGAAGTCTAGTTAATGTATTATAAACAATGGTTATTAATGTTGTTTTTCCTCAAAGATTAGTTCAATTTGTGTTACATTATCTATGAGTAAGGACCATTAAAATGCACCATGTCAAAACAAGATTTTCGTCATAGTCGAAGTCCAATGGGCTCTGCCAGAAACCACTGTTGGCATCTAATTTTGGAAGGCATTTGTCAGAATTAAGCTTATACAACAGCCGGTAATATTACCTTTTCAACGAATTTGTTTAATTCTGTAAAGTAAACTCACAGAATGTCTACTGTATCCGAAATAGGAACGATGATGTTTGACTTGACCGTACGGACTGATTCAGTTTGCAATTTCCCCTTTAGAGGAATCGAAACTCGCCGGGAACATGAAACAGAAAAAGGTTTAGCATCTGGAGAAAGCCTGATTAAATATGGGTCACCTTTGACTTCCCCAAGGTTTTGGGACACTTTTGGAAATTTGTTTAAAATATTATCGGCTTCCGTAGTTTAAAAGTTGCTGTGGCAGTCTTCCCAAAAAGTGGTTCTTTTTGCCCTTTTACAACATACACAGTTTTTACATGGTCTACTCCATATTTAGCCAAAAGCACTGCCATTCATGATGTTAAAAGTTGTACTTATTACACAAAACTGAATGGAGATTTTTATCTAGAAGAACGGAAGGAACCGTAGGAAGGTTACGGTAGGCCTTCTGTTGTTTACAACGACCAACTTATGGCTTTGGTAGAAGAAAACCCTAGCAAAACTACTCGGGATTTTGCGATAGGAGTTTGTGTTGACCAATCAACAGCTGTTTGCAATCTGGAACGAATTGGTCATACAAAACTCTGCATTATTTTTCCACCACCACACCGATACCTGTTGATTAGGCTGACCTTTAGAAAACCTTGTGTAGCAATTTCATTTCCACAAATACACTTATATTTTTGCGAATCCCGCATGATATGCAAATTCTAAAGCAATGCTGACATTAAGGTGGTTCTCATGACAAAAACTTAGAACAAGACTTGACATTGATTTGGCTGGACGGTGGTGGTACTGCATCAAAATAGGAAAACCAAAAACTCCAGATCTCCACCACAAATGATTTGTTTATTTACAAAAGCATGCTTTGGAAAAGAAAATAAATAATGCAAGGTAGGGATTGTCGGGGTTCGGTCACTGCTATTTAATAAAACTACATCAAGTTAGGGATTGTCGGGGTTCGGTCACTGCTATTTAATAAAACTACATCAAGTTAGGGATTGTCGGGGTTCGGTCACTGCTATTTAATAAAACTACATCAAGGTAGGGATTGTCGGGGTTCGGTCACTGCTATTTAATAAAACTACATCAAGGTAGGGATTGTCGGGGTTCGGTCACTGCTATTTAATAAAACTACATCAAGTTAGGGATTGTCGGGGTTCGGTCACTGCTATTTAATAAAACTACATCAAGGTAGGGATTGTCGGGGTTCGGTCACTGCTATTTAATAAAACAACATCAAGTTAGGGATTGTCGGGGTTCGGTCACTGCTATTTAATCAAACTACATCAAGGTAGGGATTGTCGGGGTTCGGTCACTGCTATTTAATAAAACTACATCAAGGTAGGGATTGTCGGGGTTCGGTCACTGCTATTTAATAAAACTACATCGAGGTAGGGATTATCGGGGTTCGGTCACTGCTATTTAATAAAACTACATCAAGGTAGGGATTGTCGGGGTTCGGTCACTGCTATTTAATAAAACTACATCAAGGTAGGGATTGTCGGGGTTCGGTCACTGCTACTTAATAAAACTACATCAAGGTAGGGATTGTCGGGGTTCGGTCACCGCTATTTAATAAAACTACATCAAGGTAGGGATTGTCGGGGTTCGGTCACTGCTATTTAATAAAACTACATCAAGGTAGGGATTGTCGGGGTTCGGTCACTGCTATTTAATAAAACTACATCAAGGTAGGGATTGTCGTGGTTCGGGCACTGCTATTTAATAAAACTACATCAAGGTAGGGATTGTCGGGGTTCGGTCACTGCTACTTAATAAAACTACATTTTATCATAAAAATGGTTTTATTTCTTTCATCTTCAATGTTCTCTGTCCATTGGGTGATCCAGACCCCCCCCCCCCTCGCCAACTCCTTCCTTCCTATGTTTCCCTATATTAACTGTCAGAAATGATCCCGCATTTGTGAGGAATAGTTCTCTATCTTCCCATCGGTAAGCCCATATTGTTATTCTTATATCTAATCTAATATGTAATCTGTTATTCTTATATCTGTTTTCCTAATAATCCAAACACTTCTAGAGCACATTGTCCTTTTATATATTATGTTCTAGTATTTTATGTTTTGTCTTTTTCCATATATGTATGTATGTATATATGTATTTGTATTTGTGTATGTAGGCATATATATATATATATATATATATATATATATATATATATATGTATATTTCAGTATTACATCCGTCCTACTTGTTTTTTACAGCCCTGATGAAGGCTTGAAGTTCAAGCCGAAACGTCGGCACAATAAAACCATTTTTGTGACAAAATGTAGTTTTATAAAATAGCAGTGACCGAACTCCGACAATCCCTACCTTGCATCATCTACGGTCAACGATCTCCTCTCAATAAAATAAATAATTTGTAATGGAAATCTGGAATTCTTGGTTTTACTATTTTTTAGAACAAGTTTGAGTGAAGGAGTCCTTGTCACATTTGTAAAATGCCATATTATTTTTGTACATATTATTAAAATCAGTCAAGAAAAAAAATTTACTTTTTTTATGGTCGTCAGAATAATATTTAATCACCCCTCCCCTACCAATGTTATTTTGAACCGGTATCATCGCATATTTTCAGCTTCCTTGAAATTTTAATAATGCAAAATTGTAGTTAATTTAGTATTCTGTTGGAAACACCTGGAAATATATTAAATACATAATTCAACTTCCAGACCCTCCGAGAAATGGTACAATTCGTTTGTTGTTTGATGGCGTTTATGAGACCCAAAAATACAGGGTTATCCTTTTCTTTCTTTATTTTTTGTTGTTTCCTTGTAGCGCTGTTCTTCCGCTTATAAGGTTGACCTCATGACGCAATCCGGAAGTGCCGAATAGAAAATTTATCGTTTCAGAACCAATAGATAACGATAATAACGGTGAAAATAACGGTGGTTTCTAAATTAAACAAAGAATTTTTGTACCGAATTTCATACAAATCTGACCATTTTTGAGGGTGTGAGAGAGCGATCAGATATATATACTTTTCTCTGTTGTGTTACAGTGTTACCTGAAAATGGCCCAAACACACTTCCACCTTTTAGTTGAGGTTTGAAACCTAAAATATTGCTTTCATTCAGGATACACTTTTCACGAAATATCAAAACAACCAATAACTGTTTCTATTCATTTAGAAATGTTTGATATTAGAATTTTTAGGTATTTTTAGAGGGGTTTGAATTATTTGTTGGTTTTAAAGAGACCATGCAAACCAGGGCAGCATGCGTTGCTAGGACGATAACAGGTCAGCTGTTACCGTATTGTATATATTTCATAATATTATTTCTATTTGAGCATCATTTCAAATATGATGGCAGACCTTGAATTACTAGAAATAAACTGTGATTTTGTCCCTCATAGAGTTTACGCTATACCTGGTGATGGTCCATTCAAGGTAATAATATCCCGAACTCTTGCACAGCCTCCTCACCCATCAGCATCCCCAGTCAGAACACTTCTTGGCAATGCTCGCAAATATAATGCGTATTTCCAAATGGCATCTTGAAAATATAAATTTAACCTTACATTTATTATTTACAATGAATTTTAACCTGTACTGGTTAAACTCCTGTTACTGGTAACCTATAGATAATCTCTAGGTTATCTGTTTGTTGACACTGGTCCGTAGCGCCCCCCGTGTCCAGAAACATTATACTTTGATTACTTATCAATTGATGAATAACATATAGTATGACAGAACCGTGCTATAATAAACTGCATACAATTATATACTGGCGTTAATTTTGATGATACATTATTTAACGCAATAAAATAACTACTTATCTGCCGTGAGGTTGCACGGGTTTCAGCTAGTCAAAACATAAACAGATGTCTATAATGTAAACAGACCTTTATCTATCCAATCCTTATCAAAGTTCGGCCTATTCCGAGAGATAACAGTTCCTGCTCGAGTTGTAACTACTGTTCCTAACAGCCCGGCTGTAGAGTAGCAGTAACTACTCAACAACTGTGATCAATAAGAATAGATCGACTTCCGAACCAAGTTCGATTATAGAGAGAATCGATTTAACTTGGACCATTCACCCAAGTACTTGGATTTGTACCCGATTACCTTACAATCCTAACTCCTTTATTCTACCATTCATACAATCTGTCTACATTAATGTAATGTTTATCACCATTTCATTTGTGCCAGTAATTCCAGGAGAATAATTCAAACAAATATATATTTTTAGCCATTGGGAGGAAGACCTCATGAGGCAACCGGAATTACTGACTAGAATATTTCACGTTTCAGAACCCAAAGATCACAAAAATAACGGTGGTTCAAAATGTATCTGATTTATTCAAAGCTGGTTGTTCATTGGTTGACAAGTAATCAAAGTATGATGTTTCTTGACATTAAGGCCCTCCGGACCTTCCCAATTGGTAAATATATAAATATATTCAGCTCTAAGTATTCAACCTCTAGAAGGGGATTTTAGACATCATTTCCAACAAAAAATTTCATTTGAAGTATAATCCGATTCCGAAGGGAAAAGGAGGTTTATACAATTTTATGTTTTTTTGAATAAAAAAATATTGCTCAAAAACTGTTCAATATAATTAAATTCTCTTTATGCCATCATCAAATAGATACAAAAAAAAAATCAGTCCCGTAACAGGCCACGAGGGCCCTGAGGGGCAGATACTATAGAGGTATCTGATTCATAACCATACGGCACACTTGGGAGATAGTGTGGTCAGTACTATGCTCCGGCCGCCTGATTTTCCCCCTGACCAAGATACCCATTATTAAATTAATTAAAGGCTGGGTTGGCCTAGGGACGGTCAGGGAGGCCGAATTCAACCAACGAACGAAGACACTAGAAGATAAAAATCTTTATTACTATGCTCGGGATTTGAACTCAGGCCCCCAGCTTATTAGTCCAGTGCTCTACCACTGAGCTAACCTCGCCCCCTATTAGTCGAGTGCTCTACCACTGAGCTAACCTCGCCCCCTAGCTTATTAGTCCAGTGCTCTACCACTGAGCTAACCTCGCCCCCTATTAGTCGAGAGCTCTACCACTGAGCTAACCTCGCCCCTAGCTTATTAGTCCAGTGCTCTACCACTGAGCTAACCTCAATCCCAAATAGATACAATTTCCTTTAAAAAAAACAGCGATTCAAATCAGAAAACCTATTGATAGACGATATTTTCAGGACGTCCAGTAACGCACTTCTGTTTTTCTCGATGAATCAGAGATTTTTCGCGCCCCCCCCCCCCCGAACTACAGATTCACTACTTACAGGAAAACTTCTACATTTAGTAGGCATTAAATATCTGCAAATAAAGTGGAATATTATTGAAGAATAGGTTGAATGGTTGACTCCCTTTTGTCAAAAAATGTGGAACAGAGTTTTGTTACTCTCAAAAACCTTGTCTGAATAAGACAAGAACCTTGAAGTAATAAAAAGTAACTGAATGAAATTATTGGAAACCTAAAGGAAATTTTATCTATTTTATGATGGCATAAAAAGACTTTTATTATCTTTTAACACTTTCAAGCAATCTTTTCTTATCCAATAAAAATTCCTTTTCCCTTCGGAATCGGTCCATACTTCTAATGAAGATTTTGTTGGAAATGAAGTCTAAAATCACCTCCTAGAGTTTGGCTACTTAAGACCTGAGCTCTCCTGTCTCAAGCGCGCTAAATATTTTATCTTCTGGTGTCTTCGTTTGTGGGTTGTATTTGGGGCCCCACACCGACCCTAAGAACACCCAGAATCTGTTACGGGCCTGATATATATATATATATATATATATATATATATATATATATATATATATATATACATATATCAAATGTAGTGTGTGACATAATGGAACACAATATCTAACTCAGGACAGCATTAACCACCTAACAAGCTTAGCTATAAGAGGATGAGCTAGTCACGTTGCAACAGCTCAGTTCCACGCAGCCCTCCTTCGGGTAAATATGTGTTATATGCTATTTTTATATTTTAATTTCAGCTAGTTTGCTGCGATAAAGATTTATTTAAGATGTTAAATAAAGTTTAGAATTTTATTTTATAAATGTATGCTTGTAATAGTTGTTATTAAGCCTTTATGTGATCAATTATTATCTTCAAAATGATATATTATTGAATATTAGAATTTTTATATTTATGTTACTAAATTTAAATATTAGTTGATAGTTAACCTTGAGCACTGATTTCTGTTTGTTGCACATAGCCAGGTTTTGGTTTACTTACACCCCGGACCATGTGCCGCAACAATCATAGTTTATTTAGGAGTTGTGTGTATTCTAAAAAATTAAATACATTTTTGATCTTATTCGGGGCATCACCCATATCTTCACACAAATTACCCGTGAGCTCAAATAGAGACCTTTCATTCTCGTAGGCACGGCTTTCAGTGAAGATATGTTTGATGGAAATTATGACACCACAAGCTGGGCACTCTGGTGCTTCATTCCTCGACATTAGATAAGAATGCGTCAATCGTGTGTGACCTATCCTGAGCCGAGCAAGGACTACCTCTGCTCTCCTATTTTCCACTATAGACGAAGTCCTCCAGGGCACAGGGTAAGCCTTTATTTCCCTTAATTTGTAAGCCTTTATTTCCCTATATTTGTTTTTGTGTCTTGTCAATCTTGCGTTTTTGTCAAAACGAAGAGTTCAAATATCATTGAAGGCCTGTTTTACACACAAGGGGAGTATACAATCGTGGGGTCACCGATTTGGCGCATTTTTTTTTCTGGTGATTCTAAATCGAGAAATAGTCGACACGTCCGAGCGTTCAGTCCAATGCGCATTAGGAGCAGAGAAATAAAAGAAAATATGTTTAAAGTGCTTTATTTTATTTCTTGAGTTTAGAAAATCATATCGAAATAAGTCTTTAGCCAATTTATTTCTTGAGTTTAGAAAATCATATCGAAATAAGTCTTTAGCCAATTTATTTCTTGAGTTTAGAAAATCATATCGAAATAAGTCTTTAGCCAATTTATTTCTTGAGTTTAGAAAATCATATCGAAATAAGTCTTTAGCCAATTTATTTCTTGAGTTTAGAAAATCATATCGAAATAAGTCTTTAGCCAATTTATTTCGTGAGTTTAGAAAATCATATCGAAATAAGTCTTTAGCCAATTTATTTCTTGAGTTTGAAAATCATATCGAAATAAGTCTTTAGCCAATTAATTTCGTGAGTTTAGAAAATCATATCGAAATAAGTCTTTAGCCAATTTATTTCATGAGTTTAGAAAATCATATCGAAATAATCTTTAGCCAATTTATTTCTTGAGTTTAGAAAATCATATCGAAATAAGTCTTTAGCCAATTTATTTCTTGAGTTTAGAAAATCATATCGAAATAAGTCTTTAGCCAATTTATTTCTTGAGTTTAGAAAATCATATCGAAATAAGTCTTTAGCCAATTTATTTGTTTTAGAGAGTTCATTAAAGGAAAAATACAATCGTTAAACAATAACTTATATTGCTTCAAATAAATTTAAAAATAAGCTCACGTTTTCAAGTAAACTAATATCCCCCAAAAAACATAAATGTGAAATAGAGGCCAAGTTCCTCCCCCCTCAAAGAAACGCTCCCTTCCCCAAAAATATCCCCTCCTAAAACCCCCCAAAAAACGCCTTACCATCCTACACTCCAAAAAAAGTAGTATGAGTTAGTGTATTAAGTGTACCATATTTTCAACCAAAAATATTTGCCAATACAAGAGATGATACAAGAAAGAAATGTCCAAGTTCATTACTTGGAAGACCTCATAGTTACTTACTAAGAAGAGTAAAGACACTTCAACTGACCTTTAAAAACAACAATAAAAATACTTATATCCAGTTACTAAAATATCACTTTCCTCAACCAGGTATATTCTTAAACTTGGCAGTGTTTTATTTGTGCCGAAAATATCTTTAGAGAGAAAACTAAACATTGCCAAGTTTAAGAATATATCTGGTTGAGGAAAGTGATATTTTAGTAACTGGATATAAGTATTTTTATTGTTGTTTTTAAAGGTCAGTTGAAGTGTCTTTACTGTTCTTAGTAAGTAACTACGAGATATTCCAAGTAATGAACTTGGTCATTTCTTTCTTGTATCATCTCTTCGCCCCGCCCCGGAAGCGGAGTCAAGCACAACTTTTCAGGATTTTTCGATTTTTTCATTTAATAACACCTTAATATCTATCATCCAGCAAAATTTCAAGTCTCTCGCATCATGGGAAGGGCCTAATAATTTTGATGAGTCAGTGTGTGATTCGATGTAGAATTATGAACATTTTCAGTTTTACTCACATCTAGTAGCCTTTCTCGACGTTGCTCAAGCATTCGATCGGGTTTGGCACCCGGGATTACTTTACAAAGTAAAGCTTATACTTCCACACACCTATTTCCTTATCCTCAAATCCTACCTGTCAAACAGATCCTTCCAAGTCAAATATGGTACAACTATTTCCCCGACCTGCCCCATAAATGCTCCCAAGGGAGTCCCCCAAGGGAGTATTATCGGTCCCCTCCTTTTCCTTCTTTACACTGCGGATATTCCCACACACCCCCAAACCCTACTTACCACATACGCTGATGACACAGCGATACTGTCAACTTCCTCTGACCCTTCAGTAGCATCCCAAAACCTGCAGGAACATCTTTCCGCCATACAACATTGGAGTGAAAGGTGGAGAATAAAAATCAACGCAGAAAAATGCAAACAAGTGACATTCACTCTCAACCGAAGATCATGCCCTCCTGTTTACTTCAGAAACACTCCTCTTCCGGAATCTAACGAGGTTCGATATCTAGGGTTATACCTTGACAGCCGACTGACATGGAACCCTCACACGAGACTGAAAAGACAAGAACTGAACAAACGATACGGACTACTTAGACGACTTCTTGGACCCTCATCTAAATTATCGATACAGAACAAACTAACGATATACAAAATAATCATTCGACCAATAGGGACATACGGACTTGAACTCTGGGGATCTGCAAAACCATCTAACATCAACAGAATACAGGCATTCCAGTCAAAAGTACTTCGTAAAATTGTAAATGCTCCTTTCTATGTTTCCAACAAAACCCTTCACAATGACCTCAACATCCCATTTGTCCTTGGCCTTGCTAAAACCCGTTTCCAAATGTTCCACTCCAAATTGGCTTATCATCCTAATCCTGAAGGTCTATCCTTATCATCCGAATCCCATCCAGACAGTCCTCCCAGGCGGCTCAAGAGACAGTGGCCTCGAGACAATTTAATCATCTGATCTTATCGTGACCATTAAAACATTTTCCGAGACATCTCTTCTTCCATATTTTGTATGTCTTTATTATTTATTTTATTTTATTTTACTTTTACCGTTTTTGTCAAATTGTACATAATATCTGCATGAACAGACTTGATTATTGTACTGCTAATAATTGTACAGATTTCAAATAAATAAATAAAAAAACAAAAAAACTCACATCTAGTAGTATAATACCTGTGTAAAATTTCATAACTTTATCTTTACCTGGTTGAAAGTTATGAGAGGGTAAAAATCGGCTCTAAGACCTCCTGTAATATACACACAGTATGCTTAGGCCGGAACTTGGCCTGGCCATCTACCGTGCGCTTAGATTAAACAATTTTTTAAACCAAAAATAATAGCAGATTTAAAATCAGCACCCCAAGGAACTTATGTCTTAAGTATCATCAAAAACAAAAATTCATAATTTTTCCCAGTCTGGAAATTTGCACGCGAAAAAGTAACGTAACTTTTTGAAATTCAATAGCCCGTCTTGAAATAATCGGATTTTTACGTTTTTGAGCTCTTTCAAAAGGAGAAAGACTCGTTTTTTTAATCATATAAATTACCACTGTATTATCTCAAAAGATAGTTGTAAAAAATGGTTCTCAAAATAAAAATAAAATGTAAACTTTTTACATATAACGTCGAGACCAGATCACATGGAAAGACCATGATTGGAGGGAAATGTGTCACTTTGTGGCCTGTATCGACCCTCCAACTTTGGTTTAAATATTTTATTTTTTTATTTTTGGAATCTTCCTAAAATTTGTACATAGGGGTATTTTAATGTGCTAAAAACATATCTGACATCCGGTTTTAAATATAGTTTTTTTTATAATAGACAACATTTTAACGGTAGGTACACGGAATATTTTGGCAAAATAATAACTTCTATAGAGTCGAGTATGTAAAACAATTTAAAAAACTGCATATTTCAAAGAGCATAAATAGGTGAAAGACTAATTTCGATATGATTTTTTAACTTGTGTTTTTAGACATATGTCAACCACATGGGTCATGGATGTCTCAGTTAGAAGACTCCTTTGATCTTATATTGACCAAAAGTGCTACTTGAAGATAGATTGAGAAGATCGATATAGCTTAAAGATAGATAGGAGGAGATTGAAACATATTTATATATATATATATATATATATATACACACACAAATATTTATAAATTAAATATGTCTGATTAACTAAGTTCTTTCTAGGAAAGTAAATAATTTTGTTAAGTGATTTGAGTTATTCCTAGAAGTTACCTTAGGTCAGTGGGCAAATCTAACTGTTCTCTTTCTTTTATGTAGGCCCTGCATTCGGTGAGGATATGTTTTACGGTCAGATGTGATTTTTTAAACTCAAGAAATAAAAGAAAGCATTTTCAGCCTATTTTATTTTATTTCTCGACTCCTAAGCCGTATTGGACGGAACGCTTCGACACGTGTCGACTATTTTTCGATGCTGAATCACCAGAAAAAAATGGACCAGGTCGGTGACCCCACCACGGTATACTTGTAAGTTTTTCTATTTCGGTGTGAGAGTACAACATCCCTTATACTTATCGAATAAATTTTTGCTTTTGATTCCCTTGTAAATATATGGACGTTCCTTATTGCAGGCCCATCTTCGGTACCAAGGGTCGGAGGATCAGCTGTTCAAGATATTAATGGACCTTTTTCCGTCTTGTCAAGGGGTGAGTAATAAGTTTTAATAACAACATTTTTTACAATTTTACGCCAAGATATTATTATTATTTGATATAACTAAATTGCTTATTTAGGATATGGATTTTACTTTTTGGATTTATTCGATTCTTACAGGTTACTTTAAACAGGCAATGTTTCATGTGTTCATGATTTTAGTTCGGACATGGTCCTTGTAGCAGAATGTTCGCCTTAGGGCCCATTTACACTTTGATTAGTGTGAGTGCTTAGTGCATGTGTTTAGTGATTAGTACAAAACTCGTGTGGATACCAACAGTTTAGTGCGAGTGATTAGCAATCAAGTGCTAGTGATTACTAAACAGTGAATAGAAGCAGGTTCTATTTTTCTGTTTAGTAGCCGCCACTAAGCACACTGGGACATATTTTACGTGTATACCTGCAAACAGGTATAAAAAAGCGTGGAATTTCACTTTGCTGGCAAAGCAGACCTAAATAAATGTATCTGATTTCTGTATGACGGTTTAGTAATGTATTAAATGAGTCTTCATCCATCCTGATAGGATAGTAATATTCCATGGTATCTTCAGAAGCCAATTCCATAAGGAGTTGGTAGCTCGTGTCATGAATGGCTCTTCTACTTATCCACTTTCCTTGTCATAGTCTTCTTGGTCTTGACTGTTCTGATTCCACCAGTTCTTCACATTCAGAGACCTTTAAAGTTTAAAACTCCTTTAAGGATTTCTTGAAACTCTAAGCGGACCTCAACACGTTTTAGAGGATGTTCGACCATAATACTTGCTGTTTAGTGGACACTACTTGCACTAAACACTAAGCACTAATCACTCACAGGAATCACTAATCACTTATCACTTGCACTCGCACTAATTAAAGTGTAAATGGGCCTTTACTGTAGTTAGGCTGTATACTGTACTTAACTAAAATTACTAATTCCTGAAGAGGTATCAGTAGATGGAAAATCGGCTGAGAAAATTTAATACAATGCAAAGTATGTAAAAGTGTTTTTATTTTAGTGGTTGACTTTCTTTCTGTTTCTTAAAAAAGGTTTCATTTTAGACTTGTAACAGACATACCCACCATATGATCTCTTCCACAATGGCGTTCCTAGAGATAGATAGATAGAGAGAGAGAGAGAGAGAGAGAGAGAGAGAGAGAGAGAGAGAGAGAGAGAGAGAGAGAGTCGAGGAGAGCTGAAATTGAAGTGGTGTTGACAGTTGCACATTGAGGCCTGCATTGTATGCCTAGCTGCTAACTATGGATGCATTGCAGCGGAACTACACAAACCTCTGCTTGTACTAGACCTCTGCTAATGTTTGCTAAGTCCTACCATCCTCGAGGTAGCATGCGGCCTATAATTGCAACTTGCACCGACTGCAGTCTGCAACTCGGATCAATAATTGCATTATTACCCTGCAACTAGGAGTAGCTCATTTATGCAAACACATGAGGTTTAAGCATAGTGTTTTTATTTCTGAAATTGTTTCATCATTCATGCCGATGAATGGAGAAATCAGAAGCAGATCACCATGGAGGTGGGTTACATGCTCTATGAATAATGACTTCTGAAATTAATTATATCAGAACAAGATAGATAGATTCCTCAGGGTCGAAGCGATATTTAAACGCGCGAACGTCAATGCTATTTGGGATGAAGCAAGCGTCAGCGAATGATCAATACAGCGATGGTACCATAAATATCTTCTTTAATATGTTGCTCTCCAAGACAAGGAAGGACGCGGTAGGCCTTTTGTTATGTTATCAGGGCTTTGGTTGAAGAAACAAATCGCAAAACTTCTCGGAACATTGCGAGAGAAGTTTGAGTTGACCATTCAACATTTGTTCACCATCTGGAAAGAATTCATCAAATAAAAACTTGCATTATTTTTGCACCAATACACTATTGTCACATTGAATAAATGGTACAAAAACTGGAAGACAATACGACGTCAAAATTCTTAGAAAGATCGACGAGGTTTCATGTCAAAATGACAACTCTTCAGAAGCATTTATTAAATATCCATAAAGCCTAAGGCTGCAACTACATTGGACCCGTAATTCTTCCGATCCGATCCGATTTAGTCACAGCTCGTCAGTAATGACCTCGTAGTGAAGTAAAAATGACATGGCATAGAAACCTTCGATTAGGTTGAATGTTGGAGGTATTCATATTTTAAAATTATTTATAACAAATAGCTAGAAAGTTATAAACATTGGATGGTTATAAACATCTTTCCACCTAATTCAATAAACACAAAACAAAAATGTGACACAACAAAAAATGCCCTTTTTGAAAAACAATATGTGGTTTGGCGTCATTTAGCTTCGTCGGTCCGAAATCGGTCTAGAAACAGGCAAGTTTGAACGGCCGAGAATCGGTGGCCATCGGATCGGTTCGAGACTCCATGGAGATTCATGTTTGTTTTTCTTTCGACCGTCGGTGGCTATCGGATCGGTTCGAGACTCCATGGAGATTCATGTTTGTTTTTCTTTCGACCGTCGGTGGCCATCGGATCGGTTCGAGACTCCATGGAGATTCATGTTTGTTTTTCTTTCGACCGTCGGTGGCCATCGGATTGGTTAGAGACTCCATGGAGATTCATGTTTGTTTTTCTTTCGACAGTCGGTGGCTATCGGATCGGATCGGATCGGGTCCAATGTATGTACCCCCTAACAAAAAGAGCTTTTATTAGTCATATAGATTCCATACACACAAAACATATGAAACATTTATTCTGAATAGAAGACTCTGTAATTGTGAGATTCATGAAGGGTATTTAGGATTATAGATTAGTTTTCAATATGTACAAACTAGTTTTATATTGGGTTATGATTTGATGATGACCGATTATTTAAAGACTAATATAACACAATCTCGAAAGTCCATAACTAACGTCATAACAGTCCTTCAGTTCAAGTGCTCATTGTTTTGCACCGGCTGATAATAATTCTTAAGTATTCTCTAGCTACAGCGCACCAAATTTCGCAAGTAAGTGTACCGTCAGTTTCTGTCATAATCAGAAAGTGTCATGTCTTGTCAAAAACTTCCCTGCCATTTTGTCTGCTTCAGAGCTTGTCAGTTTTTGCTTTTTCCGCATCGCTTTGTTAAGATTCGTGCAGTGTCAAACATAACACCTGTCATGACCAAATGACAGTTCGTAACCACGCCGTATGACAGCGTGTACATTCTTCAACAGCTGTGTACATAACGGCACAAGTTAACTCCAGCGATTCTCCAAGAGTCAAGGTACGCTAACAAGTAATTCTTATTGTATCCGGTTTTAGAAATACTCAGAAAGCTTTACCACTTTCATAGAGTTTTTGCATACATTTGCACAATTTCAGGTCTGGAAAACGTCAAGTCAGATTTTATAGAAACTCCTTTCCGTAAGAGTTGTGTAAACAGAGCACACAGAGTGCGCTTTTGCATACTTTTCTTAAAATAGCAGGAGCGAATCTAGGAAAAAAATTCGGGGAGAGCATTTCGGGGGGGGGCTAGGAGCATTTGGTGTATATGGAATACTAACAATCTAGAACTTGGAATAGTTGGCCAACTAAAACGCTATTACACCCAAAAAAAATTATTTTTTCCTGAACTATGTGATCTTATTTAATCTATTTTTATGACACATTAGTACCAATTACATCTCAGTTCTGGGAGGCTGGAACCCCCTTCTAAGCGGCCATGTTAAGTAGCCTACGTAAATACAAAATATAGCTGAATATTTTTCATTTTTAGCGTGATTCCTGCCTCCGACTACAGGGAAAATAGTGGGGAAACCCGCTGATGAGGTTTATTTTTTAAGATTCTGTCACGGTACGATGGATTGGCGCACAGTGGCCGTTAGCAGGCTGTGCACCAAAGGGTTCTTGCTCTGGCACAGGTAGTTGATGAAGGTTTTTTTGTGCCGCTATTTCAGCGAACTCTCCATCGTTCCGTGACAGAATCGAAAAAAATACTTTTGCGGAGATAGGCCCTACCACTCCTGCTGCTCAAATTGAAGTGAAAACAAGTTCGTTTTCATTCAAATCGAAGGACAGATCCATTAAGACAATATCTCACAGATCTATGCTCGCTGTGATAGATAGTCGCGTCACAAAAAAATCATGAGCGTTACTATCAGGGCACACCTTACTACCAGAATGTACACATTCTTATAATTGACCTATTCGAGTCCGTCATAGTAGTAGGCTGACTGTACTAACCTATTAGCTTCAAGGCAGGGTAAAGAACCGGCTCTCTGAGATCTGGATCATCACCGGGTCAGAGATCTGGATCAAGGAGTCAATTCAGTTTTTGCCAATATGGCGACGGGATTTTCAACGATTTGGGTTGATTGGAGTTTGGATATAACCTTTTTACGGATATAACCGTTTCTTTGTTTGTTGTTATGCGATTTCCTAGTTTTTTGTTTAGCGAAAACGCGTAGCACTTATGTTAATGGCATAATTGCTATGCGTTTCCGCTCGCTCAAGGTTATATTAAAGCCCTAGTTAATCAAGCTCGTTGATAATATAGATGAACGATGGTTTTTCGGTGGAAAATGGGCCGATGTGCAAATGTGCAGCGCACAAACACTAAGAAAACGGGAAGAGAACACAAACACGAAGAAAACTAGGAAATCGCGTAACAACAAACAATGAAACACCAATGTACAAATGAATTGTTTTCTAAATAGAACGGGAACAAGACGGTACACTTACTATAAACACAATGGCCAATAGAATTGCTCATAGCAATAGACCAATAGAAATGCGTTATGCATGATCCAGATCTCTGAACGAGACCCAGATCTTTAACCTGCGTTGAAGAAATTAATCAAAATTTCATTCATGGATGAAACCATTTAATTTTAAATGGATTAATCCTGTTTAGATGTGACACCTAACCACCTCTGCTAAGGAAAGCTACAGGGGGTTAGTGAATGAGCAGCTATCTTGCAGTCTGCTTTATGATGCTATTGGCGAACGATACGTTCAAAGAGAATCCCTGCTAGTAGAATCGATAGTGTTATGTAATAACCTCTCCCTCAGCTGGATATACCGAGGGTTAGCTTCATACAACATCAAAGGAGTAGGTGATCTTGTCTGGATTTAAGATTTATTTACGCCTCTCAAGGAAAACAAGATTTTTCTACTGTGCGTGATTGTTCATACAGACTCACGAAAAATACTCACTCTCTCAAGAGTGTGCGAGGGCCCAGAGAGGCAGATATTGTAGAGGTATCTGATTCTTGATGCACGCTATACATGTTAATGTGGTCAGAACTACCCTCCGACCGCCTCAATTATCACTTTACATGTAAATATGACCACTTATGATAATTTATAATAAACATATATACAGGGTGTCCTGCATTGAGATGTCATAACGTTAGGAGTTTATTCTGCATCCCATTTCTAGTTCAGTGGCGCAAAAATGAGCATTCTATCTGGAAATGTAGAGGAGCTACAACTACAGGCTTTTTTAAAGAAAAACTGTGTTTTCGAGATTTGTGATCAATGTATCGTAAATAACGACAACAGTTTTAGAATCTACATTAAATTTCCAATAAGAAAGACCCATGGTCTAATGGCTAGCGCCTTATATTCATAAGCGAGAGATGGTGGGTTCGATCCCCACCGGCGACAGGAATTTTCTCATCTCAGGGCTCACTGAGAAAATCGTTAAGGGCACCCTGGATGTCGGCGCTAATGGCCCAGATTTGTCCCGTAAACACCCGTTATTGAAATATTACCACGTAAATAAAGAGCTACATTAAAAGCCATATAGATGAGAATGTTTAATATTAGTGCTTTAATAAATTATTCGGCCTGAGTAGCGAGGTTAGATCAGTGGTAGAGCACTCGAATAATAAACTGGAGGACCCAGGTTCAAAACCCGAGCGTGCACTAAAGATTTTTTCTTCTAGTGTCATCGTTCGAGGGTTGGATTTGGGGTCCCAGATCGTCCCTAGCATCACCCAGCCTTTAATTAATTAATGGGTACCTCCAAAGGGAAAAATCAGGCGGCCGGAGCATAGTACTGACCACACTATCTCCCTTAGTGTGCCGTATGGTCAAGAGTCAGATACCTCTACAGTATCTGCCCCTCTGGGCCCTTAGTGGCCTGTTACGGGACTAATTTTTTTTTCTGATTAAATTATTCAATATTTTCTTAATCAGCTATTTTCAGAGTTAGAGGTTTGCCTCCGCCTCAAAAGTTGCATTATTTAATAAGCTTCAAAATGGTACCTCGTTAAGAAAAAAATCTATGTCAACCTATTTTTTTCTGATTTCTAAGTCAAAAGAAATAAATGTGCTTTAGCATGAAGGAGCCATTCTGAACATATTCTTCAATTTCACACGATGATGGTGATGTCCCACCCTTGCCAAACTACATGAGGTTTATTACAGAAGCCCATCTGCCAAATAACAACTCACTCTGGTTGCCTAGCTGATAATGGTTCCCCCCCCCCCCCTCATTAGAATGACTGCAAGCAATTTTATACATATTATAATTAGAGGGAAGGCTCTGTTGCCGTGAGTGTTAAGGCGTGAGTACTTAACACCCCGTGCCAAGGGTGGTGGGTTCGATTCCCACTATGAGGTGGTGGCTTTTCTTTAGAAAAAAGAAATGGCATCAGCCCTATCCTGGCTAGAAAAGTGTGATGACCTGTAGATTACCCCTCCTAAAATTCGGAGTTAATTATAATAGACGTTAAAATTTAAATAAATTAGAATTAGAATCCTTTAGCGTTATGCGATCTTTTTTTTATGTTTTTGTGTACTGTAATTACTGTCCCTGAGAAATAAAATATTTCTGTATACGCTTCTATAAAGATAAATCGGAATCAACTTTGTATGGTTTAAAAACCAATCAAATTTAGTAAGAGAAATTTCTCGAATAATTATCTGACGGAAGTTGTCATATATTTATCTATATGATAAGGTTATGTTATTTTCTGATTGTTATCACAGTATCCATTCCTTCCTCTTCTTGGAATATATTCTTTGCTTATATTTCTGTTGTTTCCAGGTGGTGAGTCAGTGGTCCTAAATCTTCTGGGATGACACATCTCGCCATTCGAAATACAAAGAGATATCAACACAATACATACAACGACAATAAATCAGGTAATCTCCATGGTTTCATCTTTAGCTAAATCTTCTTTTATTTCATCGTTCTTGTTTATCGCCCTAATAAAAAAAAATTCGAAGTGTTATATTTTTCTGCACAACCTATACTTTTAAAAGAGACAAGAAAAAAAGAAAATTATCTAACTGTCCAATGCGAATGTAGAATTTCTGAGGGTTCGGTTGTGGTATATAAGTAAAACTACATTTTTTATAAGTCGGAGAGCTGGTAACGCACTGTTCATAAAGTTTTTTATGCACCTTGAAATTTTGCTATAATGTACCTCTTGGGTAGATAAGAAGGTAAATATGTGTTAGCTAGACTCACCGTGGAACACCAGATACTGCGCATGGGGGAAAGATGCAAAAACATATTGCACAAAACAGCGTTTTAATCAGAAGCCAACTATCATTAATGTAAAAAAAAAATTGCGAATTAAGGCAATATAACTATGAATAATAAATAAGGCAGACACTTTTAAGGGGGTTAAAATATAAATAAATAAAAAACCAAAGTACCTAGTTTTTAATATTAAATGAAGTGCTTTATTCACGCTGCGATTTAAACAACGTCTTCAATAAACATACTTGAAAATAATTACAAAATAGCAGACACTTTTGTGGGGTTTAATTATCAGGAAACACGAAAATAAATGTTTCCTATGATAGACTGCAATACACTGCGTAAGAGTGAGTGAGAGCACCGATCATCTGGGCAGTTGTGGTTGTTCCCTGCGCTCTCATTGGTTCTTCCTCACATGATCTTGTACAGCTGTCCAGGTTTAAATGGCAGCGTGAAAAAAAACACTCATTTAATGTTAGAAAAAAAAACTTCGTATTTTTTTTTTTTTTTTTACATGTTATCCCCCTTAAAATGTCTGCCTTATTTATTATTCATTGTAAAATTGTCTTAATTTTACATGAAAGATAGTTGGCTTCTGAATAAAACTCTATACATGTTCTTGCGCCTTTCCCCTATGCGCTGTACCTGGTGTTCCACGGTAAGTCTAGCCAGAGATATATATATATATATATATATATATATATATATATATATATATATATATATATATTATCCGTATTTTTCGTTATGAATTTAAGCTCGGTTATAGCGCTGCTGAGGCATGTATGAACATTAACACGGCGTTCGGGGAGGGAACTGAGAATGAACGAACTGTTTACCAGTGGTTTTCCAGGTTTCGAAGTGGAAATTTTGACCTTGACAACGAGGAGCGAGGAAGGCCAGAAACCAAGCCTTCCTTCAAAGGGTTGAAGCTTGTCCCTCAAAAAGCTCTAGGGAATATGCCAAAGAACTCGGAGTAGAAGCCACGACAGTTTCAAGACATTTGAAGGAAATCGGCAAGTCCAAAACTGACTTTTCATACGGTACAGCCTGATACTTCAAAACATATTATTCAAATATAGTTTGAGTGATAATTCACTCAAAGTTAGTTAGGGGTAGTTTAATCACAAACTAATATTTTACGTGACTATTCTCATACCAATATGGAATTGTGGTATGAAATTCTGGAGATGCTGAAAGTCTTCCAACTTCACTAAAACCCAATCAATACTGGCAAAGTTATTGAGAGGTAACTGATGTTCCGTTCAATATCTCGAATTGGCCTCTCCATAACGGAATAAACATCCCTTTTTCCAACTTTCAGTCAACCCCACACAACCCGGTTCGACACATAAAGCACCTGTATCTGGATATAGAAATTTATTAAAAATGTATGTTATTTATTTATTATTATTTATCTATAAATGTTTCGCTTCTATGGCGATTTCACTCTTTACAGGTGATAGCTATATGGTCTTATTAACCAGCTTTCTGATCAAAATTTGATTCCCTGATTTCTTATAAATACAGATTTGAACATACCTGTAATAAGCCAATGGTAATTCAGCAGATATCTTCAAATGAGATTGTATAGTTTATTATTGTGTAAGTAAGAGAATATTGTGTTTATGTACTGGCTGCTATCTTTAAACAATTCGTTAATTATATTTACAATATTTAGTTTCTATCGTCTTCTGCATTCCGTAAAGTATTTATCATATATTCCAAAGTATATATAAATGGATCCCATAAAGGTCCTAAAGGTGTTGAATAAAACATTCCTTATTGAAATGTAAGCTCAAGTGTAAGAAAGAAGAGAGCTTTGGATATATATATATATATATATATATATATATATATATATATATATATATAGGGTAAGGCTAGGCGATGAGAGGAAAAGGAAGAGATAAATCTAAAGCGTATCCTTTAGAGATAGAAAAGCCAGAAGTATCCTTCGTAAAGAGACACATCCTTTATTAGCTCCTGCCGCAGGATACCACCGGTTCAGGATAGTCCTATTTCATCCAGGGACTTCTTCATCCTTCCTATAGATCCTTCTTTTACTTCTAGACATTCAAGAAGTCGTACAGAAGAACATAATATCACCCATCCACACTTTTATGTATTACAGTCACCAGAAAGTATAAATCACAAATTACACTAAAGAAATATCAAATATCTGTGGCAATCTGTTTCAATAAAGCTAAAAGACACCCGAAATTAATGATAGTCGCGTACTATGAAAGTAATCAACATCGGTCTATTAAATATGGCAATTTGCTTGTACATTGCCTGGGAAGCTTAGTTACTTTTACTCACAACAAAATTTGTTTATAATTCGAAAATAATTTGTCATAAAATCTAGCAAAATTGGGAAGACAGTTAAGGCATATGCACCCCCTGCCTAACTTTGTGGATTCGATTCCCACTAAGGGTGATTGCTGTTCTTTTGAAACAAACAAAAGGCATCAATCCTATCCTGGCTACAAAAAGGGTGGTAACCTGTATGTAACCCATATCATTAATCGTAAAAAAAGCATTCCAACATCCACCGAATCCAAACATTTCAATCGGAAGTCCTACGTACCGTAGTCAATGCTCCTTATTATGTTTCGAATCGCACCCTACATAATGACCTAAATATCCCTTTTGTCCAAGATCCCTAGCCGTTTCTCATCTTTCAACAGTAAATTAATCAATCATGCTAATCCTTCAGGCCAATCCTTATCCAGCACCAATCATCCATCCTCTCCACCAATAGGTCTTAATAGGAATTGGCCCCCAGATCTACTAAGGCAGTGAAGTCTCGTGGAATAAAAAAACAAAAAAAAACAGTGATATTGTATTAATTGAGAGTAATATCGATGGATATTTTCTCTCCTCGTGATATCACAGGCCACGCCTCATTCGCCTCCAATCCTCCCTGCTAGTCGCAGGGTGTGGTTGGATGGCGTAAGGTGACTCCAGGTCATCCTAGAATCCTTCCTAACAAGGAAGGTATTCGGATGACAACTGAGGACATCTGAGGCGTTTCCGCAGCTCTTGAAGACACGCCAGAGCTTACATAAATCACTAAGTTTCCAATCTGAAATATCCCTGAAATTGAATTGTATTAACAAATCGTAAGACATTCCATCCCCCCCCCCCCGATTTGTTAAATATCGATTTATCGGTATGACCGTTTGTATGGTACATTGACCTTCATGTGTAATATTTAAATCCTTATTGTCACCATAAGAAAATTAATGCAAGTTCCTGGTTTTTTTTTCAGGCTCCGAATTGGCCACACTGTTGACAATCCTTACTGACATCATCCTCACGTGCTATCGATGGATTAAATCATCCTTCATCAACCCTCACTTCATCAGTTATCCTGGTATCATATATTTAATAGATCAAAAATATAGGCTATTTCGGCTTTACTTAAATATTAAAACGAGAGTCCACTTGGATCTCGGGACCTCCAACGAATGAGTCATCTGTTGTGACTCTCCATAAAGAGAAAATTCGCTTAAGGCGTTGACCTCGACACGCAATACCGAAGTTTCATTCCAAGTTCTCGATATGACATTATGGATAAGAATGAAAGCGCACTAAGATGACGCAGTTTATCCGAGTTGGACTTTAAGCGCAGTTCCTTCCTGCCTCCGTAGTGAAGAAACCCGCTTATGAGATTGGCGTTATGTGACAATCCGGAATTGCCGACTAGAATATTTCACGTTTCACTACCCATAGATCAGAAAAATAACGGTGGTTCAAATTTGTGCGCATATATACATTTGTCTGTTCGCTCTCCCACAGGCTCAAAAATAGTCCGATTTTGATGAAATTTACACAAAAACCTTTTGTCTAATTTGTTCTTTGTAATTGAAAAGTTTTGGTATTTTCCTATATTTTCGTAAATATCGCGAAAACGGTAAGAAAATCGTGGTAAGTGGGAATTAGCATTGGGAAGCTTAGTAAATTCTCTAGATAAAGAGGTTCTAAAGCAATGTTCGATGGGGAGATGTCAATCGGAGAAATAAGTACTTAAAACTTCGAATGTGTTTGTTTTGTTCTTTTGAAGAGGTTTGTCTTTGTTTAACTCACTCTTTAATTGGTCGTTTTTGTTTCCGAATATCAGTTATATTAGTATTTTAGTAAATGAAGGCATGAAAATGAGAAACTTATTGGTAATAGTGTTTTCCTAGAGCGAACGTTGAGAAGGCGGAGGAGTCATTTCCGCTTAGGATACTGTCAGTTTCCTGTTCCGCCTCCTTAAACTTCCTTCTCTTTGGGATTTTATTTTATATTTTTAACGAAAGGCCAAACCCTACCAATAACTCCTACTATTCCTTTACTAATGGCACTAGAGATATGAACACCGCGCTAAGATGATGCAGTTCCTACGAGTCGGACTTGGTTGTTTTATCGCGATTTCTCCCTCCATCCAAAAGGTACTCTTGAATCGAATCGATCCATGCAAAAACAGCTTCAGTCCGTTTTTTTTCCAAATATGAGTTAGTGATGGATTCGTAGTCTCTGACGGTCACTAAACATTTCTATGTTAAGAGGACTTTAGTCCAATACATTGTTGCCGTCGAAACACATGTAGAAAAAAAAAATCATTAACGGCATTGTATCCTTTCGTTTACGCCAAGGTCTTCAGGCTCCAGTGTTCCCTCCCAATCCTGCCTACCCAGGAGGGAAGGTCTCCATCAAGCAGAAACATTCATTAACGGCATTGTAGCACATACCTTCCCTTTACGCCAAGGTCTTGAGGCTCCAGTGTTCCCTCCCAATCCTGCCTACCCAGGAGGGAAGGTCCCCATCAAGCAGAAACATTCATTAACGGCATTGTAGCACATACCTTCCCTTTACGCCAAGGTCTTGAGGCTCCAGTGTTCCCTCCCAATCCTGCCTACCCAGGAGGGAAGGTCCCTATCAAGTAGAAACATTCATTAACGGCATTGTAGCACATACCTTCCCTTTACGCCAAGGTCTTGAGGCTCCAGTGTTCCCTCCCAATCCTGCCTACCCAGGAGGGAAGGTCTCCATCAAGCAGAAACATTCATTAACGGCATTGTAGCACATACCTTCCCTTTACGCCAAGGTCTTGAGGCTCCAGTGTTCCCTCCCAATCCTGCCTACCCAGGAGGGAAGGTCCCTATCAAGCAGAAACATTCATTAACGGCATTGTAGCACATACCTTCCCTTTACGCCAAGGTCTTGAGGCTCCAGTGTTCCCTCCCAATCCTGCCTACCCAGGAGGGAAGGTCCCCATCAAGCAGAAACATTCATTAACGGCATTGTAGCACATACCTTCCCTTTACGCCAAGGTCTTGAGGCTCCAGTGTTCCCTCCCAATCCTGCCTACCCAGGAGGGAAGGTCCCCATCAAGCAGAAATATTCACTAACGGCATTGTAGCACATACCTTCCCTTTACGGCAAGGTCTTGAGGCTCCAGTGTTCCCTCCCAATCCTGCCTACCCAGGAGGGAAGGTCCTCATCAAGCAGAAACATTCATTAATGGCATTGTAGCACATACCTTCCCTTTACGCCAAGGTCTTGAGGCTCCAGTGTTCCCTCCCAATCCTGCCTACCCAGGAGGGAAGGTCTCCATCAAGCAGAAACATTCATTAACGGCATTGTAGCACATACCTTCCCTTTACGCCAAGGTCTTGAGGCTCCAGTGTTCCCTCCCAATCCTGCCTACCCAGGAGGGAAAATCCTCATCAAGCAGAAACATTCATTAACGGCATTGTAGCACATACCTTCCCTTTACGCCAAGGTCTTGAGGCTCTAGTGTTCCCTCCCAATCCTGCCTACCCTAGAGGGAAGGTCCCCATCAAGCAGAAACATTCATTAACGGCATTGTAGCACATACCTTCCCTTTACGCCAAGGTCTTGAGGCTCCAATGTTCCCTCCCAATCCTGCGTACCCAGGAGGGAAGGTCCTCATCAAGCAGAAACATTCATTAACGGCATTGTAGCACATACCTTCCCTTTACGCCAAGGTCTTGAGGCTCCAGTGTTCCCTCCCAATCCTGCCTACCCAGGAGGAAAGGTCCTCATCAAGCAGAAACATTCATTAACGGCATTGTAGCACATACCTTCCCTTTACGGCAAGGTCTTGAGGCTCCAGTGTTCTCTCCAAATCCTGCCTACCCAGGAGGGAAGGTCCTCATCAAGCAGAAACATTCATTAACGGCATTGTAGCACATACCTTCCCTTTACGCCAAGGTCTTGAGGCTCCAGTGTTCCCTCCCAATCCTGCCTACCCAGGAGGGAAAATCCTCATCAAGCAGAAACATTCATTAACGGCATTGTAGCACATACCTTCCCTTTACGCCAAGGTCTTGAGGCTCCAGTGTTCCCTCCCAATCCTGCCTACCCAAGAGGGAAGGTCCCCATCAGGCAGAAACATTCACTAACGGCATTGTAGCACATACCTTCCCTTTACGCCAAGGTCTTGGGGCTCCAGTGTTCCCTCCCAATCCTGCCTACCCAGGAGGGAAGGTCCTCATCAAGCAGAAACATTCATTAACGGCATTGTAGCACATACCTTCCCTTTACGCCAAGGTCTTGAGGCTCCAGTGTTCCCTCCCAATCCTGCCTACCCAGGAGGAAAGGTCCTCATCAAGCAGAAACATTCATTAACGGCATTGTAGCACATACCTTCCCTTTACGCCAAGGTCTTGAGGCTCCAGTGTTCCCTCCCAATCCTGCCTACCCAGGAGGGAAGGTCCCCATCAAGTAGAAACATTCATTAACGGCATTGTAGCACATACCTTCCCTTTACGCCAAGGTCTTGAGGCTCCAGTGTTCCCTCCCAATCCTGCCTACCCAGGAGGGAAGGTCTCCATCAAGCAGAAACATTCATTAACGGCATTGTAGCACATACCTTCCCTTTACGCCAAGGTCTTGAGGCTCCAGTGTTCCCTCCCAATCCTGCCTACCCAGGAGGGAAGGTCCCCATCAAGTAGAAACATTCATTAACGGCATTGTAGCACTTACCTTCCCATTACGCCAAGGTCTTGAGGCTCCAGTGTTCCCTCCCAATCCTGCCTACCCAGGAGGGAAGGTCCTCATCAAGCAGAAACATTCATTAACGGCATTGTAGCACATACCTTCCCTTTACGCCAAGGTCTTGAGGCTCCAGTGTTCCCTCCCAATCCTGCCTACCCAAGAGGGAAGGTCCCCATCAAGCAGAAAAACATTGAAGACATTAAGAAGTTGATGCCATACGTTTCAGAAGAGCACAAGAATTTTTACTATGAAATATTGGGTTGGCCAACAACTATAAACATAGATCAGTGTTGGGCAAAAATTATTCAGAATGATGAATAATGATTAATGAATAAATGTAATATTTCATTCATGAATGAAGAATAATTACTTTTATTCATTAGTCGTTATTTTGTGAATGAAGTTTATGTTTTATTCACAAATTATTCGAATGATCATTCAACATGTTTTAGTGAATAACGATAAAATACGTATATATATATATATATATATATATATATATATGTGTGTGTGTGTGTGTTTGAGTAGGATTATTCAGTAGACCAACTAGAAATAAATAATAACGAATTATGAATAATGAATGACGAATAGCGAATAATGAATAACGAATAATTCTGTGAATAATTTATGCTGTACCGTGTGAATAAGATAATTCAGTGAATTATCCATCATTCACTAAAAATTTATTCGAATGATCATTCGAATAATAATTTATTCAAATAATGCCCAACACTGACATAGATGAAGAAGTTCAAGACGATTAATCATTACATTACTCATTGTATGAACTTTATATCATGCAAATATTTCTTAAATATTGTACCATTGATAATAAACTGTTACTCAATATATCCTACAATGCGTTTTACATTAAATTAGACCTTATATTTTGCATGGAGGTACTCCTTAGGCTGTTCCATGCAAGAAGAGCTTCAGTCCAAGCACTATTATTACATTTTAATAATATAATGCATTTGTTAGTAATAACCAATGTTTCATATATAACTTGTGTCAGTATGGGGTAATCAGACAAAAAAATAATAGTACAATAATAAAACAAATGAAGGGTGTAGGCAATTTTTTCCCGTTTTCTCAAAACTACTGATAATAGACTGAAGGTCTTTTTGCATGGATTGATTCAATTATTATCAATCATCGGTGGAACATTCATAGTGTGTCTTCAGAACACACTATGGAATCACGCTAAAATACCGCAGTACTGGCTTCTTCTATTCTCCAATCGGAAGAAGCTAATTCGTCAAAAGAATTCTTGAAAAACAACAAAAAATAAAAAACCGACAAATTCAACAGGTTTGATGTTTGGTTGAATTAAGACTGCGAATGACAATACAATACACCTCCACCATTGGTACACCACCTTGTTATAAATGGCTTCTCCAATCTCATTCCAGCTTTTCAGGCTTCGCCTTTTCAAAGAAACCCATTCACAACCGGATGGAAATTATTTCTGAAACCTTTTAAGAAACATTTTTAAAAGAAGCCTTCAAGAAAAGGAATTCAATGAAGGACTTGCCAGTCTTCAAGTTCCCTTACATTTACAAACACTGCGAAGGCTTTTATTAGCACCGACAGACTTGGGCGTATATAATGGGGGGCTGAAGCCCCCCTCCCCGAAATCGGTAAAAATGTGTCATAAATACCTTAAAAATAAATTAATTAAGAACACTTAGTTCAGAAAAAATATTTTTTTGGGGTGTAATAGCGCTTAATTGGCTAACTATTCCAAGTTCTGCATTGTTAGTATTCCACCCCCCCCCCAAATTCTCTCCCCCCCCCCCCCCACCCGAAATTCGTTAACCAGCAGAATCCGTCCATCAGGATGTTGACAACGAAGTTGACATTTAAAATCAGACAAAAGATCTGCGTGACAAATTTCATCAAAATCGGATCTATGAGACAGCGAACAGACATATATATATATATAAATTTGATCCACCGTTATTTTTCTGATCTATGGGTTTCTTTCTTCTAAAAAGTGGTACATCACAGGCTATCCAGTGTCAAACTAGGAGAACGAGAAGGCCGCTAGGAAGTGCGAGAAGTGAGTTTTAAGAGTACAATCCGCATCAATGCGGGAGCGGTAGTAAAAGGGTTAACACTGAAAGCACCCAGTTTCATTTGAACCATTTTTAAGGCTCCTAAAGCTCGTTATATACATGCTCCTAGAACGATTAATATATATATATATATATATATATATATATATATATATATATATATATATATGTATATATACCACAGTTACTTCGAGAACTATGAGTTCTGAAGCGTGGACATTTGAAGTAGATAGCTCCATCAGGTCAACATCATCATCTGGTTTCCTCTCCTTGGATGGAGGGAGGAGAGCCACTGAAATAAGTAGACCTTATCAAGCGAACCCAGCATACTCTCTCGGTCATATACCGGAAGAGAGGTTCCATAGCCAAGACTAACTGTAGACGACCACGGATCTATCGGAGGGAGGATATTATGCAGCCGCAAGGGGATTGTTTAAGAGTTATGTCTGCTGCTCGACAAGTGCGGAAGGGGGATGGAGGGTTGAGGGGTACGTTTTCGCAAGAGGGCTCGAGAAGGCGAGAGATGTGTGTGTTTTTGTGAGTGAGTGTGTGTGCGTATGTACAGAAGGTAGGTGTCATGCTGAGCACCCTTTCAGACTCCACTTTACTATGTAAACAATAGTATTACACCCTTCCATTCATAACATTTCTTTAATGAGCTGTAGATAGTTAGTCGTAGAGGTGATAAGATGTCGCCATGGAGGGGTTAGGATTCGGCTATAGCCTGTTCAAATAAGCCGAGGAGCTCAATTGCGCATGCGGGAACGTCGCCTTGAATTTCTCCCTGTACTCTCCCTTCTATTGCAAAACCTTTTAATGATCAAACACTTACACTCGCGTATACAGAAAATAATTTCGGGAAGTTGCGAGCACCTAGGCATTTAGGGTGTACGGAAAATTTTAAATATTTTATTGTAAAATGGTGAGTTATAAGGTCCTATGGACACCTATGCCTAGACCAGGGTAAATGTAGAAGACATTTATCGTTGTTGTAGGCTTTTTTTTCGTGAAATGCTCTCAACAACAAAAAATTTTGGGGGGAGCTACAGCCTCTTGAGCCTCCCCTTATATACGCCCATGAACACTTAACGTGGATCACTATAAGAACTGATTATGTCTCGTTTAAGACTAGGGAACACTTTGAGAGGTTAGAGAAGGGAGATACTGTTTACTGTTTACTGTTTAATATTTATCGATACTTATAAAACGTTTTAGATTTCATAGTGATAACGTTATGACTGTGAGAATTATCACCGCCAATTTTCTACCTGGAATATAGGCCACGCCCTTTTCTCTTCATCTAACCATCTATTTGAACAGGCTACGTTATAGTCTAAATTGTTTTCAGCCTTAGCTTTGGCTAAGTATTGATAAATATTAAACACTATCTCCCTTGCCTGGGCTCTCAAAGCCTTCTCTAGTCCTAAACGAGACATAATCAGTTTTTATTGAGTTTCCCGTAGCGCGTTTTTCATTGAAATAGTAATGCAAATGGCGGGCCTGCCAGCAATAATTCCCGCAGAATTTCGCGCATGCGGGATTTGAACTATTCCATCTATCTGAACAGGCTATAGGAGAAAATGTCATATTTTCATGAAAATCTACATTTCTAACTTTTTGGCATATTCTTAGGTAGCCTTCTGTGTCACACTTAGCCATGGTCACCTAAATATGATCGTGGTATTCCTCCATCACCTAGTCATTAGATTGTTGAAGAAGGCCGCCAAAGACAAAGTAGTTTTTGCAATTTTCCAAGGCAAATTCTGTACGAAATACAGACTATTGACTAGGGACAGTCTGGGAAATTCAAACTTTCGAACGACGACTCTAGAAGATAAAATCTTTAGTGCACGCCCGGGGTTCGAACTCAGGCCCTCCAGGACACTAGTACAATGTTCTACAGCTGAACTAAATACGGCCATAAAATCTTGCAATTTCTATCATGAACTTAATTTATAAGAGCAGTAATCCTTCTTTCTTAAAGAGTTTGGCAGTCAAAATATAATTCAAATAAATAATTTATTTATCTGAAAATGTCTGAACGTAATGTTTGCCAGGTTACCAAGAACGCAGTGAAGTCTGTACGTAATGTCTGAACGTAATGTCTGTACGTAATGTTTGCCAGGTTACCAAGAACGCAGTGAAGTCTGTACGTAATGTCTGAACGTAATGTTTGCCAGGTTACCAAGAACGCAGTGAAGTCTGTACGTAATGTCTGAACGTAATGTCTGTACGTAATGTTTGCCAGGTTACCAAGAACGCAGTGAAGTCGCCCCGACCGAAGAAGAAAGTGAGGAAGACGAGCCAGGAACACTTGTATGTATATACAATTAATCATATTACAATATGCATATGTATATACATAAATTTCTATACATTATGTACAATTACTAAACCATAAAAAAAGGACATAGTTCTAGTTTTTTTTAATGATTTTAAGTCCATTTATTTTCAAAAACTACGGCCTAGAGGGTCTGCGTAATCTTGCGCCCTTCGGTTCTTATCCATATTTTTATATATTACTAGCTGTATTACTAGCTACCCAGTGTGCCATGCTACACCTACTTTCTGTCTATGACTCTCCCCGTATCAAGATCTACTTGATACCTAGTTTTCTATACCCAGTTACGAAAATCGGTCAAACGATGTGAGTTTGTGTTAGTTCATAATGATACCCGGCAGAGGCCAGCACAACAGCACTTCATCTAACAGCCGACAGAGGCCAGTAGTAGTCGATTCAAAATGGCCGTCAATGGTTCAGTGTAGCCAATTTTTCTTGAACAAAACTTTTGACCTTTTGACCAAATTTTGAAATTTGACTATTTTGACCTAGCCTAGGAGATTTCCCATATCAAGAGCTACCTGTGTGCCAAGTTTGGTCAATATCGGTCAAACGGTGTAGATTTGTATATGGAACAAACAAACAAATAAAAAAATAAACAGACAGACACGATATTTTTATGTGTATAGATATTTTTAGGTCTATTACTATTAACTAGGAATTTTAGGACGGGTTATCTATAGGTTACCACCCTTTTCTAGCCAGGATAGGGCGGATGCCTTATCTTCTTTCTAGAGAAAAGCCACCATCCCATCGCGGGAATCGAATCCACGACCCTTGGCACGGAGTGTTAAGTGCTCACGCCTTACACTCACGGCCACCGGTCCTCCTCTTATCCCTATTGTCGTTACTAAAACATGAAATAGAAACAGTAATATTTCATTTTCATATTTCGTGATCAACTTAAACACAATGGGATCTCGATGATATGCAAGATTTTAGGTGCCACAATGTACTGGAAGCTGACAGCACTGTCCTCACAGCGGAAATTGTTCATTCATTCTTAAGAAAATTATGATAACAAAACATGTGTCTCATTTATAAACCTCGTTTTACTGAAGTAATCATTTTACTACTAATGGCAGATAAAAAGAAATAACAAAAGTACCATATTATTGTACCACGTTTTATCAAAATCGGACCATTTTGGGGCAGATAGAGAGTCAACTGTCAATATATATATATATATATATATATATATATATATATATATATATATATATATATATATGGGTTTTGAAACGTGAAATTTTCTAAACGTCATTTCCGTATTTCTTCATGGGTCAACGTCAATAATGATTCAACAAGCAGAAATTGTAAACCATCAGAATCCGTCTAACAGAAAACACTGTTTTAAATTCGCGCGAAGAAAAAAATCACTGCACCTTTGCGTTTTTACGCTTCCAGGCACACTGTTTATTGGTAATTCAGAGTGGGGGATCGACTGGAACAATTTTCAAAGCGGGATTTATGAATTTTTTTAGAGAAAAGTAAATAGCCGAATAATCTGGTTTGGTTATTCAAAATTTCCGCTTAGGTTACTACAAATTGAGTTGAAAAATGTTCAAGACCTTTGACATTCATTCAAAGATATTCACTGAATGAGCCACAATTAACAGTGGATAAGCCAGAAATGATGGATTTATTTTATGTATTAAAAGCCGCTGGTGAAGGGTGAATTTCAACAAAGTGTTGTTTTATCATCAGACTACTTCGCTGGTGAATGGTGAATGTCAACAAAGTGTTGTTTTATCATCAGACTACTTCGCTGGTGAATGGTGAATGTCAACAAAGTGTTGTTTTATCATCAGACTACTTCGCTGGTGAATGGTGAATGTCAACAAAGTGTTGTTTTATCATCAGACTACTTCGCTGGTGAATGGTGAATGTCAACAAAGTGTTGTTTTATCATCAGACTACTTCGCTGGTGAATGGTGAATGTCAACAAAGTGTTGTTTTATCATCAGACTACTTCGCTGGTGAATGGTGAATGTCAACAAAGTGTTGTTTTATCATCAGACTACTTCGCTGGCGAATGGTGAATGTCAACAAAGTGTTGTTTTATCATCAGACTACTTCGCTGGCGAATGGTGAATGTCAACAAAGTGTTGTTTTATCATCAGACTACTTCGCTGGCGAATGGTGAATGTCAACAAAGTGTTGTTTTATCATCAGACTACTTCGCTGGTGAATGGTGAATGTCAACAAAGTGTTGTTTTATCATCAGACCACTTCGCTGGTGAATGGTGAATGTCAACAAAGTGTTGTTTTATCATCAGACTACTTCGCTGGTGAATGGTGAATGTCAACAAAGTGTTGTTTTATCATCAAACTACTTCGAACAACAGTACAAAAAATAATTGAATTTATCCGAAAGCTTTTGCCGCATCCAGCTTTCTCCCCGGACATTGCTACGAGAGATTTTCACTTATTTCTTGTCAAATGTTTCACTAGGGCAAATGTTGTACTCTAAACAGGATGTACTGTAGGAAAAATATTTGGAAATTGAAAACAGTTGGAAATTCGTGGTAAGCGGAAAGCAACCGTTCGGATCTAATTAAATTGCCTATAATAATAGCTCTATTTTTTTTTTTTTCATAGTGCGAACCAGCAGAAGAACCTCTTTTCATTCTATGATCGTGGATTCAGTTTAATTTGATGATACCTCCGTTTTAGTAAAATCGAACAAAACAGCTAATTATTTGTATAATCCCTAGCCGCTTCTCATCTTTCACTAGTAAATTGATCAATCATCCTAATCCTATCGCCCAATCCTTATCCTGCACTAATCATCCTTCCTCTCCACCAAGACGTCTTAATAGAAAGTGGCCCTGGGATCTACTAAGGTAGTGTAGTGTCGTGTAGTGAAAAATCAGTAAAATTATAATAAGTGAGAGTGGTATCGGTGGATATTTTCTCTCCTCGTGATATCAATACCCGTCTCATACGTCTCATTCGCCTCCAATCCTCCCTGCTAGTCACAGGGTGTGGTTGGATGGCGTAAGGTAACTCCAGGTCGTCCTAGAATCCTTCCTAACAAGGAAGGTATTCGGCCGACAACTGGGGTGACCTGAGGCGTGGTCAAGTAACTAATATCAAATTTCAAAATACAGTTAAATTGTAGATTGTAATATTCTGTAAATAAAATATATATACCTAATTATTTGTGGTTTATTTTCCAGGTTGCAGCCCGAGGGATCGGCCTGATGGCAGCCTACACTGGAAGACGAGCGATGTTCGCTATCTATCCAGCTAGTGGCGAGGGTCTGGAAGTGGTCTCCAGGGGACCAGCACCAATGGCATTCGAATACAAGAAGAAAGAGGACATGTTCCTGGTGGGATACGTGCCGCCGACGGCGGGGAAGTACAGACTCCACGTGGCGCGGTTCGGTCGGAAGGCCATCGGATCGCCGTTCCTGCTCAGGGTGGACGACCCGCCGCCGGGATACGTCGGGCATTTCGGTGCGTCGCTCTGGCACGAGAGGCCGCCACCGCTTCCAATTCTGTCGGGGATAGTGGACTTCGTCACTGAAAAGATGTTCCTGACAGAGGACGGTAGATTGGTCAGGCTGAATAAGGGAGGAACGGACATGATACCCGTTCAGTGTTCTACGTGTGCGGAAGTGATCGAAAACACGCCAATGAGATTGCAAGCGGAGAAGGATGTAGAAAAGAACACTACGGAACATAAAAAAGTTGACATTGCCCAACTTGAAGAAGAGTTTACTACTGTTGTAGAAAACGAAGAATTGAAGAAATCCATTCCTATAAAAAAACAAGTTGTCTCAAGAATTGAAAGCATAATATCAGCAATAAATGGAGACGCGAAAAAAGACCCGCAAGAAAAATATAAATACGTTAGCAAAGCTTTGATGAAAGAATTATCTCTAAGCTTGAAAATCCTCAACATGCTAGGCTCGGAAAACCTCTCCCCTCCAGAAAACTCACCGGATTACGATACGAAGAACCGCGAATTCGTAATACCCGAGATAATGGTGTCAGAAGAAACGCCGAGGGCGACAGACAGTTGTAATCAGTCGGAAGGAGATCGAATTTTATCGAAGCAGAGAGAATCGCGTTATGCCGCTCAGCGACCCGCAAAATTGGCGTGGTACTGGGGAGATGACGCTGTCAGCGGTGAAGCGTGTGATGCGACAGAACGTAGGGAGGGTTTGATTGGATCCATACTCCAAGCGGGCAGGAATCCAAGGCATTGGAGGAAGAACGCCGTGTCCGGACTTCTCGGGCTGAGGAAAAACCATCAGCTGACTGGCGTGCGACTACTTCACAACATCTACAAGTCGTCGGACGACTATACGGAAATAGACACTCGTAAAGAAAGTAGTACGCTGATCAATAGAAATCTTAACAACAACAACCCACCCAAGACAGAATATCAGAATGTCGTCGACGTACGGAGTGAAAGGAACAACTTAGAAGCCGAAAAGCGAAACTCATCAATTAAAAATTATTACAGAAAAGATATAATTTTCAAGCGATCAGACAGCATGAAGACCAACAGAGAAAAACACAACAAATGGAGAGCAAAGGACTTAAGAGTGAATGGATCATTCAGAACTCTATCGCTTCCCGATTTCAACAGAATCCTTTCACTCAGCGTACAAGGATTAAGGAAAGCAAAATCCTGCGGAGACAAGTCCTTCAGAGCAATGTCTTCCATTACCATTAGGAACCTCTTCGACAGAGATCAAGTCTATAGTCTCTCGAATGCGCAGAAAGTAAGTTACCACAAATCCCGGAGACCAAATAACGAAGCGAAGCTTATAACTATGCGGCATTATGGTTCGGAAAGGGACAACCGGATATCACAGCCCGATATGAAGTCTGTTGACGAATGGAAAAGATATTGGGAGGAAAAGGAAACTGAGAATTCAGATACCGAATACGGACGAGGGTGTTCTCTCGAGATTACTGGGATAGTCGACCGAGGCAAGGCGTTGTTCGAATCCAGCCCTCAGATGCAAATTCCAGAAATAAAAATATCTGAAGCAACAAAAATTAATAAAGATAACAACAAACTGAAAAATACATTTGAAAATACAAGTGCAAAAACTAGAGAACTGGAGAAGTCACCTATTTTATTAACTCCGTCACCAATTAGTAATAAAACGGCATTTCAGAAAGCTAAAGACATGTTCGAAGGTAATTACAACCCTAAAGTTATCCACGAAGAGAAGGACAACCGCATGAAAACTGTTTCTGAAAGATTCCACGTCTCCGCTTTGTCCAGGGATATCTCTTCAGGTGGAACTCCACACCGCTTTGGCACCCCAAACCGAGCTCCTGTTGTGGCTTCCCTGGGTTCTGTCTACCATCCGCATTACCCTCACCTTCCAATCTCACCTTCCAGGAGTCAGTACTATTTCCCAGAGAGGGGTCAGTACGTATATCCTGCCTGGGATATGCTGCTCCATCCAGATCCTAGCCTTGTCTGAACCCAGATCTAGAGATCTCATTTGGGTGCAATCCTACACCGCCTTGGCATCCCAAACCGAACTCCTGTTGAGGCTTCCCTGGGATCTGTCTACTATCCGCATTATCCTTACCTTCCAATCTCCCCTTCGAGGAGTCAGTACTATATTCCAGAGAGGCATCAGTATGTGTATCCTGCCTGGGAAATACTGCTCCATCCTGATCCCAGCTTTGTCT
Source organism: Gonocerus acuteangulatus (assembly GCA_946811695.1). Taxonomy (NCBI): domain Eukaryota; kingdom Metazoa; phylum Arthropoda; class Insecta; order Hemiptera; family Coreidae; genus Gonocerus; species Gonocerus acuteangulatus. Next base: position 5,113,240 of record OX328131.1, on the reverse strand, counting down.
GAACCCAGATCTACGCTATCTCACACCACCTAGGCATTCCCAGGCCCCTGATGTGGCTTCCCTAGGCTCAGTCTACCATCCTCATTATCCTCAACTTCCACTCACCCATCAAGAAGTGCTATCCTCTGAGAAAGGGATCAGTAGGTATATCCTGTCTGGGGCATGCTGCTCCATCCAGATCTCAGCTTTGTCTGAACCAAGATCCAGAAATCTCTCTTCAGGTTCAACCTCAAACACCCCGACATCCCTAACCAAGCTTCTGCTTTGGCACCCTTTGGGTCCATCTCAAATGTGTACATCATATTTATTACCTGAGCAATATATTCATCTAGGGTATGCCTGTAGATGCAGTATGAATACTTGCAAATGTGCATATATTTAGTAAGTTTCTTACAATATGTAAGCACTACACATAATATAATTATAATTTATAGTAAATAGAGTAAAACTCCTTTGTAAAATGACTCTTTTTTTCAGTAATAAAGATTCCTTTTATCCAATGGTAATTAAAACTTTAACGGCAATACACTCTACTTAAAAAAGTCAATACGAAATAAATACTTGCTGCCCGATCTTGAAAAATTGTAAAAAATGTGCAGATTCCTCTGCAAACTTTGCTGCAGAACAATGATACCATCAATGACCAATCAAACATCAATATTTGACCAATACAATTAAACTGGATATCAAAAATTACTGGTCCCAAAATTGGATCTGAACTACCAATAGGGACCATCAAATATTCTATTCAACGTCGAATAAGATGCTAGCACGACAACAGATGTGAAAAAATTGTGCTGGCTGGTCTTATGATTGATCTTCACTCTCAACTGAAATACAAATATCTCAAGAAATGGCCAAGAAAACCAAAAATCTATGGAGGCAGCCCCATTTTAGGGAATTTCAAGATGCTAATTACAAGCTAATAAAAAGGTTATGAATGAGGAACTGCACTCCACAAGACGAGTAGGAAGGCCAAGCATCAGATGGCTGGACAGCGTTGCCAACGATTCCAGAACTCTTGGCGTTAGAAACTGGGTAGCTGCAGCAGAAGACAGAGCCTACTGGATAGCTGCAGCAGAAGACAGAGCCTACTGAGTAGCTGCAGCAGAAGACAGAGCCTACTGAATAGCTGCAGCAGAAGACAGAGCCTACTGAATAGCTGCAGCAGAAGACAGAGCCTACTGAATAGCTGCAGCAGAAGACAGAGCCTACTGGATAGCTGCAGCAGAAGACAGAGCCTACTGGATAGCTGCAGCAGAAGACAGAGCCTACTGGCAGAACAGGACGTCATGCTACATATGATGATGAATTAAAAGCTATTAAAATCAAAAGAGTTCTTAAATAAAAATTGATTTCCAGAACAATTAAAAAAAAAAAGTGTGTGTTTTTGCGCTCCACAAGAGCCATCATTTAATCTGAAACAAGTCAAACATTTTTGATAGGATCTAACAAGATAAAACATTTTAATTCGTTGACTTTTTACCTATGTAATACAAATTTATATATTCAATGACTTTTCAGGGAGAGGGAGAGGGAGAGAGAGGGGGAGGGGGAGAGAGGGAAAAATAGAAGATAGAATCAATAAAGATTTAAATATATGTTTCAGAAGGTCTGTCATGAGAGATCTTCAGAATGTGATAAAAGGTGTCCAAAGGCTTCTTAATTTCAGATTCTTTTTTTTTTTTTTTTTTGCATGTTGCACTCAAAAATTGATTGCATAGTTAATGAAATATACTCATTCATTTAAAGAAATTCATTTATTTCATTAGACCAGAACTATTTACAAAGGTTTAAAGAAGACGTTCTGGACTCAAAAGACAGAATTGTTCTCTGTGCTAGTTCTTCATTTTTAAAATGATTAATGCATTCTTTGTAACAAATGCTGGTCACTTTAAACTTTTATAAAAATTAAAAAAAAAAACAATAATATGAAACACTTTGTAGTCACTTCAGAAACAAAAGTTATTAAATATTATTAAATAATCTAGAACCTTTTGGTAGCATGTATTTTTCTTTGACAATTTTTAAATTACCAAATACATTTTGTTATTATTATTTTCATTCATAAATTGTTTATATTTTAATTGTAACAAGCAAATAAAAGCATTTATATAAATACTGCAACATTAAGGAGTGTTATAGAAGCTCATTTTTCTTAGTAAAATTATATTTTCTTTGAACTCTTGCTAGTTTCTCAATTTAAAATAATATGGAGACCACGGCGCTAATGACCTAGATGTAGATGCGCCGTAAAAAAAAAAAAAAAAAAAAAAAAAAAAAAAAAAAAAAAAAAAAAAAAAAAAAAAAATGGAGACCAAAAAGAACTTGTGTATTGTCAGGTATTTCAAAAAGGCAACAGTCTGACTCAGAACCTATGTGATCTAAAGTTGTTTCCATAATGACATCGTGTAATACTAAGGTTCTTAAATAATGTTCGAATGAACTACCTGGTATTTTTGTTGGACAGTTTTATGAATAAACTTAATTTTAAGTGTTTCAGAAGCTAATGATTAAGTCAATTTGAAGCATGTAAGTAACTTGCAGACGAGGAAGATCAATGAAAAAACAAGATTTAGTCAGTAACTAGGATTTAATAATTCTGTATCCAAATATAGCCGAATTTAGGAATGGTGAAAAAGGTGAAAGATCAATAAACCTTCATTCTACATTATAAATATATGTATTTATTCTTTTCTCTACATTTTCCCCACCTATCCTCTCCTGGGGATAATTTTATAAACATAAAAACTTACTGCCTCATCTTGAAGTGAACCTTCAACCAGTAGGGCCATTTCAAGACAGGGGCATCAACTGAATGAATCCAATATGGCAGAGGTAAGTCTCTAATCAATCTGTCATATGTTTATTTTTTCCAGTAGAAATATAGCCATAAAAAAAACCTAAAAGAAACATTTGTAATTCATTACCCTTTATCCGTTATTTTTTCAAATAAGGAGAAAAAAATTTCTTTTTCACCTGGCCTGTCAGCTGATTAGCCATTAACGACAGTGAAGTGGGAGATATGTATGAGTTTTGTATTGTGAAGTTATGGAATAGATTTTCTTTTCGCATAGAGATTTTTTTTTATTTTAATTTGAATAATGATAATTTTATAAGTAGAAGATAGAGATGAGGAAATATAGGCCTATTTGTATACTATAGGTAACAGCTATCGATGACCCCACAGGCTGACCCGCCCAGACACGTTCCGACAGGCAGGCATTGGTTATATAAGGAGGGGCTGCAGTCTCCCCACTCCCCGAAATTTTTATTTAATCGGCAAAAATGTGTCACCTCAAAAATATATTAAATAATTTATTTATTAATGTTTACGGAACATAGGTGAAAATTAAATTAATTATAATCACTTAGTTCAGAAAGTTTTTTTGGGTGTAATTGCCTTTTAGCTGGCTAACTATTCGGAGTTCTAGATTGTTAGTATTCCATACCCACCACCCCATACCCAGTACTCCCAGCCCCGCCTACACCCCCTACTTCCTATCTACACCCTGGAGGCAGGCGCAGCACAGAGGACTGCTCTTTGCAGGAAGACTAAATCACTAAGAGCAGCAGACTCTAGTGGAGAGTGTGCACGTGAGTAGATGGAAAAGGCCGATTCTGGATCAGGGCTTCGGAGCAAGATGGCGGCGCCAATGACGATGACGTCATCATCCCCTTTCATTACTGTGACCTAGTCATGCGCGCCGCGCCGGCGCCGCTACGCCACGCCGGGTTTTGAGTGGCGCGCCGCCGCCGAGCCCATCCAGTCGGCGCGCCGATTTCGTTGGCCAAATTGGACAAAATGGTGTAACGGGTGGGTGAGGGCAGGAAAAATGCGAGTGCACTGCGTGTTGTCCGGCCAGCGCCATTATGAGCTTACCTTCTGATCGAGTAAACGCTTGTGTGGTGTGATTGTTGATTGGAAAATGACAATGTTTGTATCGGAAAAGCGTAAGATAAAAGAATTTAATATAAACATGCTCCTTAACATAACAAATAAATCCAGCATTTGAGGGAAATAGTTTGGAAACCACGCAATTTAAGAGAAAAATTAAAAAATAGTCCGACTCGCAGGAACTGCGTCATCTTAGCGCGGTTCCGTTTATAACCCTAGCGCTATTAGTAAAGGAATAAATACAGTCTTTGCTAGGGTTGGATGTTTCGTTAAAAATATAAAATAAAATCGCAAACAGAAGGAAGTCACCGCAACTGCAAAGTGACAGTAACCTAACCGGAACTGACTCCCAGCCAACAAACAGAAGGAAGTCGCCGCAACTGGAAAGTGACAGTAACCTAACCGGAACTGACTCCCAGCCAACAAACAGAAGGAAGTCGCCGCAACTGGAAACTGACAGCAACCTAACCGGAACTGACTCCCAGCCAACAAACAGAAGGAAGTCGCCGCAACTGGAAACTGACAGCAACCTAACCGGAACTGACTCCCAGCCAACAAATGTTCGCCCAGCGAAAACACTATTATCATTTAGTTTCTCATTTTCTTGCCTTCTTTTACTAATAGACTAATTTTTCTGACAATTACAATTTGAAACAAGTGAGTTAAACAAACACAAAACCCCGTTCAAAAGAACAAAATAAATGCTTTCGAAGTTTTAAGCCTTTATTTCTCCGATTTACATCACCCTATCGGAAATTACTTTATAACCATTTTTATAGAGACATCAGTAAGCTTTCGAATGGTAACCTTCCCCTTGCCACAACTTTTCAACCGATTTAAAAATATTTACTAAAAAATACGAAGATCCCAAACGTCCACTAATAATTTTTTTTTCCTTAACTCCAAATGTAATCAATATCTTAGTTTAGATGAAATTTAAACACATAGAACACATTTCAATGGAACCCCACGATTTCATGTACCCAAACACATAGAACACATTTCAATGGAACCCCACGATTTCATGAACCAAAACACATAGAACACATTTCAATGGAACCCCACGATTTCATGAACCAAACACATAGAACACATTTCAATGGGACCAAACACATAGAACACATTTCAATGGAACCCCACGATTTCATGAACCAAACACATAGAACACATTTCAATGGAACCCCACGATTTCATGTACCCAAACACATAGAACACATTTCAATGGAACCCCACGATTTCATGTACCCAAACACATAGAACACATTTCAATGGAACCCAACGATTTCATGAACCAAACACATAGAACACATTTCAATGGAGCCCCACGATTTCATGAACCCAAACACATAGAACACATTTCAATGGAACCCCACGATTTCATGTACCCAAACACATAGAACACATTTCAATGGAACCCCACGATTTCATGAACCAAACACATAGAACACATTTCAATGGAACCCCACGATTTCATGAACCCAAACACATAGAACACATTTCAATGGAACACCACGATTTCATGAACCAAAACACTTAGAACACATTTCAATGGAACCCCACGATTTCATGTACCCAAACACATAGAACACATTTCAATGGAGCCCCACGATTTCATGAACCCAAACACATAGAACACATTTCAATGGAACCCCACGATTTCATGAACCCAAACACATAGAACACATTTCAATGGAACCCCACGATTTCATGAACCAAACACATAGAACACATTTCAATGGAGCCCCACGATTTCATGAACCCAAACACATAGAACACATTTCAATGGAACCCCACGATTTCATGTACCCACACACATAGAACACATTTCAATGGAACCCCACGATTTCATGAACCAAACACATAGAACACATTTCAATGGAGCCCCACGATTTCATGAACCCAAACACATAGAACACATTTCAATGGAACCCCACGATTTCATGAACCAAAACACATAGAACACATTTCAATGGAACCCCACGATTTCATGTACCCAAACACATAGAACACATTTCAATGGAATCCCACGATTTCATGAACCCAAACACATAGAACACTTTTCAATGGAACCCCACGATTTCATGTACCCAAACACATAGAACACATTTCAATGGAACCCCACGATTTCATGAACCCACACACATAGAACACATTTCAATGGAGCCCCACGATTTCATGAACCAAACACATAGAACACAATTCAATGGAACCCCACGATTTCATGAACCCAAACACATAGAACACATTTCAATGGAACCCCACGATTTCATGTACCCAAACACATAGAACACATTTCAATGGAGCCCCACGATTTCATGAACCCAAACACATAGAACACATTTCAATGGAACCCCACGATTTCATGTACCCAAACACATAGAACACATTTCAATGGAACCCCACGATTTCATGAACCAAACACATAGAACACATTTCAATGGAACCCCACGATTTCATGAACCCAAACACATAGAACACATTTCAATGGAACACCACGATTTCATGAACCAAAACACTTAGAACACATTTCAATGGAACCCCACGATTTCATGTACCCAAACACATAGAACACATTTCAATGGAGCCCCACGATTTCATGAACCCAAACACATAGAACACATTTCAATGGAACCCCACGATTTCATGAACCAAACACATAGAACACATTTCAATGGAGCCCCACGATTTCATGAACCCAAACACATAGAACACATTTCAATGGAACCCCACGATTTCATGTACCCACACACATAGAACACATTTCAATGGAACCCCACGATTTCATGAACCAAACACATAGAACACATTTCAATGGAGCCCCACGTTTTCATGAACCCAAACACATAGAACACATTTCAATGGAACCCCACGATTTCATGAACCAAAACACATAGAACACATTTCAATGGAATCCCACGATTTCATGAACCCAAACACATAGAACACATTTCAATGGAACCCCACGATTTCATGTACCCAAACACATAGAACACATTTCAATGGAACCCCACGATTTCATGAACCCACACACATAGAACACATTTCAATGGAGCCCCACGATTTCATGAACCAAACACATAGAACACAATTCAATGGAACCCCACGATTTCATGAACCCAAACACATAGAACACATTTCAATGGAACCCCACGATTTCATGTACCCAAACACATAGAACACATTTCAATGGAACCCCACGATTTCATGAACCCAAACACATAGAACACATTTCAATGGAGCCCCACGATTTCATGAACCAAACACATAGAACACAATTCAATGGAACCCCACGATTTCATGAACCCAAACACATAGAACACATTTCAATGGAACCCCACGATTTCATGTACCCAAACACATAGAACACATTTCAATGGAACCCCACGATTTCATGAACCCAAACACATAGAACACATTTCAATGGAGCCCCACGATTTCATGAACCAAACACATAGAACACATTTCAATGGAACCCCACGATTTCATGAACCCAAACACATAGAACACATTTCAATGGAGCCCCACGATTTCATGAACCAAAACACATAAAACACATTTCAATGGAGCCCCACGATTTCATGAACCAAAACACATAGAACACATTTCAATGGAACCCCACGATTTCATGAACCAAAACCGAAAATGAGTTACATTAATGTTTGTTCCACTTATCTCAAAGACTGTTTCAGATATGGCCTTAAAAATGGTTCCATTCGTTTTCGTATGTTAGGGGACGCGAGTATCTGCAAGCATTTAAACCCGAAAAAGTAAGCGTTACGATTTTAGCATAAATATGTTTAAGCGGCGACTAAACTGGAAAAAAAACCGTTACAAAATAGTGTACGCTGGCGTTCGCGCATGCGCAGTAGGCTTCAGCATGCTCAGGTGCGACCACGCATGCGCAGTGGCGTTAGCGCAGGTGCAGTGGCGGTCACGCATGCGTAGTGGCTACCTACAAAAAGGCGAATGTATATGTCACAAAAAAGTGTCCGCTGGAGTACGCTCATGTGCAGTGGCCATTTGCAAAAAAGATGACTGTATGTTATACAGTCCTTAAAAAAGTTTTGTCGGGTGGACCTATGCGTTACAAAAATGTGTCCGCTTGCGTTCGCTCATGCGCGGTGGCCATGTTCGAAAAAGAATATGTTATACAGAACATTACTAGGTTTGTCGGGTGGACCTAAAGCATATTTATCTTCCTGAATTTGAGCAGAAGGCTCTAAACAAAATCTTTTTTATTCGCACGAATTTCGTATCCAACCTCATTAACGAGCTTGACGCTTCAAATTAGACGATTTTTGTACCAAAATTCATCAAAATTGGACTATATATATATATATATATATATATATATATATATATATATATACATATGTAAACACATTTAAGGAGGCTAAAAAAATGCCCACACCGCGCGCGCCGCCGCCGCCGGAGAATTCAGCCCCGGCGCGCATGTCTACTGTGACCTTGAGTAATACAAACAATAAAATAACGTCACATTTAATCGTCAGCTCCCTTGACCATCACCGTTGCCAGGTAACCTTGAAAATGATCTCACCGGTGACCCCACCAACATTACAATCCTATGACTTCTGATCCCCCACTTAAGAACGTCATACGATGTCCAAACTTTACGTAACATCCTTCGACCACTTTTCGATTATGATGACGCCCACCATGCCACTCCCATCACCTAGCCCGACACACTAATAATTACGTCCCATGTAACCTCTTTCGGCCGAGGAGGACTGAGGTGGGACCCCTACCAACAATAGCCCCACTGCAGAACATTGCTTACTATGACAATCGTGTTAAAATGTCCCCCTCCACCAACCTTACTCCCACTGTAGAACGTTCAAGAAAGGGATGAGTTCAGCCCCTCTAACCTTCCAGTAGTGGCGCCCCTATTTGGGAAATCCATAGTGGCGCTACACCTCACAGGTGCAAACCCTATTTCCCGCGGGAAAATGTGCCTCAGCAACCTCATTACATTGCTATTTGAGAGAGATAGTAGAAAACTGCAGACTTGATAACAGAACAACACTTTTCTTTGCGGGGGACATAAGAAACCATCGTTTTCGATGAAATAAAACCATGTCATGTTCGATATGAAATAAAATATTAATATAAAATATGAAATTGAATAATCAATCTATGTGTAGGAGTTTTTACGTCTAAACCCCGCCGTACTTAAATACACTCTGCTGTTATTGGTATAAGTGCCAAATTTCTGATTCTTTAAAAAAAAAAAAAAAGATCATTTTTCATGACTACACTAATACTGGGTACTGTTAGTGAAATCATACTATTACCAGTATCATGCATTTGTTATATACCAGCTTATGCTATAGACATGAAACATGTCTAATTATATAAAACATGAATATAAATGATGAAATATGTCAATAAAATTTGAATATAAAAATCATGAATTTGAAATAATATTTAATTTCGTTTAGAGCCTTCTGCTCAAATTCAGGAATATAAATATGCTTTAGGTCCACCTGACAAACCTATGTAATGTACGGTACTGTATTACATGCAGTCTTCTTTTTCGTACATGTCCATCAAGCATTTTTGTGATACTTTTTTGTAACGTTTTTTTTTTCAGTTTAGTCATTGCTAAAGCATATTTATGCTAATAACAACGTCCTGTGTTGCTAAAATGTATATACGGGGCCGTCTTAAATCTTATCCTACATGATATTCATGTAAAAAAGAATAGAAAATCACACGAATAGTGGCGCTGTACCTAGCGATTGAAGACCAATTTTTACTCCTCTTATTTGTTCTAAGATCGAATAAACTCACCTACATACTCATAGATGATAGCATATTAAGATAGAGAACGAAAAGTGTAAATTTCTCATATCTGTAAAACTTACGTGAGTTGTGGCGCGGCACCTGAGAGGTGACGAGGGCAGCCACTGACAATGATGGGCTCACAAAAAGGCGTCAATGCGTCTGGCCGGTGGAAAAACGGAAATCCAGAAGATACTAAAGCGGAGAGCCCGCCAAAACAGGGCTGCCAACCGTGCTTCAAAAAATTAAAAAATTATGCACCTCTCTGGTGCGCGCCACTAACGGAGGGTTAACATATGTCCTAGATGAATCAGGAGGACTAATAATCAGGCATTCTAAGCAATATGATCATCTTTGAACTGAATCATATAATATCATGACTTAAATAAGGTTATGTATATCTAGGTGCTGAGCACTTTAAGCCACGCCAGGGACCTTCAATCATTCATGGTTTACGGGCGTTCATAGCCACGCCAGGGTCCCACAACCACACAGTCTTGAGAACAGGAGTTAGCTTCTTCATTATGTATTACTTTTAAAGAACATTGTCTATTTATGGTTGACTCATGCTAAACCGTGCCGGGACACGGTGAAACAATCACACCAGCATTTTTAATGGACTCGTTCACACTACCTCGGGCCAAGACCGTGTTTAAGGTCGATTCACGCTAGACCGTGTCGGGTCCGGGCCGGGCCGGGACACGGTGAAACAATCGCACTGGCATTTTCAATGGACTCGTTCACGCTACACCGGAACGTGTTTTTCGCGCTTTTGATTGCTTCACCGTGTCCTGGCCAGGCCCTGGCCCCGACCCGGCCCGGCCGGGACACGGTGAAACAATCACACCAGCATTTTCAATGGACTCGTTTACGCTACACCGGGCCGAGTCCGTGCTTTTTGCGTGCGTGATTGCTTCACCGTTCACCTTTCGGAGAACTGTGCGAATTTCAAAAAATGTTATATTTAAAAAAAAATATTACTTTATGTTATTTACGCATACCTCAATTATTGTTATTTCAGTACTCCCGGAGATATTTACAAAAAAATCAGCTTGTTACCTCTCGACATCCAACTCAAAACAGGTTTGCCCTACTTACGTCACACTGCATATGTTCAATCTAGAAGCAAAAGCAAAGAGGTTCTTACTTTCTCCCGCCTTAAGTAAAACTGGTTAAAACCTTCTACATACTGAGCCTTCAAAAGTAATCAGTGCGGTACTCTCTTTAAATTTGTGTTTTTCCCTGTTACTTATCATATTTTATCTTTCATGCATTGAGTTTTTTATTTTATATAAGATCACAATAATGGACATGAAAGATTTTGAGAGTGTCACTCGTCCTAGAAAGAAAATAGAAGTTTTATATGTTCCTGATGAAGTTATCGAAACTATTATCCCTCATGAAAACTTTAAGAATGACGGTAATGTTGTTTTTAAACAAATACACACCGCAATTTTTTGGGTAGATTAGTTTATATAATGGGCTAAATATTTTATTTGTGGTTTCATTTCTTGTCTTCAACTTAGAAATCTTGCAAATTCAACGTTTTCCTTCCCCTGCCATGACAGATATTTGAAATATTTTTCAAGAATAAATAGCGGTATGTTATTACTGATAAAACCTTCATTACTTCAGCAGTACTGCCTGCAAATGACCAAACAATTTTTAAACTTGTTATTTGTCTCCCAGCAGAAGAGGAAACCGGAGAGAAGAGGTAGTTCTAACTCGACTCCGAATTGGCCATTCTCTACTTACTCACGGACACCTAATGACTAGACAAGACGCACCAACATGTAGACAATGTAACCAACTCCTAACTATAACACATATACTTACAGACTGTCGAAGAAGAGAACAATTAAACATACCCACTGACCTTACAGAACTCTTGTCCGATGGTAGCCATTATTTGAATCAGATATTTAAATATTTACAAACTATACATATATATCACACAATTTAACGAACTCATGAAAATGTTTACTCTGTCATTTTTTTTTTATAACTTCCTTACTTTTATTTTATTTTTTAATTTATTTTATATTTTTTATTTTATTTTTGGCTTTTAAATCTATTTGATACTTTTTCTGAAATTATATTTATTTCCTTTATGTTATGATTATGCATTATAATTTATTTCATAATATTATCTTTTTGTTCAGAGCTGACGTTTCCATATAGACTTACTAATTTGCTAGTCGCCTCCGTTGCGATCAAGCAGTAAATAAATAAATAAATAAATAAATATTTGTCTTTTGTGTTTACAAATGATACTTTTCTTTTTCAAAATGGTCTTCTAAGCTTATCCTTTATTTGCTAATATCAGTCCTCTGTTCATGACTGTTTTGATTATAAACATGACAAATATCTTATTTTACACATACATGTATATATAATATAAATTTTACCCATTATTCATTTATGAGTTTCAGGTCATCTTATGCTTCTTTATACACCAAATTTATTATTTAATTTTGAAAATATTTTTCAATAACTTTTTATGAACTTACTTAAGTGCAATGAATGAAATAAAAACATAATTATACTCAAAAGAGGACCCATTAAATATTTTTGTTATATATTTTGAGCACACATCTAATATAAGTTAAAAGTTTGAAATGTCACAAATATTCATTGAAAGAAACCGCATCATTGCATTATTCTGAAGGCAGAAGTGCAGATAGATAGTAGGATCTGTAAAGATTGAAGAAATTGTTCTAAATTAATCTTTCATTAATGCACTTCAACAGATGTTTTCCTTGAGAATTTGCTAAAAGTAATTGAAACAAATTCTTTTGGATAAAAAAAAGATACTTGTCATTAAATGCACTCTGTTCTTTAAAAAGAATTAGGTAGATGGTAGATAGATTGATATGGTTTTTATTTATGTTGAAATGGTCTGGTCTTCAACTATACGACTATGAAACTATTACTGCTCTTTGGCTATTTTAATTATTAATTCCTTCTTATTTTAATTTAATTTTAGGTAGATTGTTCCTGAATGTAAACAAATGTAAGACTATTCATCTTTTAAGTATACAGAATATTTTGTGAAAATTAAAAAGTGTTAAGGTCTGAACAATCTTTGCCTGGGGTTGAGGGTTTGATTCCCACAAGGGATTGTGGGTTTTCTTTCGAAGAAAAGAAAACACATCATCCTATTTCGGCTAAAATCTGAGTAACATATGAAAGGATTTTAAATAAAAGAAGAAGAAAACTTTATTTAATGAAATAATAAAGTGGGCTGCCCAACTTTATTGGGTTGCTGGATACACAGCATGCTCATCATTCCCGGAGGCATTCATTTATTTCATGATCTTGTTATTTGTTCTGTTTTTTTCCAAAAGTTCGTGGGCATTAGACATGCCAAAAAAAATGAACAAAAAAAAAATATAATTGTTATTGATTTTTAGGCCGTAGAAGGAGAACAATAACAAACAGCACTCCGTCAAAAGATTATGTTTGTTACAATAAAACAAACAGGAGCAAACCGAGAATATCGAGATCTGGCCGACAGATAACTAGCCAGCTCGAACTCCTCTCTCTGGATGAAATGAGCCCTCGGAAAGCTGCACCTCCGAAAGCTCAAGAAGAGCCTGATGAATGGAATGACTGTGAAGTCGAAAAACCTGAAGGTAATACAATCATCAGTAAACATTTCAATTTGTATACATGTTTCTACCAATTTTAATCATTTAGAGGAGGCTCGAATACTTTGAGTGGTTTAGGATCATTGGTTCTTTCTAGGGGTGGTGAATAAAAATCATTGATTCCTTTTGAATAAAATTCCTAATTCATGAAAAATATTTGGTAGTATTTGTCAATGGTACACTTGCCAGTGAGTTGAATGATAATGGCACAACAATCTTTTGCCAGTAGAATCGCTGCAGGAAATAGGTGTCTCTTTGGGTTGCAGAAAATGTTGAGGTTCAAGGGGCTCTCCAGAAAGGCAAAGGTCCATATTTATAAGACAGTTATTCGCCCAGTGGTCACATATGGAAGCGAGGCATGGGTACTAATCAAAGAAAGTACAAGGATGCTGCTAGTCTGGGAGCGGAAGGTACTCAGAAGGATATATGGCCCGGTAAAGTGTGGCGACTTCTGGAGAATAAGAACTAATCAGGAGCTGAAAACGCTGTATGGAGACCCAGATATAATTTATTTTATAAAACATCAAAGACTCAAATGGTTGGGACACGTCGAGAGAATGACCCCGGATAGATTGCCAAGAAAACTTCTCTATGGAATGCCGGGTGGCAGAAGAAGGCGGGGAAAACCTCGATTGGGCTGGCTGCACGACGTGGAGAAGGATTTGAAGGAGATAGGAATCCGTCGTTGGAGGCGTTTTGCAACAGATAGAGATGCCTGGAATAAGCTGTTGGCTGAGGCCTTGGTCCTTCACGGACTGTAGTGCCCGTCTGTAAGTAAGTAAGTAAATCTTTTGCGAGTCCTGTCTTATTCTTCTGTATTTTTGTCTCCTTTTTAGCAATTTTTTTTTCTCAAATTTTGATTTTTTACTTTTGAAATACTGTATAGATTCTTAATGTCTACTAATGAGAGTTTAAAAAAAATCGTTACTAAAACCACTACTAATAAAAAATATTTATTCACAAATATTATTCGCTTATACTATGGAATAAAATGTGTAAGTTGTTATGATGAAGAACAAAAGAGTTATTTTTGAGCAAACAAAGAGATGATCCAAGCATATTGTCGAAGGAGCACTGTATAGCGATGTACTTGGTTCATCTTCCCTGAAATAACACGGCCATATTAATGAAACTCATACAATATTCTCTAAGTTCTACTAAAGTAGTAACTACTGCTGCAAACATCGTTGACAGGATTATGAAGTGAATTTGAAAATATTCTATCAGGTAGGAAATGTGTATACTCTAACCGTCACCAAATGGGAACACTTTTTCTACACTAATACACAACACATATTTACAAAAGTCCATCATTCAGGAGCTACATAACAATTCCTCAGCAAGGCGGGTAGTGTAACCCCCAATTTCATTATCTTATCTTTTTATACTGTAGTGTCGTCCTTTAATAGTTACCTGCAAAGGGGAAAATTAGGTGGCCGGATCATACAACTGACCACACTATCTCTCTCGTGTGCTGTATGGTCAAGAATCAGTTACCTGTACAGTATTCACCACTGTGGGCCCTCGTGGCCTGTTACAGAACTGGAAAAAAATGTAACCCCACCGCCTTACTTTTATTACTTATAGATGAAATTCAACAATATATAGACGATAAGGTACTTTTATGTCATAAAAAAAAGAGAAAATTTAACACGTCAGCTCTTAAATCTGAAACTCAATCGCTGCCTTCCTCAATATCGTTCGAAACTACGAACACTGCCGTATTTAAGCATTATATGATTTCATTTAAATTAACGAAATTCAACAACGGTTTTCTAACTTTATTGTTCAATAAATATTCAGTAATATAGTTCAGAATTAATATTTAATCCCCTTTTTGTAATTCTCTTTTTATTTTAATTAAGATGTTTAAATTTAGCATTATTTAATGATAAAACATGGTGAGTTGGAAATTAGGAAATTATAATATATTAATTGTTTAAATATAATACAATAGCTTGGTTAATGGTAATCTGTATAATATTGTTTAAAAGGTATTGCTGCAGTATCTAATAATTAATATATTATTTTAGCCTCCCTGAAGATGGACTAGAAGTCCTAAACGTTGAAATTATATAATTAAGTATATGGTAATTCTCTTCTTTCAGATAGGCTTTTTGATGAGGAAGATGTCGATGGAGGGACTATTTTTTCGTTCCGAACTCCTAAAAGGCATAACGGAATGGTTACTAAGGCGAGCGAATCAGTGACTAAGATCCTCAAGCGACCAGTAGAAGAGGAAAACCAAAAGCCTTCGGAAAGAGGATCAGGAAGACCTTCGTCTCGTCGTTCAGAATCCTCTACGATTGTATCAGAATCTGCTCCTCCCAAGACACCTTATGGCCTCAGAAACAGGATCAAACAGTGTAAGTTGTACGCGTTACTTGAATATTTTCATCTAATATCAATATTTAATGAATCTCTTAACAGTAATGATATTTTCCATGGATTAATGAAGGAGTCTTAAGGGGCCAAGCTAGCAATTTTTCTTGGACTTGATAAATATTTGAACTTTTAAGAAAATATTAAAAGAATAATTAAAATCAATTTATAAACAGTGCCTTATAAATAAAACCACACAAAAATACATGAACATAGATGTAAAAATGAATACACTCACAGCCCATTAGACAAAGAAAGCTGTACACTATGAAAAAAAAAACAAAGAGTACAATCTCCCTAAATTAAGAAAACTCCAAAGGACCAATTTTTGTTTTATTCATAATACATCACTTAACACTCTGTGCCAAGGGTCGTGGGTTCGATTCCCAATAGGGGTCGTCACCTATATATAACCCATCCTAAAATTCTCAGTTATTTATAATGGACGTTAAAATTTAAATAGATAATGTATAAATATGTATACATATTTTTCATGGCCTATGAATTTAATATCACAATTTCTAGAAAAAAAAAATTAAATGTCTTCTAAAGGCTCATGAAAGTGATGGTCTCAATTAGTGGGTTTCAGATAAACTTCCACTTCTAATGATTAGATTTTTCAAACTAACGAAATCATCTAATCTTTTGGTATTTTATGCCAAATTGTGGAGTGGAAGACCCAAAATGTAACAGAAACTCGTTATATCTATTACCCACAATGTATACCACGATTCCTTCCAATATAACAGAAATGACGACCAGTATGTGCAAATTAGTAATTTAGGTGTGGAGTAAATCCCCCCCCTCCTCCTAATTGGTCCCCCCCTCCTAAATTTGAACCAATTTAGTTTATTTTTACATTTTCATTTTTGCCATGAGTCCCTTCTTCGCCAGCAATGAAAGGGTTAAGAATCAGAATTTTTGAAGTTCTAAGTATGATTTATTAATAACAATTATATGAACAGGTATTGCATTCGAAGCAGAAAAGCAAGAACTCGATCGATTATTAGAAGATAGTGGAAGCGAGTACAACCCTTCGTTCTCAGACACAGATTCAGAATCGTCCGATTCCGAGCCTGAAGTACTCTCTGAAGCGTTCTCTCCGCCCGATGTCAAGTCTCCTCATCAGCCCTCACCTCTCAAGAAAACCAGGCAACAATTGAAAGATTATGTTAGTATATTTCAACAAATTTATAATTTAAACAAATTCCCTTTGAATCAAGTGTTATATTTGTAATTTGCAGCAAGTATGGTCCTGTCCTGAACAGACATTTCCACCTTCAGCTAAATACGCCAGATTAAGATATTAATGAACTAATGGATCTATTATAAAACACCGATATACCTCGGGTTGCATTTTTCTATCTGTGCTGTTTGAGATTTAGACGTTTAGAACTTTACTTTAGACATACGCACAACACAAATTTCATAACATCACTTAGACAAAACATATCCCTAGTGCCATTTGTAAAGCTTAAAATAGTAAAAGGAAGTTTGAAAAAAACATATTTTTTGTTTTGGCTATCGAAAAAGATTCGTTCAAATAAACAAAACCCTCAAATTCAATGTTATAAGCACTTATTTCTCCAAATCGGACTGTTCTATTTAAAATTCAGAAACATTTTTGTAGGACATTTATTACATTTTTGAATGGCTACGATTCCCCAACCTTTTTATATATTTAAGAAAATATAGGTTAAACTGCGCATTCTAATATTTTTTTTTTTTTTTTCCGAGTACTTACTTTACTCCAAATGTAACCAAAATTTAAATATCATAGTTTAGATGAATTTCAAACATGTAGAAAATATTTCAATTGAATCCCAGGATTTTAAGTTGCCAAATCAAAAATTAGTTTGAAAAACTTTCATCCACTTTCCTCAAAAAGGGTTACTGATATTACCTTAAAAATGGTTTCACTTTTTTCCTTGCGTTCTATAAGAGTACCTGCCAGCATATAAACTCGAAAACATAAGCGTTAGGATTTTTTTTGCCCAACTTTTGCTCCAAAAACCATGTTCGAGTAATATATACATATTTGAGGCACCGTTATTTTCATGTTCTATGGCCTCTGGAACTTGAAATTTTCTAGGCGGCACTTCCTGATTGTGTCCTAACGTCAACCTCATAACCGGGTTTCCTCCCTATGGAACGGGGGAGAAAACGCATTAACAACTTCAAATCTTCGAGGATGTGCTCACACTGTTTTCAAAAGTTCAGCACATTTTCCACGAAGAATTCTATTATTACCATGTAATCCTTGAAGACAAATATATGGACACTTATCTTTTATTATTAGCCTTATGATGTCCATTGGAGTAATTGGGAATCCACCTGACTGTGATACGGGAGATTCTTGGTTCAACCCCCAGCATGTCAAGTTCATTATTCTAAAAAAATTTAAGAGATTTAAGAATGAGCCTAAAGTAGTGTTTCCATTCTGATGAATCCCCGGCACATGTCACAGGACATGTTTCCGGGACTTGTACAGTTTTGTAACTATTTGTTCTAACAGCCCCTGAAGAGGTGGCAAGGCTGTATCGGAATATGTTGGACATTTATAAAATAAAATTGTACAAAAAAATGAAAAAGAAATGCTATTTTTTTTTTAATGAACAAAAACCAAAAATATTAATAAAATTTATTTGTTAATAAGACATGAATGTACATTATTATAAGTACAATTGAAGAGTTGGTGCAAAATATCCAAGCAAAATTTTTAACAAAACTTAACTGTAGCTGCTATATGTTGGATATTATGTCTGGACGTATGAGTCTATGATGGAAATGCTACTAAAATATCACTACAAGCTCTGCATGCTACTTAATGTTGTTGCCCCTAACCATTTCAACTGATAGTCCCACATAATACCTGAATACCTCAATGTGATTTAATAAGAATTGTACGTTCTAACATAATCTAGTATTTTGGCTATTTCTTAATTAATTTAATTTATTATTTATTTTTAAGGCTTAGTTTTTGAGAATATCATGAACCTTATCTATGACAGATATGAAGCTTGCCAGGAAGCAGTCAAACCCACCACTTGTATCTTTCTAATTCTACTTCTAATTGCAGGTATTTTCCTCTGATGAATACTTCGATAGACGATACACCAAGGTAATGACCTCGAACAATACGCTGAAGAAGCTGAAAAGACCAAAACTAGCGCCTAGTCAACTTGCTTCGTTACTAAAATCCATTCCAAAAACCCATATAGAATCGTATAATAATTTGCAGGGTATAATTGAATCCTCTTACAAGCGATGGCTTTTTGCTATGAGGTAAGGTTGGATTATTATTTATTGATAATTTGATAAATCTCACAGAAATTGTTCTAATGTAACTATAATACGAAGAGCAGTAAGAGAATAGTTGGGATTTCGCTAACAAGGGAAGTGCACGACGTCCCCCCCACCAATTCAAATGAGAATTTTTGTATGTGTAGTACTTAACCTTAAAAAAACCTTTAGAAAGTCCTGTTAAAGCGAGAAAACACACTTCTCAAGCATTCATCTGAAGAAAAAAAATGTTGAAAATTTACCAGGAGTTCTAATAATTTGTAAGCAAAAAATGTACATTACGTTTTGAAACGCAATATCTCGTCTTGAAATAGCCCGAGTTTTACGTCCTTGGGCTTCTTGAAAGGAAGAGAGCTTCCTTTTTCTAACCATATAAATGACTATTGTATTATCTCAGAAAGTACAAGTGAGAAATGGTTCTCCATGTGTACATAGAGATCATATTTCGTAGATATTATATAATAACTCCAGGATATTTGACTTGATATTATTTTAAAAAAGAATTTCAAAACTTTTTTAAAAAGAAAACATTTTAAGCCTGCTGTTCAAAGCCCAAAATATGAAAATGGCAAGGAAAACGATGCAAAGAAAGAAATAACGAAATTGTATTAGGAGAAATGAGAAGAGATGGGCGGTGGAGATTCAGTTATTTTAATGCCGTCCTGTACAACCAGGAGAGTGAAACGGGCTCTGCGCCTCAGGCATCTTGTGGGTTGCCATCTTATAAGGGTTAATTCAAACAAATTAATTTAAATTGAACTGGATTTTATGAGGTTTGGCAAAACATGCACTATATGATATATCTATCATTGGAGGCCCAGTGGCCATGAGTGTTAAGGCGTGAGCACTTAACCCCCCGTGCCAAAGGGTCGTGTGTTCGATTCTCACTAGGGGTGGTGGCTTTTCTTTAGAAAAAGGAAAAGGGCATATCCCTCTCCCGGCTAGAAAAGGGGGGTACCCTATAGATAACCCGTCCTAAAATTCTTAGTTAATAATAAATGAATGTAAAATTTAAATAAATATCTATAATTTTTCTTCCTTTAGTAATTATAGAGTAAATATAATTTTTTGTTTTTATATATCCATCTTCTATTTCTACTTCACTCTGTCAACTTTGTGCTTTACAATAGAAAGGGAAGTTATTTTTTTTATTTAATTTTTCAGTGAGGGCTACAATGTTATGCTTTACGGGCTTGGATCTAAAAGAGAAATCCTCGCAAACTTTCATTCAAGATATTTAAAAAACTCTTTCACTATTGATATCCACGGCTACTTCCCCGATAACACCTTCAAAGACGTAAGTTCTAACAGTCTAAATATTAAAGAGCAATTACTTCATTAGCTTAATATTTGTAAGCATTTTGCAAATAACTTTGATACATTAAAAAAAAACAACTTGCAGGAACTCCGTAAACGTAGCACTTTTCTGTAACTTTCTTAGCCATCATAAGAAAAGCTGAGACGAAAAAGTTTGAAGGAACGGAACCAAAAATTTCCAATTTTTAACTATTGATTTGATTTGTCTGCCTAAGAACTAGAAATTTATTTATTCATTAAGAGGAGATGGTTGACCATTGGTAATGCGAAGGTAGAATTTGTCAATTGAGTTCAGTCATGGTATCTCAATAAAACTACATCTTTTATACGAAAATTTGTTCTATTATTTGCCGACAGTTTGGCTTGAAGCCTTCATACAAAGAGCTTTCTGTCTAAAACCAGAAAGAGTTAATAATAATATATATATATATACAAAAGAAATTACAAAAACTGAGAAACATTCTACATGGAAGAGGGTGAATGATACACTTAGTGTGTGTTTTATCTAGAGTTTAAATTATAGATAGATTAATTTAGATTTAAAACTTAAATGGTTAACAAAGAAACAAATTAATAAGTACAGAATGAAAATAGGCTTAGCGATAAGAAGAAGAACTATGCCTCAAGAATGCCTAATCATTTCTGAATGTGATGGATTGTGGTAAGTTAGAGAATAGGATTGGATGAGAGAGGAGTTTTGACCACCCATTAAATTGAGGGTGACAGTAATGGAAAGGTCCCTGGAAAGAAGTGAGATAAAAGTAAGGTGATAATGGAAGGGAGGCGGGTATGAAGGATTTTATTTGTTTACTTGCTGTGTCCGTGACTTCGTCCGCGTGGATAGTGAACCGATTTAATTTATTTTTACAACATGTTTTTCTATTAATGTTTCCACAACAAATACCGTGTTTTGTAGCAATACAACAATAATTGCGGATATGGGCGTATGGGCGAATAACTACTTTGCGTCTGGAGTAACCCCTCCCCAGATGAACCAATTTTGTTCTTTACTGAACTTGTTCAATCATTTGCTAGGTGAATACTATATAACAAGTTTCTTGACAAAAACAAAAAACTGTTGTGTGTATCGCGTTAACGATAGTTCATGAAATGTTCGACGTGATTCTTTACATTGGCATAACTTTTTTATTTATGAACCAAATGACATGAAACAAACACGTGAAGCTTACCACAATACATTATTGAAAACCGCAACTAAATTGGATGAGGTGTTTCTGAGATTAGCATGCACAGACAGACCAAAATTCTAAAAATCATTGTTTGGGTACTATTGTGATGATAAAGGCCCTTAATAGATTTTTTTCCTGTATATCTTCCTTGTACAGACTGCGATCCGTTAGAATTTTATTATATGTATAGATTACGGGGGGGGGGGGGGGGGATTGGATTTTAGAAATTTAGTAAGCTTTTGAAAGGTTATCTTCTGCTTACCATGATTTCCTAACTGTTCAGCTAGTCTGTTAGTGATGTTTTTTTTTTTTTTTCTAATTCTTCCTCAACTCCATATGTAACCAAAATGTATTATATTAGTTTGGATGAATGTCAAATGACTTTAATTTTTTTTTTATTCAATCTGTCATTTTGGAGTCGCCAAAACTTAAACTCTAATTGTATCCACTTTTCTCTAAAACCGTTATAAATATTACCTTACAGATATTTATTTATTTTTTTGTGTTTAAGGGTGTATCAAGAATGCCGGGCTATCTAGGTACTGATTGCCACCCTTTTATAATTCCAACAGCGCATGGTCGGTCACCCATTCAGGTACTGGCCTTGCCTGACGTTGCTTAACTTCGGTGATCTACGGGAACCGGTGTATTCAACGTGGCTATGGCCGTTGGCCTTACGGTTTTTTCCGCTCGAAATTGTTCAAACCTCCGCTGCACTTGTCACTCACTAATGATATTTTCGCCATATATTTCTAAAAGTTTTCGATAAGTTGAAGCAGCATTTTCTCCTTTATCGAATTCCCAAAGCATAACACGTCGTTAGTGGTGTCTTGGGAGATCCATTTCAAATGAAATTTCAGCACAGAATAAATAAGTTTCACCAACCAAAACTTGATAAATAGAAGAGTAGTTAATGCAATAATCAACAAAAATAAATTGAAAAGACTGGAACATAAACAGAGAAAATGTTAAAAACCGACATTGCTTATCGGATGATCTGATATCTTTTAAAGATAATTTTGTAGATTTATTTATATTCATTTTTTTATTTCAGATTTTAGTGAGTATTGCCACAACGTGTCTGAAAATGACAAATATTCCTTCACAACCTCATGAAATTATTGAAGCAATTGGTGAAAAAATGAAGTCAAAGACTTCAAACAGAGTTTTTATCTTGGTTTCAAATCTTGATGGAAAGTTTCTTCAAAATGATAAAACACAAACGCTTGTCTCACAGCTCGCTAGTCTCCCTAAAGTTCACATGATTGCTACAATTGATCATATCAATAGTGCTCTACGTGAGTAATTATTTCTATCATTAAAAGTATTTTTGTTTATATTCCATGATATTGATGGGTAATTCTAAGTTAGGAGTTGGCTTAATATTAAAAACGTCCGTCATGCAGAAGCTCCTTTACTAAGCACTTCCTCAGAAAAGTGGTAGAATAATCTGCATTCCTGAATAATTTGCTTAAAATAACCTATATAAATAAAAAAAACATGAATAGTTCTGCTCTTTTACATTTGTAATGAGCAACTGTTTTAATTATTAATTTTTTAATTAATTCCCTTCCAGAGTTTTGTGTATGCGTGGTACTACACTACTTAATTAATACACAAAAACTTCACATTTTTGGCTATTGATCCTGGTGAATAATGAAAGCGTCCACATCTAAAAACAGAACATCCTACAAAAATAACACAGGAACAGGATACAGTGCTTTAGTGGTAGCTTTGCCAAACTACATTTGGCCGCTAAATTCAATTCAAACATAGTATGCCATGTTACGTTACTATACAACAGAAATTATGTAGACATTGTATTACACTTACGTGTGGATCACTTGGATGTGGTTTCATGACACTTGGACACACCGGACCTCCACTAAACATTGCAGGAATGGGGTTTCAGGGGAGAGATGCCTAAGTTCATTGAGAGTTTTTTGCAAAAAAGATATATTCGAGTTAGAGTAGGAGAATCGATCTCTAGTTGCAAGGAAGTAGCTAACGGAATCCCTCAGGGAAGCGTCTTGAGTTGTACTTTATTTGCTATAGGAATTAACTCAATTGTTAAGGCAATACCTAGGTCAATTAAAGCATTCCTCTATGTAGATGACCTAGCCATATTAATAAAGTTCAAGAGCTATGATTGGATGAAGAGGACTCTACAAAACGCTCTGAACCACCTACAAGTTTGGTCAGAAAGCAAAAACCTCCGATTTTCACTTGAGAAGACAAGAGGAGTGTTATTCTCACGAAAGAGGAATCCATGTCCGATTCCTCAGCTTCATTTATATGGAAACACTATCACGTTCAGCGAAAGTACCAAATTCCTAGGACTGGTCTTAGATAATAAACTATCATGGCTTTATCATATAAAGTACCTACGAGAGGAGTGCTTTAAGCGACTGAGGTTAATGAAAGTACTAGCAAGGACTTCCTGGGGGGCTGACCGCAAATCTATGCTAATCATCTATACTAGTCTTATTCGATCTAAGATCGATTATGGCAGTATGGTGTATTCTTCTGCAAAGAGAACTCGCCTCCTACTCTTAGACTCGGTACATCACGCAGGAATAAGGCTGGCCACAGGGGCCTTTAGGACTAGTCCAATAGAGAGTCTGTGCGCAGAAGCATCCATTCCACCCCTTACTTTTAGAAGGCAGGAATTAATTAATAATTACATTGCCAAAATTAAATTACAGCCAACAAATCCAGCATATAACTATATATTCCATCCTCGAAATACCCGGACATATGAAACAAACCCTACAAGAGCAGCACCATTAGGCATCAGACAAAAAGAAACTATTCAAGAAACTTATAATATACCTATAAACGCAGCTGAACAAAACTCAAAACCTCCTCCGTGGAAATTCCGGCCAATAAAAATCGATTTAACCTTTAAAAATAAAAGAACCGAACCCATAAACAACATACTGCAAAATATACTACACAAGTACTCAGAATACGAAATAATATACACGGATGGATCCAAGCAAAATGATAAAATCGGCTTTGCAATAGTTAGGAATGACTCAACTCAAAAATACAAATTACCCTCATACTCCACAATATATACAGCTGAGCTGCAAGCTATCTCTACAGCACTCTATATATCCATTAATATTACCAGCTCTAAAATATTGATATGCTCTGACTCAATTTCTGCCTTACACAGCATAGCAAACTATAATAAATCGGGACCAACGTTGGACAAAATCCACAATTACATGGAAATATTAAATAGCCTCGATAAAACTATAATTTTTCTGTGGACCCCTGGTCACTCTGGAATAGCAGGAAACGAGGCAGCTGATAAAGCCGCTAAAGAAGCTGCTGTGATGAACAGCCCGCCCATCCAATTATACGAAATAAATGACATGAAGACGTGGCTAAAAGATAGAGTCCGGAAATGCTGGGAGTCCATGTGGACAGAAATCCCACTCACAAACAAATTAAAAGCTGTCAAGAAAACAACTAAACAGTGGATAAGCTCAGTGAGAGGCAACAGGAAGGAGGAAGTTGTTATTGCAAGGATGAGGATAGGACACACAAACCTAACCCATGTACATTTAATTATGAAAACTGCTGAACCTAAGTGCGAATCCTGCCAATCTCCCTTAACCATTCAACACATACTGGAAGAATGCGCTCTCCTCAACCAGATATTTATAAAGCACAAAATACCACGTAGAAGAGAAGAAGCTTTACAAAACTCCGAAGAATCAATAGGTAAAATAATAAAACTGTTAAAAGAAATTAACATATACAATAAAATATAAGAAATTTACTTGTAACATAAGGATTTTACTGTTGAAGAAATTTAAAAATTTAAAAAAAAAAAAAATAATAAAAATAAAAAAAAATAAAAAAAAAAAAAAAAAATTGTTTTATAAATTAAGATTAATTATTTTTTAAGTTACACATGCGATAAATAGGAGAAAAAAAAAATTACGTATAAAACATTTTATTTACTTTTGCTTTACGAATTAAGATTAATTATTTGTTAAGTTATATATATGGAAAAAATTATAAAATATGTTATATTCTTTTGTTTTATAAATTTAGATTAATTATATGAATAATAAAATGTGATTTATTTATTTTTACTTAAGATAAATTATTTGGCAATGTATGTAAGCGTATGTGCAAATGATATGTGTGCATATATACATATATAAACGAAAATAAGGAAATAAATAAAACTTCAAATGTCGTAGCAAACAAAGGGAGTAAAAACTATATAAGTTAATCGCCCTGAATAAACTGTAACCTAACCTAACAGAAATTATGATCGGTATGAGCAAATTAGTAATTTAAATCCGAAGTTACCCCCCCCCCTTAATGATTCCATTTAGTTTATTTTTACAACACATTTTTCTCTTTAGGTGACCACAAAGAATAAGAAGTTTCGTTGATATGTTACAACAATTATGGCTGGTATTGGCAAATTGGAAATTTGGATCCAGAGTAAACCCTGCCCCTTGTACAGGGTGTCTACTGCACGAAGAACTCAGGAAATTGAAAATAGGGCATGGAAAAGTCATGAATTTTGAAACCATGTCACGAAATTTCAGTTTTACCTGAATTCCGGGACTTCCGAGCATTTGTAATTGTTGCCGTTTTTGTGTGGCAACGCAATTCTATTTACTTCTCCCACCCTCTTATTCTGTTAGATTCCTTTGTTTTAGCATTATACACATTAATTATCCATTATTTACATATATGCAGACTTAAATATTGAAATTCCTTACACATTAATTAATTAAACTATGTACTTTGGCAATAAATATTTATTTACTAATATTTTTAGAATTTTTGAATTCTGCTACCGTTGTTCAATATTTTTGAGGCTGCTAATTCCACAGTCATTCTAAAATGTTTAGTATATTTTCTTCAATTTTAAATATATTTAAAAATTATAAGTTTATAGATATCATGGTAATCTGTGTAAGGTTACAAATAACTTTAAGCTAATAGTTAAGGCTTTTTTCTTAAGGCCTTTTTTCTTAAGGCCTGAAATTTTCTTTTCAAATCATGAAAATGTCACGAAAAAGTTCTGAAATTGGCTTTCACAAAAGTAGTAGACACCCTGTCATAACGAACCAATTTAGTTTATTTTCACAACAATTTTTCTTTTAAATGGCCACAATGAATAGAGATTTTCATTAAAATATAACTGAAATTACGGCTGGTATTGGCAAATGGGAATTTAAATCCTGAGTAACCCTCCCCCCTCCTAATGAACAGGTTTGAAATTTCGCAATTATAACTTAATGGTTTAAACAATTTTGGGGATCAACTCCTGTTTGTTAATTCAGGAATCCATTGATCCCTTCCTACCTTTACCTTCAACTTAAGTTAATTTGTTTAATGTTTGCAGTCTGGGATCAGAGTAAGCTGAGTGCGTTTAACTTTATTTGGGAAGACGCGACAACATTCCAATCTTACACTGAAGAAACTAGTTACGAAGGCTCGTTAATGGTGAATTGGTCAGGAGGTATTGCTATATCCTCTTTGAAGAATGTCTTCACTTCGCTGACTGCTAATTCGAGAAAGGTCTTCAAGATTCTCCTCAAGTATCAGCTCGAGAATCACGGCCCTAAGTACTCAGGCAAGTCTACGTAATACGGCAAAATTATTTTCTCTCCAACTATTTCATGTTTATAAAGTTAGTTATTGTCGAGTTTCGGTTGTGCAGTTAATAAAACTACATTTTTTTGACAAAAAATGATTTAGGTAGACTTAGTCAGGGTTTGGTCTTGATATCTTAATAAAACTACATTTTTTATAAGAAAATATGTTTTTTTGCCAACGTTTCAGCTTGAAATTGAAGTCTTCATCAGAGCTGTTAAACAAGGAGGACAGAGTTAATACTAATTTATATAGAGAAGAAATGAAAGGAACATTATACATAGAATAACTAAATGTGTGTTATAGCTAGGAGCTTAAATTAGAGGTAGATTAATACAGATTTAAAACTTAAATAGATAACATAGAAACAGACATAAAAAGAATAAGTATAGGATGAAAATAGGCTTATCTATGAGAAGAAGGAGAACTATGCCTCATGGATGTTTAATCATTTCTGAATGTGGTAAATCGTGGTAAGTTTGAGAACAAGAGCAGGAGGGGGGGGGGGTTTGACTACGCATTAAAGTAAGGGTGTTCGAAGTTGACATGGGTTTAGAGAGAGGTGTCATAAAAGTAAGGTGATAATGGAAGGGAGGCACACATGAAAGGTTTTATTTGTTTATTGGGGGGGGGGGGAATTTTAAGCAGGATGTTTTTAATAAATGGAAAATGTTACAATAGGTAGAGGAGATGACTTCTTTATCAATTTTGTCATTAACTGGATTATTTTCTGGATTCCAACATTTTCCATTCATTAAAAACATCCTGCTTAAAATTCACATTGAATTTCAAGCCAAAACATTGGCAAATAATAAAACAAATTTTCTTATAAAAAATGTACTTTTATTAAGATACCAAGACCGAACCCTGACTAAATCTATCTGTGCATTCCCAACGATCTCCTCTCAACAAAAAAATGTTTTATATTTTACCGTCGTTTCGGCTTCTATATTTGCATATTCCATCCAAAACGCCTTATTTCAAATGCCATATTTATCCACCTAGAAAATAACTCTGTTAATAACAAAATTGATCTCCTCTACCTCTAAAAACATTTTCCACTTATTAAAAACAGCCCATTTGAAACTCACACCTCTTCACTAAAATGAAACTGTCCTCCCAGCAACCCTTGTTTATGACACTTATTTTCTAGCCCCTTTCATCTCCAGCCACCCACCAGAGTTGGGCATAATCATATTTATGGTTACGATTATATTCACAGGCTTTCGAGATGTGATTACAAATACAATTATAATCACAGACCTTGGAGATTTAATTACGAATGTAATCACAGCTGTTTCTGTGATTACGCCTGTAATTACAACTATTTTTTCAGGGGTTAAAACTTTAATCACTTTTTTTCTGTGATTACAACTGTAATCATAACCTTTCTGTGATTACGAAAGTAATCCCATTTTTTTTTTTTTTTTTTTTTTATTGTAATTAAGACTGAAAAGTCTGAAACACAACACACATCTGAGCAGGGGGATTGTAAAACTATTCGCATCAAGATAATGAGAGTCGTAGATATGAAGAGTTGAGGCTTGGTCATCCGTTAGTATTGTAGTAATTACTCGTAAGAATCCAGTAAAAAGTAGTAATTTGTAAAAATAAAAGACGTTGGGATTACATTCATAATCACAGAAAGGTTATGATTTTGTTCTTAGTCACAGAAAGGTTATGATTTTGTTCGTAATCACAGAAATGTTATGATTTTACTTATAATAACAGAATAAATTTCTGTCTTAATACTGATAAATTTGTTGGTTGTAGGTATGCACTTCTCCGAGCTGTATCGAGAATGCCGAGCTGGCTTCGTTGTGAGTTCTGACCTTGCATTGAGAACTCTCCTGACGGAATTCATCGACCACGAGCTGGTGAAATGGAAGAAAGACACCGATCGTCTAGTAGTTACCGTCGACATCCCAGTGCTCAAGCAGTTCCAGGCGGAGATGGACTATCTCACATAAAATCGGCTCATGAGAGTGGGAGCTATTTTATTCGAAGTAGCTATCATTTATCTAAAATTGTTACCATTCCTGCTTAAGTGAAAGCTTATCTTATATAAAAGTACAAATATGCATTTTGTTTTTTAAAGAATCTGCATCGGATACATTTACATTGCAAATGCAATCTCAATGGATGAGAGTATAAAAAAGTATTTCAAACATTGTAAATAGGTAGTTCTTATTTTAAGAAATATTCTCGCAGAAATGTCTACTTTGCTAGAAAAACCAATAGCTTTATACCTTTTATTGTTATTATTATCTGTTTCAGAAAAAAATATTAAAAAACTAATTACAATGAAGGTGAAAATACTTCTCACAACTAATTCAAAATGTAACCATTTTATTTCTTAAGCCCTGGTGTGCATAAAGTGTCTGACAGACACGAGGGAAATATCAGTGAAGTATGTTGGCAGCAGTGAGCATCTAGAATCTAGCTGCTCAATGCTGCCAACATACTTCACTGATATTTACCTCGTGTCTGTGAGACACTTTACACACATCAGGGGTTAAGTTAAAATAAAGTGCCATACTGCCCACATTTTATTGCCTGAAATAAACAGATTTGATTAAAACTTTTTAAACTGTCTAGTTATAAGAAAATTCATGTTGAGCAACTAACAAATAAAATTCTGAAGCCAAATTTACAGTAACCAATATTCAAATATAGACCCATTGTCAGATTGAATTACTGCCAGAACGAGGAATTGATTATACAAATTAAAAAGGTGTATAGGATTGGGGTTCGGTCATTAGTTAAATAAAACTACATTTTATAAATAAAATGAGTAATATTTATTTGCCAACGTTTGGGCTTAAATTACGCCATCTTCAGGGCTGCAATCAGTAATGGATATGTATGTAAACATAGTGAGTCGAGCGCAACATTTCCCTGTCCCCTGAGATCCCTGCATATATGTTTTTTATTACAAATACATTTCATGTTTTTTTTTAAAGTTATTTAATAGCTTCCTTTTGTCAAGAAATGTTAAAATGTTTTTCTCTTTATAAGATCAGGGAAGAAATTAAATTAGATAAACACGTGTTAAAACTTCATGTTTTTTTGTGTTGAAGAATTAAATGTTGTTAAACCATATTTACATCTTTAAAATTCATTATATTGTTTCATGAGACAAGATATGCTCCACACTTTGAAAATTTAATAAAATATAAGTTAGAACAAAATTGTATCATATAAGTTAAAGGAATTATGAAAAAAAGTGTTATTTGCACATTCCTTCCACAAACCTTTTAAAATGACGTCATTCATTTTCTATCCTTCAATAGCTATAAAGTTGTATAACCTCTCTCAGGAATTCCACATAATGTGTTTCCTTTCGTTTCCGATGGTATTGCAGCAATGGTTTTATGGATAGCTGCTTTCCAATTATCGAGGTATGCTACTTTATGTTTAAATTCATAGACTTTAATTATTCCAAGAGAAAAAATCATCTGCCGCAAGATTTGTTCTCGTAGGTAATCCATTGATAACCTCGCTATGTGAGCAGTGGTTAGATCTTTTTGAAACCATAAATTTTCAACTTGATTACGTCATAGTTGATGAAGTCATGGTTACATAATGTCGTAAAATTACGGCAACTCATTTGATTTCTCCCTCAAAACTTCATGGCCTCATTACTCCAAATTCAGTGACCTTGTATCAACTAAATTATAAAATTACCTCCTAGAACCATGACCTATACTACGAGAGCTAGATGAGAAATAAGAGAGTTATTTCTGCACGACTCTGTATATGTTCAAAACAATAATTTAACTTTATTTATGTTTTGCCAAATGTTGTTACTTTGGCTTCTGTTACTAATGAAACTAATCCTTGTTATTTTTTTGGCAGACCAGGGTTAAGCGGACTCCAAATATTTTAAAAAATTGGTTTAAACTTTTGTGTTAATTATTTTCTATTCTAAATATATATTCTCTATGAAAAATGGGGGGGGGTCTGATTTACCTTTGTCTCCCCTACAATATCTCATGTGTCAGTTCATTACATGTTAATGTAATTATGTTCCGATTCTTAACATTCAATTCTTATAAAGTATTTTTTCTTAATTTAATTGTATATTAGACAGAAAAATATTTGTACAGTGGTTTCTTGTAAATATTTAATAATTGTTAAATATATTTGTTTATTCACCAAGGAATTTTTAATTTATTTGTTTTTTTTTTTTTTTTTCCTAAACATCTCTTTTTAAGTCTTTCTGAAGGAATTTAGCTAATAAAGTTGCACTGATGAAAGAATTTTTGATATAAATTTTGATCTTATCTACTAAAAATTACCCTCATTAAAATTATATATATATATATATATATATATATATATATATATATATACATATATATATATATATGGGGGTGAGGTTAGCTTAGCTCAGTGGTAGAGCACTGGACTAATATGCTGGAGGACCTGAGTTCAAATCCCGAGCAAGCACTAAGGCATTTTTCTTCTAGAGTCTTTGTTCAATGGTTGAATTTTGCCTCCCTAGGCCAACCCAGCCTTTAATTAATTTATTAATGGGTACCTTGGGTGCTAATGACTCTAGCAGTCGAAGTAGCAAGGGGAAAATCAGGCGGCCGGAGCATAGTTCTCACTACACTATCTCCCTAGTGCGTCGTATGGCCATGAAATACCTCTATAGTATCTGCCCCTCAGGGCCCTCGTGGCCTGTTACGGGACTGATATATATATATATATATATATATATATATATATATATATATATATACTACATACACTTTTTATAGTTTCTAAAAGAAGAACCTAAGAATGATTTTTGTACCAACTTTCATTAAAATCTTTTCATGTTTTAACTAGCTTGAGAAATGAACAGACGTTTATACATACATACAAAAATTTCCGTAATCTATGAGTTCTGAAACGCAAAATTTTCTAGTCCATAAGATCAACCTCACAAGCGGGTTTCCTTCCTATGGAGGGAGGGAGGAACCACGCTAAAAGAAAGAAAAACACCTTATATTCTTAAACAGCGTAAGAAAATAAAGAATGTCATAAAAACAAATTTTAAATTCTATGATTTACAAGGCCTTTTCAAAGAGACTATATATATATATATATATATATATATGAGGCGTTGCGGATACCCTGTCAATTTTGTTTCCCCGCCATCCGAATCTAGACGCTGCAGGTATATTTTTCATGTTGAGTTGGCACTTCTTTCTCTCTCAAAATACAGAGAGAATGAAAACAAGCTGACTACAAACTGCCGTTGGAAGGCGGATACGAAAGGCCAACTCAACACTCCAATACCGGTCCGATGGATGATGATAGAAATAAAATACTCTTTTCGTTGAAAGTGAAGTCCACAGTAATTTCTGGTCAATTATTATATCATTTGTTTATTAATATAAATTAATAAACAACGGAGACATCACACAATGAAAAAATGTTTTTAATTTCTAGTGGAGTTCGCCCTTATGGAAAAAATATTAAAACGCATTTTCCTCAAAACTACATTTTATTGAGTTCCCCCTTCGTATCCGAAATCTTCGCATATAGAAGGTGGGAATTCCTAGCCGGCTCTTTCAAAGTGTAACCTCAATAGGTTCATCCTAGAGATGGACCATCTGAATCGATCTTTTCAACACGATATATCGATTTTTTTAGTCAATCTCCAGGGGCCAAGCTTTTTAAAGAATCGATCTCCAAGTTCCGATCTTTTAAAAATCGATCTATCTAGATTACCGTAAAATATTGTTAGTATTCTATACCCCGGAAATAGTACCAAAATACTTAATCTCAAGTCTTGTTACTCAATCTCATTTCTATTATTTAACTGAAGATGAAGATTACAGAACAGTGTCCTATGTCCAGTAACAGACTTTTAATACAACAATAACATTATACAACGACTCAATACCATTCCGTTTTTCCAACTAGAAGGAAGAAGGGAATATAATAAAAATATAGCTTCAAATCGACTTATTTAGGTCGATTCCTAGTCATGGGCGTATATAAGGGAGGGCTGAGGGGCTGCAGCCCCCCCCCCCCCCGAAATTTTGATTTGATCGGTAAAAATTTCATAAAACCCTTAAAAATAAATTAAATAAGATCATTTAGTTCATAAAACATATTCTATTTTGGCTGTAATAGCGTTTAAGTTGGCTAAAACTCTTCCAAGATCTAAATTGTTAGTATTCTATATACCGGAAATGGTCTCAGCCCCCCCCCCCCCGACATTTTCGCAGCCCCCTCTGAAATTATTTTCTATATACGCCCATGTTCCTAGCAAGGGCGTATATAAGGGGGGCTGCAGCCCCTCCCAAAAGTTTGATTTGATGGTAAAAACTTGTCGTAAAACCCTTAAAAATAAATTAAATAAGATCACTTAGTTCATAAAACATATTTTATTTTACGTGTAATAGCGTTTTAGTTGCCTAAAACTATTCCAAGCTCTAATTTTTTAGTATTCCATACCCCAGAAATGGTCTCAGCCCCCCCCCCCCTCGAAATTTTCCCAGCCCCTCCCGAAATTATTTTCTATATAC
Source organism: Gonocerus acuteangulatus (assembly GCA_946811695.1). Taxonomy (NCBI): domain Eukaryota; kingdom Metazoa; phylum Arthropoda; class Insecta; order Hemiptera; family Coreidae; genus Gonocerus; species Gonocerus acuteangulatus. The sequence continues at coordinate 5,079,534 of OX328131.1, read as the reverse complement.
GCCCGTGGTTCCTAGTAGTGATGGACGATTCTCGAATGAGAATCGATTCGAATTGCAATGAAGTACGAATTTCGTAGGTAATTGTAAGTCATCGTGAAATCGATCCAGGTAAAAGTGAAGTTTCACGCTCTCAAAACCAATTTCTTTCAAATTTTGTACAATAACGTATTTTGATGCACTAAACACGAATACGATAAAAAAAAAAAAAACGTCGGATTTAACTAGGAAAGAAGTTATTAAGCACTAAAGTTCACTGTTATGCAGGTTATGAGAGCTAATGTAAACAACTAAATTTGTGACGACTTTAAGGCATACATGACTTTAAGGCATATATGACGACTTTAAGGCATACATGACTTTATGGCATACATGCTATGCGTTTCCGCTCGCTCAAGAAGATAAAAAAAAACCAGTCAATCCAACTAGCTAAAATTAATAGAATTCTATTCTGTCTTTATATGTTTAGTGCATCAAAATAAATTGTTGTGAAAAGTGTTAAAGAAATCGGTTTGAAGGATGTGAAACTTCACATTTACCGTTTTTCGTGGTTCGATCATTTTACTTCGATTCAAAAAATCTATTCATATTCGACAATCGCCTATCACTAGTTCATCCCTTGATAATAAATAGTGGATATGTTACTCACTCATTGCAGACACAGGAGGGTGGACTACTTCGACTCCTTGAGGTCGAATAGAAGAAATTCAGCAGACATCTTGTATCTACCATATTGCTGATGATGACGAATAAGGAGAACATTACATAGATGTAGAAGAAATAGAGGAATGGAAGATTAGGAAAAGGCTGCATGCAAGAAGCATCTTCTTTTTCCAATTCTACACTTGTTAGACTTTTCTCTCCGTATTCCATTTTTTTTTTTAAATATTTAAAATTTTTGAAATTAATTTGTAACCTAAAGTGATATTTAGTATAAAGTCAGCTGCTCATTTTGGTTTTGGACGTTCAGTAATGAACAGTTCAGTTTCCTGGACTTCGAAGTCCAGAAACAATTGAGCTAGAAGGGAGTGGAGGGAGTCTAAACGAAAAAAGTTGAAGCCTAAAATCGGCCATGCCAGTGTGACAAAAAGCGCTCAAAAAGGTGACTTTTTGAATATTATTGTAAACGACCAATGAAATTAAACGAATTTACATATCGTATTCGTATAAGTTGACATTTGTATATATGTATAAATATAAATCAATAAGAATATGATACATATATTCGTTCAAATTCATTGCTTGTTTACGATCATATTCAAATTCAAATTTTGAATTTGTGCGTCACTGCTGGTACTATAGTCACACTGGCATGGCCGATTTCAGACCTACACTTTTTCAGCATTGGAAGATAGACAACACTCCCTCCACTATCTACTAACTCAATGCCAGAAACTATGTGTTATGTTTTTAGTCCAAGAGCTGATAACCGCACGTTTCATGAAATGTTTTATGCACCTTGAAATTTTGCAATAATGTACCTCTTGGGAAGATGAGAAGGAAAGTATGTGTTGGCTAGACTTACCGTGGAACACCAGGTACTGTGCGTAGGGGAAAGGTGCAAAAACATACTGCCCCAAAATATAGTTTTATTCAGAAGCCAACTGTCTTTAATGTAAAATTAAGACAATTTTACAATGAATAATAAATAAGGCAGACATTTTTAAGGACGATAACACACAAAAAAAACTAAATTGTTTTAATTGTAATATTAAATGAGTAAAGGATTAAAATCCTTTTTCTATTTAATATCCAACAAATGCTGGTAGAATTTAAAGATAAATGTTATCACATACCTTATAATAATATAAGCTTGATATAATAATTATAAAATAAGGCAAATCCATTAAAAAAATAAATAAATAAATAAAATAAAAATTAGAACCATATTTATCATAAATTAACTACAACTTCCATGTAAAAATAAAATTTTTAGAGTGAAAATAAAGGTAAATTTTCTACATGCACTGGGTATAAAAAGCCTGGTGGCCATGATAGTTAAGGCGTGAGCACTTAACTCTCCGTGCCAAGGGTTCAGCACGAATAACACCAACAGACAAAAACTTCAGACATTTCAAAATAGCATTCTTCGAATTATTTTAAATACATCTTCTTTCATATGAAAAACACAAATCCAGAGAGAGCTCGGGGTTGTCCACTCCGCAGAATAAATTGAAAAACTCACCCAAAGGCACTACGGAAAACCAGCTACTTTCAGCATTGAGAGAGGATTGCAACGCGTCTAAAGCAAACATCTTATCAAGATGTTTCTTCTTTCATTTGCAATAATTTGTTATTTTCTAATTCAAGTTCTGTTTATTTATTTACTACCTGTTACCCCGTGTGCCATGCTACACCTACTTTCTGCATCTATAAAAGCAAAAATAAATTAGAAACCAAATAAGTAATAGTAAAAACTATAAAGGCAAATCTGTAACTGTTCGGGTGCACAGTTTTGAACCCATGATCTCTGAACTATGAGTCCTAGACGATTTTGACCTTGCATATGACACTCCCTGTATCAAGACCTACCTGTGTGCCAAGTTTGGTAAAAATCGGTCAAACGGTGTTGATTTTTATAAGGAACAAACTGACAGACAAACAGATGATTTTTATATATATAGATTTATCTTTACTTTTATTTTGTTTTTATTATTTATTTCGTTAATGTATATTTTTTCTCCCTTAACCACTTGTAAAAAATATGTTTATGTACTAATTCACCACATCAAGAAACGATCGGACAAAACCGGACCCCAAAAAGTTTTTGATTTTTCCTAAACAGCTACGTGAATAAAATTGCTTCAATTTCTATTTTAATGATAGAGTAGTTCATTAGTTCCTAATATAAATATGTTTTTGTGTAAAAGAACGATATTTTGGAGGGTAAAAAAATTATTTTTCGGAAGTAAACAAGTACCCCGGTTTTACCCGACCTGGTCGGATAAAACCGGGTACATAAAATAATCAATATAAAATGTTGATATTTTACTAATGAAATATTTGTTTATAACATTAAATTGGTACAATGGCCCACCTACAATTACGAACATACCTGGGATAAAAAATCACTGAACAAATGTAATTTTGAATTTAATATGTTAAGAATTTATAGTAATTTAAGATGATTTATCATATTTGAAAGACGTTTTATAACAAAATTACGAGAACTCATAATTCGTCCGTGTTTTGACAGTTTTTTTTTATGTAAGGGCCTAACACTGTGGGGGGGGGGGGGTATGGGGGGGGGGGGGTAAACACTTGTTTCTGCTTTTAGGATTTCTTTTCTTTTGGGGGGGGGGGGGCTACAAGCTCCAGAACCAAATTATAAGGTCAAGAAGTTAGAATTACTGCCTCTCCTCGCCCCTTGTTGGGCATCTTCACATACCTTGGGCTTTGAAGTGAGTAAGGCCTTATTTTTCTTAGGGATATTCAGAGAGAAGACACGGTAGTCTGCGTAGAAGTTGATGGTTGCTCATCATCGTCCTTTCTAACCCATCCTTTTTGCGATCATCAGTTTGGGAAGAAATCTGAGTTTCTAAACCCGTTTCAACTTGATATTGCTTAGCCAAAGGATTGTCAGTGATTAGTTTGTTTTTTTATTTTTTTTTTTTTTTTTTTTTACGGCGCATCAACAAATCATGGCTATTAGCGCCGACATCCAGGGTGCAGCCAGGAATTTTCTCAGCGAACCCTGAGATAAGAAAATTTCTGGCGCCGGTGGGGATCGAACCCACCATCTCCCGCTTATGAATCTTGCGCGCTATCCACTAGACCACGGGAGACTCCCGTCAGTGATTAGTGATTTAAATTAGGGTTATTTAGACCAAATGTTTTCGGCTACTTCTGATTTAACTTGGGATTGTTCAGGTAAAGGATTATCCCCAACCTCCATTGGTTTTCCAGTTGCATCAGAGGGTCCAAAGAGGTAGTCTGGAAATGGATCATTGTTGAATGGTAAGATCAAACACTTAACTGCTGTCTGAAGAATCCCTGGCCTTAAATATGGAACGAGTAATAGAGTAAAAACTGTTTTGTTTCCCCTAGCTAAGGATGTCTTCTAAGGAGCTCTCGATGTCAGTAGTGGATTCCGATAAAGAAAGATGTAAAACCATTCCTTTCGGCCAATCTTTTTCAGCGCGGTTCCTCCCTCCCCCATAGGGAGGAACCCCGCTTATAAGGTTGATACAATGAAACAATCCGGAAGTGCCGACTAGAAAATTTCGCGTTTCAGAACCCCTAGAGACCGAAAATACCGATGGTTCAAATTAGTATATATATATATATATATATATATATATATATATATATATATATATGTATATATTTATTTATATATATATATATATATATATATATATATATATATATATATTTGTCTGTTCGCTCTGTAGCTCCCAGACGAATGGTCCGATTTTGATGAAATTTGGTACAAAAATCCTTCGTCCAATTTGAAAGGTCAAGTTCGTTAACCAGCCAAATCCGCCTACTGGAAGATGGCGTTTGGGGCGAAATTCGCGCAAAAAAAATCGTAACGCTTACGTTTTTGAGCTCTTAAGCTTCTAAGTACTCGTTTTATATGATTCCTGGGCTAGGAAAACGAATGAAACCATTTTCAAGGCGATAGCTTTAACCGTTTTCGAGAAAATTGGAAAAATATTTTTTGAATACCGTTTTTGGTTTGGGTACTTAGAATCATGGGATTCAGTTGAAACATTTTCTGCATGTTCTACTTTCATCAAAACTAATATGTTGACATTTTGGTTACGTTTGGAGTTAAGGAAGGGTTAGAATAAAATATTTTATTAACAGACATAAAAAGTTTTGGTAACTTTGTATAATTTCGTTAGTATCTCGAAAACCGTTGACAATCTTGTGAAGCGGAAGATTACCATTCGGAAGCTTACTAAATGCTCTAAAAAAAAGGTTCTAATGAAAGTTTTAATTAGGCCAATTATGTCAATCGGAGAAAAAAGTGCTTAAAGCTTTAAATTAATTGATTTCGTTTATTCCAATGGTTCTTTTTGTCTGTTTTATTTCTTGTTATTTTTTAATTGCTTATAGTCGGATAATGTATTTGACTGACAATAAAACAGATTAAGTAAAATCAGAAGATCAATTTATTGTTAAAAATTTAGCGTTCAAAGAGAGAGATCCCAAGGCTTTCCAAATGCATCTGAGCGGAGGCCTTTCTGGCCGACTTATGGGATAGCTGACCCATACAGGTAAGGTTGTAAATCAAGACCTTTCAAGACTGGTTTGTTTGAGATTTCATTTGGATAGGTGTTTCGCTATTGATCTAAACAAAGTAATAACTGTTTCTATTCTATGCCTTCATAAACACTAGAGATAAGAACGGAACCGCGCTAAGATGACGCAGTTCCTGCGAATCGGATTTTTTTAACATCTTGCTGTTATATTGATTGCATTTTTTTTTTTTTTTTCAATAAAACATGACAAGTAATTGAGAAGCGTGTTTGTATTTTGAATTGACTTTGAGAGTCTTGCTTTAGATCGAGGAATTTCCGCTTCTAACCTGTGGGTGTTAACAGTTTTCATGAAATAATAATAAAAAAAAAAAAAAAAAAAAAGATTAGTTCTATTTTAAACTTTCGAAATGACAATATGGATGAGAATGGATACGTCTTAAAATGACGCAGTTCCTGCAGAAAGAGAATGTTTAGACTCTGTGTAGGGTCAGACATTTGCCCGGGTCGAGCTACTAGGCAGGCTTCAGGTAGGTTTTATTGCACTTCATAAATCAAGATGCATCCTAGAAGAGATGACAGATATTGTACCTGTAGGAAGTCATAAAGCCAAATGCTATAGTAGAAATATAATTATATTTTGTGGTTGTATGTGGCGTAATACATTAAAAAATAACATAATAATACTTTCCTATTTTCTTGTACAATTTTATTTTGTTTAATTGCATTTAACAGTAAAATGAGTAGTTTAGTGTTTTTAATTGCATTTAACACTAAAATGGATTTGTTAGTAAAGCAAGTTAAGTCAATTAGAAACATATCCGTAGTAGAGTCTTCGTAGAGAGAAACTTGGGACGGCGGAAAGAGTAATTTTCGTTTAGAATAGTTTCTTGTGCCTTGCCGACAATCTTGCTTTTCTTTGGAATATGTGTTTACATTAAGAATGATCTAAACAAAGTAATAACTGTTTCTATTCTAAGTATACAAAATGACACTAGGGATATGAATGGAACCGCGCTAAGATGATGCAGTTCCTGCGAGTCGGACTTTTTCTTTGTTGAATGGATGAGGAATACTATTTTTCCCTAACTGAAATGCATGTTCTCTTAAATCTGCCAGTCTCAGTAGAAATAGTCTTTCTTCCAGTATGAGGATATGCCCAACAAGTTCCTTTTCTTGATCCCCTCAAGGGTACTTTGAGGCATGGCCGTATGTGAGAAATAATTTCGGGGGGGGAGGGGGCTGGGAGCGTTAGGGCGGTGTGGAATACTAACAATCAAGAACTTGAAATATTTAGCCAACTAAAAAGCTGTTACACACAAACATATATTTTTTCTGAACTAAGTGATTTTATTTAATTCATTTTTATGGTTCTTATTGCATATTTGTACCTGTAAAATCAAAAGTTCTGGGGGGCTGCAGCCCCCTAATATACGCCCATGCTTTGAAGTATATTGAATGAATACAATACTTTCTTATACAATTTTATAATTGGTCAAATACAATGTAGGATTATTCAATATAGTAGCCGTAGCCTATGTCAGCAGAATTTATCTTCTGATGAAATAAGTTTTTAGCGCGGTTCCTCCCTCCCTCATAGGGAGGAACCCCGCTTATAGGGTTGATACAATGAAACAATCCGGAAGTGCCGACTAGAAAATTTTGCGTTTCAGAACCTCTGGAAACCGAAAATGATGGTAGTTCAAATTTGTATATATATATATGTATATATATATATATTTGTCTGTTCGCTCATTTCTGGCTTCCCTGATGGTCCGATTTTGATGAAATTTGGTACAAAAATCCGTCGTCCAATTTGAAAGGTCAAGTTCGTTAACCAGCAAAATCTGCCCACTGGAAGATGGCATTTGGGGCGAAATTCGCGCAAAAAAAATCGTAACGCTTACGTTTTTGAGTTCATAAGCTTGTAAGTACTCTTTTTATAGGCTTCTTGGGCTAGGAAAACGAATGGAACCATTTTCAAGGCGATAGCTTTAACCGTTTTCGAGAAAATTGGAAAAATGATTTTCGAATACCATTTTTGGTTTGGGTACTTAGAATTACGGGATTCAGTTGAAACATTATCTGCATGTTCTACTTTCATTAAAACTAATATGTTGAAAGTTTTGTTACGTTTGGAGTTAAGGAAGGGTTAGAATAAAATATCTTATGAACAGACAAGAAAAGTTTTGGGAACTTCGTATACTTTCATTAATATCTCGAACACGGTTGGGAAATCGTGGTAAGTGGATAGAAACTATTTGAAAGCTTTCTAAATTCTCTACAAAAAATATTCTAAAACTATTTTTGATTAGGTTATGTCAATCGGAGAAATAAGTGCTTAAAACTTCAAATACATCTGTTTTGTTCTTAAGAACGGGTTTTTTGTCGTTCTTTTTGTAATTTTTGTCTCTTTCCCTTTGATTTTTATTTTTGTAATTTCGTATGTTGGGAAAATTTTGTGTGTAAAACAGGATATGAAAAATGAGACCAATTTTCTGTTGCTAGAAATAATGTAAATTTTGGGAATTTTCATTAATATCTCGAAAACGGTTGAAAATCTTGGTAAACGGAAGAATACCATTAGAAAGCTTATTAAATGCTCTACGTAAAAGGTTCTAATGAAAGTTTTGATTAGGCGATGACAATCGGAGAAATAAGAGCTTAAAGCTTTAAGTAATTGATTTCGCTTATTCGAACTGTTCTTTTTGTCTGTTTTTTATTCCTTGTTATTTTTTAATTGCTTATAGTTGGATAATGTATTCGAAAATAAAACAGGTTTAGTAAAATAACAAAAACAATTTATTGTTAGAAATATAGAGTTCCAAGATTCCAATACCTTGTAACTAGCGGGAAAGTTTCTAATGATGCCGACCCTTCCTGGTAAGATTGTAAATCCTACCTTTCAAGACTGTTGGAACCAAAACAATAACTGTCGGGGTTCGGTCACTGCTACTTTTATCGTAAAAATGGTTTTATTGTGCCGACGTTTCGGCTTGAACTTCAAGCCTTCATCAGGGCTGTAAATACAAGTAGGACATATTTAACACTAATATATGCACATATCTATGTAAATATACCTAACATATATATATATATATATATATATATATATATATATAATTTATATATATGCATATACACATACACATATACACGCACACATATGTACATATATATGCCCACATACATACACATATGGGGTATGTATTATTAAGTAGCAGTGACCTTACCCGGACAATCCCTACCTTGCATCATCAACGGTCAACGATTTCCTCTCAACAAAATAATAACTGCTTCTATTTTAATCTTTCGAAATTAGACTAGGGATAAGAACGGAACCGCGCTAAGATGAGGCAGTTCCTGCGAGTCGGACTTTTTTTTTTTTTTAAACACTTTTTAAGATGATTCTTCATGTGTAAATATTTATTTGATACTAAACAAAGAAATTATTTCCATTTCACACGCAAAAAAGTAGTCGTCCAAAACCGGGTACTACCCGGTTTTGGACGAAGGCCAGGGTCCCGGTTTTATCCGACTACGCCATTAATCAGAAAAGAAGATTTAGCACTTCTCAAACATGATCTAAAACCTTGTTTAATAATTTAAAATAACAGCTAGAAAATTTGTTATCAAATGTTGTGCTTGTCTAACACAAATCTTCAGGCAATCGGAAACTACAGAGTAAAATCGGTGGAGTAAAAATCGATCGTTCTGAACTTGAATTTTTCCAAACATCGGCGACAGCAAACAAATAACCTACACTTCCTTTCCGATATCTACAAATCATAAAGCGGATGTCTGCTACTAGTTCCTTGCATTTTCCAACAGATAACAGCACTAATATAGTCAAAATAGCCAAATCCGGTTTTACCCGCCTACCCGGTTTTACCCAACTTTCCCCTATAAGAGAAGAAGGGAAATTAGATGCATCTGTTGCACAAGGTCCTTTGAGCAAACAGAATGTTTTGTTTTTGGTTTAGTACAGGGGTGACAGACCCAAATCGGTAGCTAAGGAAAGTAAAAATTAACTAAACTGAGGGAACCACACAAAATAAAACAACAAATTATTCAAAATATTTTATTATCGTACAACACTCAAAAAATTTTATTACTTTACAATTAATTTGACATTTCTTTATATATTTTATTTCAGATTGTTTTAATATCAACAGATAATTTAGTCAATGCGCATTTTTTCCAACCATTTATAGTCTAAAATAAGATTGACAGTAGGAAATGTCAATTGTGCCACAGGTTGGGCATGCCTGCTTTAGAATATCAGATCTTAAATTGTGCCACAGGTTGGGCATGCCTGCTTTAGAATATCAGATCTTAAATTGTGCCACAGGTTGGGCATGCCTGCTTTAGAATATCAGATCTTAAATTGTGCCACAGGTTGGGCATGCCTGCTTTAGAATATCAGATCTTAAATTGTGCCACAGGTTGGGCATGCCTGCTTTAGAATATCAGATCTTAAATTGTGCCACAGGTTGGGCATGCCTGCTTTAGAATATCAGATCTTAAATTGTGCCACAGGTTGGGCATGCCTGCTTTAGAATATCAGATCTTAAATTGTGCCACAGGTTGGGCATGCCTGCTTTAGAATATCAGATCTTAAATTGTGCCACAGGTTGGGCATGCCTGCTTTAGAATATCAGATCTTAAATTGTGCCACAGGTTGGGCATGCCTGCTTTAGAATATCAGATCTTAAATTGTGCCACAGGCTGGACATGCCTGCTTTAGAATATCAGATCTTAAATTGTGCCACAGGCTGGACATGTCTGGTGTAGAACATCAGAACTTAAATTGTGCTACAGGTTGGGCATGCCTGCTTTAGAATATCATATGTTAAATTGTGCCACAGGTTGGGCATGCCTGCTTTAGAATATCATATGTTAAATTGTGCCACAGGTTGGGCATGCCTGCTTTAGAACATCAGATCTTAAATTATGCCACAGGTTGGACATGTCTGGTGTAGAACATCAGAACTTAAATATTTCTCAGAAGCCACAAGCAAATTGTTTTATAGAAACCCTCAGAATCATCCCTTATAAAAAAAACAAATTGTACTGAGCCAAAGCTTGAAAAGAGAGAAAAGTTTTTCTTTAAGATCTAAGTATGGCATAATTCAAAACTGTTATAAATCAGTTATTACATATCAGGACCTTGTAAGAGAAAGGGCGATTCTGAAAAATTGAGTTTTTAAATCTTTTTTTCTGAGTCGGAAATATGTAGGTAACAAGACGCTTCATCATGTTTCTCTGGTTTGCCTTTAGTTCTCTCAAAGTTTCAATTGAGTGTTACAGTGAATCCCGGGTCTGGAACTCCCCTCCTAGCATTTTGTTATCCACAAATCACTTATATAAATTATAATTAAAACATTGAATTTCTATTGTACACTTTTTCAATCAGGTTTATGAAGCAGCATTCCTTAGAGTAAAAATTCGCCCTTGCTATCCTCAAGCACTTTAGAACTTTGACTTGGATTTCCCAACATCCATATTTCGCAATTCTAACGCCCTTTCTCTTCTAAGGTCCTGATATGAACAATTATCTTGCATCTTTAAAATATACAGTACACAATGGACCCAGTTACCCATTACTAAATTTTTGTTCCTTTTTTTGTAATTTTAGTTAAAGTTTCTTTGCTTTATATTTCTTTACTAAAATTATTATCTTTCCCTTCAAGCTTGAAAAATAAAGTCTTATCTAAAAATCAATAGTTTGACTGATTACAGTACAAGTAGGTATATTGTAAATATTTGTTTGTTTAGTGTTAATAAAATTAAATCAAGAACATGTTAATATTCCTTACTCATCCAGAAAAATGTTACAGCCAATTTCTTCTACCCTTAAAAAAAAATTAATGTTTTTGATCATACACAAATGTTTTATCAAGATATGAACTCGTTTTGATTATTTGCAATTAATCGTAACTGGCATTTTTAAATCTATGAGAAAAATACTCACCTTACAGCCAGATATTTCTTAAGTTTACAATTCAGTCGAGCATATATTTAAGTATATTTTATCTAAAATATTTATTAGTTGATCAGTTTAATAGAGATCATTGATATCCTTAAAAAAAAAAATTGGATCAGTAGTTGTCTAGATAATTGAAGAGTTCTTCTGCAGTAGGATCTGCACAGAGACCAGTGTCTGTGTTGCATTGAAGGCCCGCACTGCAAGGGCATACGTTGAAGTAGATGTTGGTCAGCTGGACGAAGGCTCTGTCTGGATACGTGACGTTGGAATCAACAGGCATAGCGTTAGGGGAGCAAGTTTCTCCGACTTCAAGCTTTGCTTTGCAGAACGGAACAGAGAAACGACCCATACCTGCAAAATAAACGACAACATTAACATAATTATATCTATTCTTATTATGTTGCTTAGCAACACAACGATATCCAATCTTATACATTCCTCGCTCCTTCCACTCCAGCAGAGTAGAGATAATTTTAATTAAATTATGAAGGTAGAGATTACCAGAGTTTGCTCATGAGGTTAATAAAACTGTATTTTTTATATAAATATGAGTTATATTTGCAAATGTTTTGGCATGAGTTTGAAGCCTTAATCATGGCTGTGAACAAAGATTGATATTTTAAATACTAATAACAATTAATTGTTTTTGTACATATACATAAATAATTGAATTTAATGTAATTAGAGGAAGTTTATAAGATGATTTTCAGTAAAATTAAAAATCAGTAAAAGAGTTTTAAATTTGTGTATAAAAAAGTTAATAATGTTTCATATCATGGATCTGAAATAACTGCACTTTTTTTCAATAATATTCTTGTCCTGAATTATATTTTTTTTGATCAGTTTATTAGTTAACACTATGGTTAGACCTTTTGTTATGAAGTTCTTTTGGGAAATTTTACATATGACAGTTAATGATAAAGTTTTTTCAAAAACTTAATAATAAAAAGTTTGTAACAAAAGTTCTTCAAAGAACGTTTTGGATAGAGCTTTTGTACAATATATATTTTTTTTTACAATAGTTTGCTAGAGAACATGGTAGTCAGATTATTATTAATGTTTTCATTATTTTTGAATTTTGTGTTGAAAACTCTTGATTTTTGACCTCCCCCCCCCTTTATAAGCCCTCTGTTTGTGTGATTTCGGTACTTACTTTTAGATAGATACCTATCTATCTGTAGGAAATCCCCGAAGAGTATAATGTTTATATTTATATTTTTTATATGTCCCCGAAGACTATTATGTTTATATTGTCAATACCCGAAGACTTTATTATGATAAGATTTTGTCAATCTTCTGGGTGTGTTATAAAAACTTTTTTGTTTGTTTATCATTATTATTTAGTGCTTGTAGTTTGCAAAGGATTGGTAATCTTATGTGTAATTACCTAAATGCATGAAGCATGTATCAAAAAATAGCCTGGTCTATGTGAAACATTGCACAAGGAATAAAAGAAAAGGAAAAAAAAAGCACTATATTTTGACTTTTAATTGTAGTTCAATTTTTCATAAACCAATTGATATTTAAATTAACTAGATAATTCTAACAATTTCTGAGAAATGAATTGGATTATAGACAATCGCGATTGAATTAAATTTGTAAATGACATTTTAATTTATTTAAATTATGTTTAGAGCACTAATCAAATTAGATTTAATTCAAATATGCTCAACTTTATAAACAAGTCCAAATATATAAACAATATTTATCTTGTCTATGACCTGCTATTTTATTTTTTTAAATATCATCCTCAGAAGACTGTTTCATCTTTTAAACCTTCTATGAAAAGTTAATATGAAATATAAACCACTAATTGTGAATTAATACAAATAAATGTGAGAAAATGAAATAGATTTTCTGAACCGACTCTAAACAGTTGCTTTGCTTAACCAATTAACTAATGAGAATTTCATTTCAGTTTAAGTAGCGAATCATAATGAAACATAATATAGTTGAGAGGACGAGAATAAGTATTTCTTAGTATTCTTTATAGAGGAAAATCGCTATCTGTATATCCCAATAACATTCAACAAGAATAAAAAACATATTATATCACTCTCAAGTTATCGTAATAACTTTTTAGATAAAATATCTTTACAAATCTTAAATAACAGATAAAAATTTCTCAATAATATTATTTTGAAGGCATAAAAAAAATATGAAAAAATATATTAGACGTCAAATACGAAAACGCCATCTAGCAACTAAATGAAGAAAGATCTTTTTCTTCTACGTTATTCTTAAAAATACGATATTAGAAAAGAATTTCATTTATTTCAATGAATAAAAAATCTGTCATACAGAAGCTGTGTATAGTGAGCAGATTCCTCACAAAAGCTACCACTCCAATACCGATTAAACGGTTTACTCTTTTTAATTATGGCAAACTTGTCGTATCTATTATGTTAAAGCTGTTGAGTCGCCATAGTTGCGAGTTAACTACAATAAATAAATAATTATGGCAATCATCACCAGATTTAATTATTTAAAAGAAATGCTGATTTTCTAAGAAATATAACAATAATAGGAGGCGAGCATCGCTAATGGCCCATATATATATATATATATATATATATAGTATTTATGTTTATTCAGATTGTGTCACCAGAAGTAGTTAGTGGAGTTTGAAGGAAAACTCACTCGACCACAGACGCTAGTTTGAGAAGCCATCGATATTACAAACAAGGCCAAACAATATGTACAGAGGTGAGACCTATGGCTATGTCTAAACCAGCATTACAAAAATTTTAGGAAAAAACGAAGGCAACAAAAGGACTGAAAATAAATACTTGAATCCCTTGAATACCATTGAACAGGTACTGCAAAAATACTGCACAGTAGACAATTTAATAACCCTGTGTTCTGAATCTTTGCTAGAGTGGATTCCAGGACACTGCAGTTTGGAAGGTTATGTGAAAGCTGACCGTTTTGAAGCAACTACCCTCCAGTACATAACACTCCAAAACCTTGATAAACTAAAAACAATTAATAATTTTACAAATAATTAATAAACAATTAACAATTTTAACCACAAACGCCTCATGAACTGCTTCATTTCTTTTATACTCAGGATGAGCAGAAACTCCCATATATATCACATATACCATTTGAATTGGGTACTCCCTGTTTATCATCACCAGTACTTCCTCAGCAGAGTCCTTTACCAAGTCATACCAAGCCCAAATACCTTCACGTATCTTTCAATTCCTTAAATTAAAATCCTTTGTTCACACTTTTAACACTCGCTCTCTTCCTTCTCATCTTTATGTTCCTTTCCGCCAAATAGCTTTATTCGAAAAATCATTTGTTATACGTACCACCTAACTATGGAATCCATCCATTTTGTCCGCCCGCCATGCTACCAACCATGAAATCTATGAATACCAACTCTTCCACCCCACTTATCCCTGCAAGTTTCACCACTTAGTCATGTTTCCACTCAAACTACTGTGATAGAATTTAATGTTTTAAATTGATTTTGTCAAATTTAAAATTATTCCTCAGAGACATGTGTCCCAAAATAAGAATAACAATGTTTCATTTCATCAACAAGGCTGCCATAAGAATAAGCTGGAAGAATCTCTATCCTCACAACAATCCAACTGATCCTGACTATTAATTATCACAAAAGGAACAAATTATGATATTCACACTCAGGAAAGGGACCCTGCAGGCGGACGAGACACCTATACAAGACCCTGCAGGCGGACGACACACCTATACAAGACCCTGCAGGCGGACGACACACCTATACAAGACCCTGCAGGCGGACGACACACCTATACAAGACCCTGCAGGCGGACGACACACCTATACAAGACCCTGCAGGCAGACGACAAACCTATACAAGACCCTGCAGGCGGACGACACACCTATACAAGACCCTGCAGGCGGACGACACACCTATACAAGACCCTGCAGGCGGACGACACACCTATACAAGACCCTGCAGGCGGACGACACACCTAAACAAGACCCTGCAGGCGGACGACACACCCATACAAGACCCTGCAGGCGGACGAGACACCTATACAAGACCCTGCAGGCGGACGACAAACCTATACAAGACCCTGCAGGCGGCCGACACACCTATACAAGACCCTGCAGGCGGAAGACACACCTATACAAGACCCTGCAGGCGGACGACACACCTATACAAGACTTTTTACGTAGGTACATGTATTATATTACATATTATATTATATTATATCGGAGAACAAACTCCTGAAAACAACCTTCAATCATGTTTGTTCTTGGGGAGGAGACATTGTATTTAGCATAGCCCTATATAAGTGGCTGTTAAACTCAACGCGTGCCTCAAGGATCTTGAGAGGATGTTGAAATTCATACCCTTAACATTTCAAAATCTGTATTCCCTCTCATCTCAATTTGAGGTAAGTTCGCATGAAGTAACTGAAAAGATATCCACTACTATGAGGGGTGGGGATACCCTCTCCACCGCAAGGAGCGGGGAACCCCCACCGCCACAAGAAGTTAGGAGACCCCAACCACCGCAAGGAGTGGAGTTGCCTGCATTATCGCAAAGAAGTGGAGGAACTCCCACCACCACAAGAAGTGAGGAGACACCCACCACTGCAAGGAGTGGAGTTGCCTGCATCACTGTATAGAGTGGGGAGACCTCCACCACCACAAGAAGTGAGGAGACCCACACCACCGCAAGGAACGGAGGATCCCCACCACCACATTGAGTGGAGTTACCCGCATCACAGAAACGAGTGGGCATACATTCACCTTTGGAAGGAGTGGAGGACCCCCAAGTTGTGGTAGAAAAAATTGTAATCTTGAGGTTTCCTGCCATATATTTATACAAGTTTTGGATAAGTTGAAGAAGCATTTTTCCCTTTATCGAATTCCCAAAGCATAACATGGCAAAATTGGTGTCTTGGGAGAGTCATTTCAAAAACAAAAGCCATTTCAGCACAGAATAAATAAGTTTCACCAACCAAACCATTATAATTAGAAAGTACTTAATGCTACAATAAACAAAAAATGTAAGCAATAATAAATTGAAAAGGAGGAAATATAAACAGACAGAATATTAAAAACCGATATTACTTATGGGATGACCTGATTCGTAGCAGTCAGAAGTCTAGAAAAATTGTTCATGCAAGTGTATTAATAAATAAATATAAAAATAAAATACAAGATATGGCTACTAAATATCCATACCTATAGAACAACATTCATTCTTGGCACATTCCCTGCTGTCGACACAGCCTATGTACGCTGGCCTCGGAATAGGAACATACGCACAGACTCCAAGGAAAAAGGCAGCAGAACAAATAAGCAGGATTCGCATGCACATTCTTTATCTGGAAGAAATAATTAAGATAAGCTATTTAATCATGACACACATATTCAGCTTAAATAAAAATAAAATAAATAAACATTTAATATGTATACTTATTAAAACAATATAAAATATATGCTTGCTAAAACCCTTTAAAATTTAAGCTTACTAAAAAAATTTAAAGTGTATGTAAAAACAATTTAAAATATATTCTTGCTAAAGCATTCTAAGGATTTTATCTTCTATTTTAGTCGTTTGAGGGTTGATTATGGGGTCCCAGGCCATCCCTAGGACCACCTATTCTTTAATTAATTTAATGGCTACCTGTACAGGGGGAAATCAGGCAACTGGAGCACAGTACTGACCACACTACCTCTCTGGTATGGTCCAAGAATCAGATTCCTCTGGCCTTTCATTAATAATTAACTGACCCTTTACTGAATTATCCAGAGGAACGTGTTAATAATTACAAAACCGTTCAGCTTCAACTTGAAGGGTAGTACTTTCCATTATTTAAATTTTAACGTCCAATATTATTGACTACGCATTTTGAGACGGGCTATCTATAGGTTACCACCCTTTTTTAGCCAGGATAGGACCGATGCTTTTTTTTTCTAAAGAAAAGCCACCACCCCTAGTGGGAATCGAACCCACGACCTTTGGCACGGAGTATTAAGTGCTCACGCCTTAACACTCACGGGCACCGGGCCTCCTCCCATTAGACTTCAGACTGGACATGACCCTGCTAATGGAAGGTTGTCCTCCTTAAGACGAGGGAGTAAGTTTTTGTATTTATAACATATTCCTCAAAAGGGTACCAAAAAGGTGTGAAACATGTAGGGATAAAAACGTATAGTGAAGCTTTTTGAACTTCTGCCAATAATGACAATTTCTCTCTCTCTCTCTCTCTCTCTCTATATATATATATATATATATATATATGAAGTTTTTGAATATTTATTTTTGTTGAGGCAACAACAGGTCTTAAGATCATCTAATGTCTACTTAATGGACTATAAACAATTTTAAATAACGTATAAACAATATTATTTTTTTCTCAAAGATTAGTTTGTGTTACATTCTCCATGGATAAGGACCTATGAAGTACATCATGTCAAAATAAGATTATCGCCATGTTGGAAGTGCTGCGAAAACCGCGCTTAAAATCCAATGTCGTTTGGGATGAAGGAAGCATCGGTGATTGTACAGTGCAAGGATGGTACTAAAGATTTTGCCATGGATATTTTGATCTGGAAGACAAGGAAGGTCGCGGTAAGCCTTCTGTTGTTGATCAGGACCATCTGAAGGCTTCGGTAGAAGAAAACCCTCGCAAAACTACTACGGACATAGATAGAGAAGTTGGTCTTGACCAATCAACAGGTGTTCGCCATCTCTAACGAATTAGTAGTAAAAACCAACTCATTATATATAACAACGTGTTTTTATTGGTTATCACCAATAACATTTAGGTTAAATTTCTTTATTGTTTATTTTGTACTTATTTTTATTCTTATGGGACGAAGTCCCAGAATAAAGTTTTTTTTTCATTCATTCAAAAACATTTTTGAAAACACTGTAAAACTAAAGATGAGCAAATCAACGTGAGAGTTGATTTATCTTTGAATTTCTGGTAAAGCCTTTTTTAGCACTTTCCTCCGAAGGAAAGTAGCTATTGAGGTTGGACTCATGACGGAATTTTTGAAAAATTTCTTCAAATCTTTATCGATCCTACCTAGTAGACACCGAAAATGACCCCCGTTAAAATTTATATATATATATATATATATATATATATATATATATATATATATATATATATATATATGTGTGTGTGTCTGTTAACACGATAGCGGCCAGAGTTTTTGTTTTTTCGTCACGAAACGTGGTATATAGCATTCAATTAGCAAACGATTGAACGAGTTCGTTAACCACCAAAATCGGTCCACCGGAAGGGGGGGTTTACCCCGAACCCAAAACACTAATTTGACCATTTCAGCCGTAATATTTGTTATATTTCAACGAAACTTGGTATTCGTACTGGTAATATAGAGGGAAAAGTGAGATATAAAAATAAACTAAATCGGTTCATACGGAGGGGGGGTTTACTCCGGACCCACAATACCAATTCGCCACTACCAGCCGTGATTTTAGGTATATTTCGACGAAACTCGGTATTCGTAGTGGTAATCCACAGGTAAATATGTGTTGTAAAAATAAACTAAATAGGTTCATTAGGAGGGGGGGTTTACTCCATACCCACAATACCAATTCGCCACTACCAGCCGTGATTTTAGGTATATTTCGACGAAACTCGGTATTCGTAGTGGTAATCTACAGGTAAATATGTGTTGTAAAAATAAAATAAATCGGTTCATTAGGAGGGGGGTTTACTCCGGACCCAAATTACTAATATACTCATACCGGTCGTAATTTCTGCTGTATTGTAACGAAACGCGGTATACGTCGTGGGTAACTCATGAGAAAGAAGTGTTGTAAAAATGAGCTGAATCGGTCAAAGGGGGGTTTACTTTGTAATATACTTCAATAGAAAAGCCAGCCAGACATAGGTTCACAAAGGCGCCGCAAGGAGCGCTAGAGGGACTGTATCCGGTTCCTGCGTTAGATCAAAATACGATAATATGAGGATTTTGTATTTATTACGTAGTGTAGTAGGTACCATGTGTAAACATAACTCTGGAAGCAAATTAATAATTTATCAGTTACTCATTACAAAATTAAAAGAGAACTATTAATGTTTTTATTTTATTTATGTAGGATATTTTAAGCAAATTGTTCTGGAAAGCAGTCTACACTACCCAAATTCTGAGGAAAGTGCTTAGTTATGCAGCTCCTGCGTGACGGACTTTTTTTAGTTTAGCTTGGGTGTTATCTACGTTTTATTATTTATTCTCTGAAAATTACAATTGAAATATCTGGGTCAGAGTTATCAATTAGCGATAACCCATAAGCCGACCAATGTTTTCAGCTCTGCTATTGACGGAGGCCATGAAGGGTTGCTATATCATGACGTGATCTGACGTTTTTGGAACTGATGAATATTTAAAGATCTTGCAACTAAACCACAAGTCTAAATAATGACGTAGGCTAACGTTGACAGCTGATGTACGATTCGATGTCTTACAGCAGATCCACAGGCAGGTTCCGTGCAATGTTTCCAGTACATTCTTAGGAAGGTGGCCATTGCTGAGTAGAATATCACACAACTAAAGTACATATCAATGTTTCTAATCCTGACATTGGCCGGGACTACGTTGCTTGACATAAATCACTCCACTATTTCCATTAACACTTTCAGGACCGATGGCTTCGAAAATAATTTCCATCGGGCTCAAGTATTCATTTTGTATAGTTATTTCGGCAAACATATATATATATATATATATATATATATATATATATATATATATATATATATATTATATATATATATATATATATTATATATATATATATATATATATATATATATATAAAGAAAAGTCAAGTATCTTTTGTAGTGATGTACTTTTAGTGGATTAATTAAAATTTAGTAAAATTTCAAATACGCCACGACAGCGGGTCCGCTGAAGGAAGTTTTCCGGCGGATTCAGTATGATACGATACCAGACCTACAAACGTAACAGGGAATAACGTAATGAGGTCCCTAACCTAATACGAAGGATATAGGACAAGGTCTGGAGTAGTGAGGGTAGAAAGAAAGGCAAGCTATATGCTGACGCATATGCCACGACGCTGGACCCGCAGAACACATCTCTCTGACGCATAAGCCATGACGCAAGCCCGCAAACATCTCTCTGACGCACATACCACGACGCAGGGCCCGTTCGTTAGAACATGTCGAATTGACCATCCTAGCCATTGCTTGCTTAACAACTGCAACAGCATTGCAACAATTCATCGTAGCCATTGCTTGCTTAACAACTGCAACAGCATTGCAACAATTCATCGTAGCCATTGCTTGCTTAACAACTGCAACAGCATTGCAACAATTCATCCTAGCCATTGCTTGCTTAACAACTGCAACAGCATTGCAACAATTCATCGTTGTATCTGAATGTGATCTTTGAAGTTGACTCCGGCGATGAAGACGAACAGGAGGATCTTCTGACCTGGTTTTCCTGCAGGGTGTCCTATCTAGAAGATATCTAGAAGAAGGAAACCAACACGAGGATGAATGTCCTTCCTCCTTCAAGAAAGAAAGAATAAACTTTGTATGTCAATAAACTTCGTTTTCATTTTATGATTGCGATTTATAACAGAGGAGGGCAAAGTGTGATTAATTTCATGACTAATTGATTAAATGAGTACTTGGAATGTGACTAACGATTGATGATTGATCAATCATATTTCTCCATGACTAATGACTGAAGACTAACTGTTTTCTAGCATATGATTGATGATTGATGATTAATGATTAAACATGCTTTGACGAATGATTGATGATTACTGACTAACCTTACTCAGATTAATGATTAAACACTAAAAAAAAAAAAGGCCTAGATTTATGATTGATTATTAACTGGTTCATGAAGGAATTCCTAATCCCAATGAATATATAATAGGTATAAACAAGTTGGTATTAGCCTAATATTAAAAGTATTTACAACGTTAGCCATGTCAATCATTAGTACAGACTATCAATGATTGACGAGTAACGATTGATTGATGACTAACTTCACATATGATTAATATGGCCTATGATTAATGATTAACTCGAGTTGTGATTAACTTATTTTACCCTATGATTGATTAGTCATAAAATTTAATCGATTTGTCAATCATTTAGTTGATTTGTCCCCTACACTGATTTACAACACTATCCACAAGGTCTAGATCTTCTTTAATTGAGTGTGAGTAACCTGGCCAACGGGCCCACAATTATATATATATATATATATATATATATATATATATATATATATATATATATATATATATATATATACACACACACACACACACACACACACACACACACACACACACACACACACACAATTATATATATATATATATATATACACACACACACACATACATATATATATATATATATATATATATATATATATATATATATATATATATATATATATATATCGAACTAAATGATCTAATTTAATTTATTTTTAAGGGTTTTATGAAATTTTTACCGTTCAAATCAAAATTTCGGGGGGGGGGGCTGCAGCCCCCTCAGCCCCTCCCCCTTATATACGCCCATGGTACTGACTATGTTTACTTAATGGAGCATATTTCGGACAATAAGTTTACTGGAAATGGTAAGAAATTGAAAGATTCCACGAGGAACAATGAAATTGTTTTAACATTTGAAGGAAAATACATAAAATACTAAAGTAATGCATATTATTTTGTAGGGAATGTAACGCTTTACGACCCTATGACCGGCATTTATTTTTTGGGTGCATCGTTGACGCTTTATCCCGTCAAAAAGAACAAAATATGTGCGGTACAAGGGGATTTCTTCCTCAAAATTACAGACTTTCAAAAGCGCATCTCGAAAACTAAAGCTATCTCGAAAACTAAAGCTATCTCGAAAACTAAAGCTATCTCGAAAACTAAAGCTATCTCGAAAACTAAAGCTATCTCGAAAACTAAAGCTATCTCGAAAACTAAAGCTATCTCGAAAACTAAAGCTATCTCGAAAACTAAAGCTATCTCGAAAACTAAAGCTATCTCGAAAACTAAAGCTATCTCGAAAACTAAAGCTATCTCGAAAACTAAAGCTATCTCGAAAACTAAAGCTATCTCGAAAACTAAAGCTATCTCGAAAACTAAAGCTATCTCGAAAAACTAAAGCTATCTCGAAAAACTAAAGCTATCTCGAAAAACTAAAGCTATCTCGAAAACTAAAGCTATCTCGAAAACTAAAGCTATCTCGAAAACTAAAGCTATCTCGAAATCTAAAGCTATCTCGAAAACTAAAGCTATCTCGAAAACTAAAGCTATCTCGAAAACTAAAGCTATCTCGAAAACTAAAGCTATCTCGAAAACTAAAGCTATCTCGAAAACTAAAGCTATATCGAAAACTAAAGCTATCTCGAAAACTAAAGCAATCTCGAAAACTAAAGCTATCTCGAAAACTAAAGCTATCTCGAAAAACTAAAGCTATCTCGAAAACTAAAGCTATCTCGAAAAACTAAAGCTATCTCGAAAACTAAAGCTATCTCGAAAAACTAAAGCTATCTCGAAAAACTAAAGCTATCTCGAAAAACTTAATACAGTAGAACTTGTAGCAAATTTAATAAGCTTTCATTTTTCATAGAATAGTCATGTCGCTATGACGAATGGTTTCCGAGATTTAAGCGAAACCTCCTCACCTTCTTATAGCCTACGGGCGAGGAATTTTGATATTTTCACATCCTAACTAGTCCAAAAAAAGTTACGATGTAAAAACTTGTGTCCCAAACATTTCTCTCTGTACCTCTTTTTGAGTATTCGTTGCATGAACTGTAGCTACATTTTACCTAACTCTGTTCCTTCCAAACTAATCTCTCTCTATTGATTCACTCACTTTCCACCTATCCTTGCACCAGGAATTTTATAATTCTTATCAATATTATCGAAGTTTCCTTCTTTTTTTTTATAATCACTATTTTGGCACTATTTATTTGTTGCTAACTGATGACGCGCGCACAGCTGGTCACAAGAACCCCTAACAGCTGATGTACTATTGACCTGCAAGCTGAGCGACCCTTCCAGTTCCTAACAGTTGATGTACTATTGACCTGCAAGCTGAGCGACCCTTCCAGTTCCTATCAGCTGATGTACTATTGACCTGCAAGCTGAGCGATCCTTCCAGTTTCTAACAGCTGATGTACTATTGACCTGCAAGCTGAGCGACCCGTCCAGTTCCTGGTCACAAGAACCCCTAACAGCTGATGTACTATTGACCTGCAAGCTGAGCGACCCTTCTAGTTCCTGGTCACAAGAACCCCTAACAGCTGATGTACTATTGACCTGCAAGCTGAGCGACCCGTCCAGTTCCTGGTCACAAGAACCCCTAACAGCTGTTGTACTATTGACCTGCAAGCTGAGCGATCCTTCCAGTTTCTAACAGCTGATGTACTATTGACCTGCAAGCTGAGCGACCCGTCCAGTTCCAGGTCACAAGAACCCCTAACAGCTGATGTACTATTGACCTGCAAGCTGAGCGACCCTTCTAGTTCCTGGTCACAAGAACCCCTAACAGCTGATGTACTATTGACCTGCAAGCTGAGCGACCCTTCCAGTTCCTAACAGCTGATGTACTATTGACCTGCAAGCTGAGCGACCCTTCGAGTTCCTAACAGCTGATGTACTATTGACCTGCAAGCTGAGCGATCCTTCCAGTTTCTAACAGCTGATGTACTATTGACCTGCAAGCTGAGCGACCCGTCCAGTTCCTGGTCACAAGAACCCCTAACAGCTGATGTACTATTGACCTGCAAGCTGAGCGACCCTTCTAGTTCCTGGTCACAAGAACCCCTAACAGCTGATGTACTATTGACCTGGAAGCTGAGTGACCCTTCCTGTTCCTGGTCACTTCTTGACAATGACCTTCGGAACAAGGCTGTGTATTAACGCGATGAAACCATCGGCCTGTGACTTCCTCCGTAATATACCCCGCCATATTTGCATTTGTACTTTTTACAAGCCAACAGGAACATAATAATTACACGGGGCAGTGATCCTTCAAGGCAAATTCTTTATGATATACGATTTAGTGCATAATCAGACAACGTTTCTTCAACTGTTCGTCATATATATATATATATATATATATATATATATATATATATATATATAATCAGTCCCGTAACAGGCCACAAGAGCCCAGAAGAGCAGATACTGTTGAGGTATCCGATTCATGACTATACGGCACACTAGGAAGATGGTATAGTCAGTGCTCCGGCCGCCTGATTTTTCCCTTTGGAGGTACCTATTAATTAATTAAAGGCTGGGTGAGCCTAGGGAACGATCTGGGACCCCAAATCCAACCCTCGAATGACGACACCAGATGATAAGTGTTCGCTCGGGTCCTCCAGTTCATTAGTTGAGTGCTCTATCACTCTATCAATAAAATAAAATAATGATGCGACCAGAAATATATTTAGTAATAAACTCCTGAAGACGGTCCATTAGAGCATGAAACATGTAGAGCATTGGATGAAGGATTTGGAGCTGAAGTATCGGTGTCATATAAGTGGCTTTAGTATATACATATTGTTATAGGTACGGTCTCTCAGTCTGTTCCCTGTCTAAAACTGGCTCAAAAATGGACCGATTTTAATGAAATATCGTACAAGAATTTACGAATGCTCCTAAGATCTTGCTACGCTTTGATGTGTCATTTTCCAAATATCACTAGAGAAGTACGGAAACCCACAAGGATGAAAAAGTTCCAAGGAGTCTAACCTTTTTAATTATTTTAGCTACCGCTACTTTCAAAAATAAATTAATGAGCCAATGTTGTGCTAAAAGGACAAAGCCCAGTTAAAGCATGGAAGCAAGGAATGCTTGGGCAATAATTTTCACAGCTTTTGTACCTTTTGTTGCGGGAAGGAAGTATCAAGCCTTGTAAAGTAAAGAATGAAAATAGACTAGGAGTTAAAACATGCCCCTGAGGAACACCTATTCCCTTGCTAGGCAGATCCCTAATTACTCGGTGCAAATCCTCCGTAAGTCGTAAACCGTTCGTTTGGTATGTTCTCGTTGTTCGGGTTCAGCGCCCTTTCTACGACGCGAGTATCTCACTCCTTAATTACCTCATTAAATGGGGTTTTATTCTTCTTTGGAACGTCCTTTATCTTAGCTCTATGGATGAGATTTAGGGAAAGGAATGCACATTTCCGTATCTTTATACCTCATAATTGCCTATAGGAAGAGATAATTAAATTAATCATATCAAAAACATTGCGAATAATTAGAATTATTAAGGAGAACGAATCAGAACTTCCGCGAAGGTAACATCAAATACTTTTGTAATTATTTTCAAAATATTCTTCGAATTAGGAAGATAGTGAAAATCTTACATGGTCGTATATAAGAGAAGGGCTGCAGCCCCCACCCCGATATCGGTAAAAATGTGTCGTAAAAACCTTAAAAATAAATTAAATAACACCAGTTAGTTCGGAAAAAAATAATTCCTTTTGGATGTAATAGCGTTTTAATTGCCTAACTATTCCAAGTTCTAAATTGTTAGTATTCCATACCCCCCCATGCTACCAGTCCCCCCCTGAAATTCTCCCAGCTCCTCCCGAAATTATTTTTTATATAAGCCCATGAAATATTAAACAGAATACTTCATCAGAACTATTCAAGACGTCATAAAATAGGATAAATAGAAATATATATACGAAAATATACTCTACAAAACAATAATACACTTATTAAATTACTGTGAGTATAACCCCTCAAGAAAAACTAGCCTTTAAAAGACCTACGCTCGACTTAAATAAACCGACCTCTTCGAATTGTACAAAATATTTTAATTTGGCCTAAAATAATTACCTATCTGAGGAATGCGCTTAGTTATAAAGCTCCTGCGGACGGAGAGATTAGAGAATTACTGCCGCCGGTGGGACTCGAACCCGCCATCTCCCACATGAGAATCTAATGCATTATCTAGTAGACCACGGGGAGATCCATTGGTTCTTAATCAATGAAACGAGCTACGTATTGTCTGACCGCAAACAAAAGAACAAGATTCTTCCCACACATGGGCTGAATGGAGCGCGTGCGCACTACCTTCTTCTTTCGTTTGCGGCAGGGCTATAGTATACTTAAGTATGAATTACAAGTTGATATTTACCGGAAAAAGAATTTAGATTGAGTTAAGTGGTCCAATAAAATTTAAAACACAGAAACTGTTATATTTCTGTATCAGTTAGTTTCAACCCCACACAATTACTGAGGAATGTGCAACTCCTGACTGAAGATGAGTGTTATTTACTTGCATACATACAGACAATAGATTTTCTGTTTTACATAACTTCCTAAGAGATATCTTTAAAAATAACGTGATATAGCTAGTGATTGTTGGAGATGTCAATTCACCACAACTATTATGGAACATGAAGACACTGGATGAATAGCAACACGTGAATATGTGACGGTGAAATACTCTAATCTAAGTTATTGTGACATTATCACTGTTTGTCCTCAATAGTAATCAATGGAATTGTTATCTATTATCAGTTGTTAATTAGGTGAATTGCTAATAGAATCCTCTGTGATTGGCTGCATTCGCTAGTATTCTTCTTCATTGATAGCACTATCACAAATCTAAAATAATATCACTATATTGACATGTACGCACCGCATTTCCCAGCACATTATGTAGTTATTGTAGTTGCACTCTTGACAGACTTATTTTAATAATTTCATCAAATTTTAGCCCTAGGATGCCCGGAGAGGGGAGGCTTCTGGAATCCACCTTTTCCTTGTTTTATTCATATCTCTGTCCATAAAATTTTGAAAGATTAGGAAAAAATATACTTGTCAGAAATACATTCACTAAAAATAATATGGCGATCAAAATGTATTACAATTTTTTGTTTCCCTGAAGAAAAAAAATGTTTTGAGAGAGAAAAGGCCCTCCCTTAGGAAAGTATGTAGTCCTCTAAATACCTTTAAATTTAAATGCCAAATTTTTCCCAAAACAGGAATTCATTGTAAAATAAACTAAAAAAAAATGTAATTTAAGCAATGCAAAAATTTTATAATTAAATTTTAGTTGAAAAGGTCAGCAATCTGAGAAAGTTAACAAGGTCTTTTGGAAACCATTTCCGCTCAAAATGCTAAGGTATGTTTTCATTTTTTTCCTAATCAGTCTCTTTTGATCTATAATAAGCACAAAAAATATCTTTAAATGAACCCCCCTCCCCCTGACTGGAAACCCCCTGGGCATCACAGGGTTTATTTGGACCATTTCATTAAAATTGGTCCATTTTTGGGCCAGCTAGAGTGTGAACAGGCAAATATATATATACAGACACACATATATACACATATATATATGTATATATATATACACACAAATTATATGTACAAATTTGAAACACCGTTGTTTTCGTGAACTATGAAAAGAATGCAAGAAAATGAGAATCGTATTGGTAATAGTGTTCTTCTAGAGCGAACGTTAAGAAATAGGAGGGAGTAAGTTCCACTTAGGATGCTGTCAGTTTCCTGTTGTAGCGCCTAAGATCTTATTTCTTTTTGAGATTGAATTTTATGTTTTCTCGAACTAATAACTGCTTCTATTCCTTTGCTAATGACACTAGGGATATGAACGGAACCGCGCTAAGATGACTCAGTTCCTGTGAGTCGGAATTTTATTTTATCATGAGTATATCATGTTTGATTTTACTTTTCATTGTGTTTATTTCTTTATCTATGTTGTTTACATTTGCAAAGAGAAATATTTATTGAGAATCCAATATAAACAAAAAAGAACTATTTTTATTTTTTGTATTATAATCAGCAATAACCTTGTAGATAGCGCGTTATTAATGACCTAAGCAAAAACGCTACATGCGTCATACAAAAAAAGAATAAAAAAGCAACATATTTAATTAAAAAAATTGAAAATGACCAAGAAATCTGAAAAAGCGCGATTTCTTCTAAATGATAGTGGTGAATCGGTGCTGAGTATAGAAAACAA
Source organism: Gonocerus acuteangulatus (assembly GCA_946811695.1). Taxonomy (NCBI): domain Eukaryota; kingdom Metazoa; phylum Arthropoda; class Insecta; order Hemiptera; family Coreidae; genus Gonocerus; species Gonocerus acuteangulatus. The sequence goes on along the minus strand of OX328131.1, from coordinate 5,051,347 downwards.
TTTAAAAAAAAAAAAAACAAGGCCCCCCTCCCTCCTGAAATCCTTCCCCTAATTGTTTTAGAGAAAATCTTGAAATGGGTGAATTGCCTTTATCAATAATACCACCACTGATTTTCGACGTTATCTTAGTTCAGAACCGAAAATGACATTCAAAAATCACGACCTTTAGAAGAGAAACAGCATATAATAATGAGACAATATATTTAAAAATTATTTTATATGTATACATTACGTACGGTTCCTTCCTCCTTCCATAGGGAGGAATCCCGCTTATAAGGTTGGCCTTATAATGCATATATATATATATATATATATATTTTTTTTTTTTTTTTTTTTTTTTTTTTTTTACGGCGCATCTACTTCTAGGTCATTAGCGCCGATATATATATATATATATATATATATATATATATATATATATATATATATATATATATATATATATCAGTTCCGTAACAGGCCTCTAAGGGCGACCCAGATACTGTAGAGGTATCTGATTCTTGACCATAAGGCACACTAGGGAGATAGTATGGTCAGTACTATGCTCCAGCCGCCTGATTTTTCCCTTTGTAGGTACCCAATAATTAATTAATTAAAGGCTGCTTAAGCCTACAACGACCTGGGATCCCAAATTCAACCCTCAAACGATGACACTAGAAGAAAAAATCTTTAGTGCACGCTCGGGTTTTGAACCTGGGTCCTCCAGTTCATTAGTCGATTGCTCTACCACTGAGCTATCCTCGCTCCCATATATATATATATATATATATATATATATATATATATATATAAATATCACATGCTCAAAAATAGACTGATTTCGATGAAATTCGGTACAAAAATTCTTATTTTTCGCCCTACAATATTACTTGATGTTTTAATCGCCCCATTTCCAGACCTCCTCCGAAGTGCGACAATCGCCCCATTTCCAGACCTCCTCCGAAGTGCGACAATCAGTTCATAAACGTTTTACTAATTTCCTATTTCATGTGTTCTTTCATCTTCAAAGCATTTTTTTCGGCACATCGGCGTCCAGGCCATGAGTGCCTCATTATTGTTTATTGAATGCTGTTTCCGTATATTGAGTCACCAATGTTAGTAAAAAATTGTTTTCTTCTTCTTAGTGATTCATTTTATTTAAAAACGCTGAAGGAAGAATATTTGTTGATTAGGTTGGCTGTAGGAATTATTGATGAGGCAGAGATGAGAGGATGCTTGCTGGGAATTCCAAAGAGATACAGCACCGAGTTCCGGGATTCAAGTCTATAATTGTCCGCTTGTTTACCTCTTTGGGGAAGGAAAAAAGTAGATAGATTGCAGGAGGTTTAGTAATGAAGATTATTAGTAATGGTTCCTGTGGCGGGGGTGATCCTCAAGGTCGGGGCCATATTGACAAACAGTTCTGATGATTCTATTCATCTTCCTGTAGTTGTGATATTGTAACTAGTTGAGGAATACCTGGGCAAGACTTATAGAGAATTTCAAGGGCGGATTGTGGGGGGCGCCTTCAGACAATTCCAGAAATACCTGAAGAGGACGAATCTTGATTCTTTTGCTGCTTTTAGAACGTTTCCTCCCCCCTTGCATAAGGAAGAAACCCGCTTGGGACTATTATTATAGGTTCTGTAACGTAGGTAAACGAATGAAACAATTTTCAAGGCGATTTTCGGGGAAAGTGGATAAAACTAGTTTTAATAACTAAACTCCGGTTTGGGTACTTAAAATCGTTGGATTCAGTTGACATTTTTTTTTCATGTTTGAAATTCATCTAAAATAAGATATTTACATTTTGGCTACATTTGGACTGAAGGAAGTATTCGACAAAAAATATTTTCTTTGATAATAGTGAGGAGTTTAAGGATTTTCGTATATTTTCTAAAATATCTCGAAAACGGGTGGGAAATCGTGGTAAGTGGAAGTTGACCATTCGAAAGCTTACTAAATTCACTACAAAAAAAAATTTTAATGTAATTTTCGATTGGGCGATTTCAACGGAGAAATAAGGACTTGAAACTTCGAAATTGTTAGTTTTTCTCTTTTCAACGGGTTTTTGTATCTGTTTACCTAACATTTTAGTTGGCTGTTGCTTATTTTAATTGCATTTAACTGTAAAACTAGTATTTGACTAAAACAAAGTAAGAAAATGTGGAACAGTGCTATAGTGTTTCCAAGAGCGAACGTTGAGAAGGTGGGGGAAGTCGCTTATGATGCTTTCAGGTTCTTGTTGCGGCGCCTTAAATATATTTTTCCTTCGAAATATTAGTTTATATTTTTCACGAAAGATCAAACTCTACCAATAACTGCGTCTATTCCTTTGCTAATGGCACTAGAGATATGAACGGAACCGCGCTATGATGACGCAGCTCCTGCGAGTCGGAATTTTTTTTGTGTACTATTTTACTGTATTTTACAATTTTAAAATAAACACTTATTGAAAATATGTAAAATAGGAAGAAATTGCTGCAATAAATCACTGAAAAGAGTTCTAAATATTTAATTTAAAAAAAAAAAAAAAGAAAAAAAAGACCTAAAAAAAAGAAAAAAAAGACCTAAAAAAAAGAAAGAAGTAGATAGGAGTGATCCGGTCATAACTGAGATTTATCATTTATTGTCTATGTGATTGATAAATATTAATTTCCATTGTTATGTTATATTCCTATTGTTATGTTTATACTGTTATGATATTGGTCCTGTTTATATTGTTATGTTATATTCATATTGTTATGTTTATACTGTTATGATATTGGTTCTGTTTATATTGTTATGTTATATTCTTATTGTTATGTTTATACTGTTATGATATTGGTCCTGTTTATATTGTTATGTTATATTCTTATTGTCATGTTTATACTGTTATGATATTGGTTCTGTTTATATTGTTATGTTATATTCCTATTGTTATGTTTATACTGTTATGATATTGGTCCTGTTTATATTGTTATGTTATATTCTTATTGTCATGTTTATACTGTTATGATATTGGTCCTGTTTATATTGTTATGTTATATTCTTATTGTTATGTTTATACTGTTATGATATTGGTCCTGTTTATATTGTTATGTTATATTCTTATTGTCATGTTTATACTGTTATGATATTGGTTCTGTTTATATTGTTATGTTATATTCCTATTGTTATGTTTATACTGTTATGATATTGGTCCTGTTTATATTGTTATGTTATATTCTTATTGTCATGTTTATACTGTTATGATATTGGTTCTGTTTATATTGTTATGTTATATTCCTATTGTTATGTTTATACTGTTATGATATTGGTTCAGTTTATATTGTTATGTTATATTCATATTGTCATGTTTATACTGTTATGATATTGGTTCTGTTTATATTGTTATGTTATATTCTTATTGTCATGTTTATATTGTTATGATATTGGTTCTGTTTATATTGTTATGTTATATTCTTATTGTCATGTTTATACTGTTATGATATTGGTTCTGTTTATATTGTTATGTTATATTCCTATTGTTATGTTTATACTGTTATGATATTGGTCCTGTTTATATTGTTATGTTATATTCTTATTGTTATGTTTATACTGTTATGATATTGGTCCTGTTTATATTGTTATGTTATATTCTTATTGTCATCTTTATACTGTTATGATATTGGTTCTGTTTATATTGTTATGTTATATTCTTATTGTCATGTTTATACTGTTCTGATATTGGTTCAGTTTATATTGTTATGTTATATTCATATTGTCATGTTTATACTGTTATGATATTGGTTCTGTTTATATTGTTATGTTATATTCTTATTGTCATGTTTATATTGTTATGATATTGGTTCTGCTTATATTGTTATGTTATATTCTTATTGTCATGTTTATATTGTTATGATATTGGTTCTGTTTATATTGTTATGTTATATTCTTATTGTCATGTTTATACTGTTATGATATTGGTTCAGTTTATATTGTTATGTTATATTCATATTGTCATGTTTATACTGTTATGATATTGGTTCTGTTTATATTGTTATGTTATATTCTTATTGTTATGTTTATACTGTTATGATATTGGTCCTGTTTATATTGTTATGTTATATTCTTATTGTTATGTTTATACTGTTATGATATTGGTCCTGTTTATATTGTTATGTTATATTCTTATTGTTATGTTTATACTGTTATGATATTGGTCCTGTTTATATTGTTATGTTATATTCTTATTGTCATGTTTATACTGTTATGATATTGGTTCTGTTTATATTGTTATGTTATATTCTTAATGTCATGTTTATACTGTTATGATATTGGTTCAGTTTATATTGTTATGTTATATTCATATTGTCATGTTTATACTGTTATGATATTGGTTCTGTTTATATTGTTATGTTATATTCTTATTGTCATGTTTATATTGTTATGATATTGGTTCTGCTTATATTGTTATGTTATATTCTTATTGTCATGTTTATATTGTTATGATATTGGTTCTGTTTATATTGTTATGTTATATTCTTATTGTCATGTTTATACTGTTCTGATATTGGTCCTGTTTATATTGTTATGTTATATTCTTATTGTCATCTTTATACTGTTATGATATTGGTTCTGTTTATATTGTTATGTTATATTCTTATTGTCATGTTTATACTGTTCTGATATTGGTTCAGTTTATATTGTTATGTTATATTCATATTGTCATGTTTATACTGTTATGATATTGGTTCTGTTTATATTGTTATGTTATATTCTTATTGTCATGTTTATATTGTTATGATATTGGTTCTGTTTATATTGTTATGTTATATTCTTATTGTCATGTTTATACTGTTATGATATTGGTCCTGTTTATATTGTTATGTTATATTCTTATTGTCATCTTTATACTGTTATGATATTGGTTCTGTTTATATTGTTATGTTATATTCTTATTGTCATGTTTATACTGTTCTGATATTGGTTCAGTTTATATTGTTATGTTATATTCATATTGTCATGTTTATACTGTTATGATATTGGTTCTGTTTATATTGTTATGTTATATTCTTATTGTCATGTTTATATTGTTATGATATTGGTTCTGCTTATATTGTTATGTTATATTCTTATTGTCATGTTTATATTGTTATGATATTGGTTCTGTTTATATTGTTATGTTATATTCTTATTGTCATGTTTATACTGTTATGATATTGGTTCAGTTTATATTGTTATGTTATATTCATATTGTCATGTTTATACTGTTATGATATTGGTTCTGTTTATATTGTTATGTTATATTCTTATTGTTATGTTTATACTGTTATGATATTGGTCCTGTTTATATTGTTATGTTATATTCTTATTGTTATGTTTATACTGTTATGATATTGGTCCTGTTTATATTGTTATGTTATATTCTTATTGTTATGTTTATACTGTTATGATATTGGTCCTGTTTATATTGTTATGTTATATTCTTATTGTCATGTTTATACTGTTATGATATTGGTTCAGTTTATATTGTTATGTTATATTCATATTGTCATGTTTATACTGTTATGATATTGGTTCTGTTTATATTGTTATGTTATATTCTTATTGTCATGTTTATATTGTTATGATATTGGTTCTGTTTATATTGTTATGTTATATTCATATTGTCATGTTTATACTGTTATGATATTGGTTCTGTTTATATTGTTATGTTATATTCTTATTGTCATGTTTATACTGTTATGATATTGGTTCAGTTTATATTGTTATGTTATATTCATATTGTCATGTTTATACTGTTATGATATTGGTTCTGTTTATATTGTTATGTTATATTCTTATTGTCATGTTTATATTGTTATGATATTGGTTCTGTTTATATTGTAACGTTAATGCAGGTGTTGCACAGGGTTCCGATTCTTGTGCTAATCCCCATCTTGTTTACTATTTGAATGAAATCTACAATCATTGGTAATTAATGCGCTAGATCTGCGTTATCCCTATCTCTCTTATCTATTTTATTATCATGAGATAACATAAAACCGGTTGGTGTAGTTTTATTTCTTGTTTGGAATACTTAAAAAGAGAAAACGTTATTTTACATCTTTGGAAGTAATCGATTCTTAGGAGTCAATAAATAATAGAAAAATAATTTACATATAAAAATAATTATAATTATTATAAAACAATAGACACTTGTCAAGTTTCCATTCGCCTAACTTGTAAAGGAATTGATCCCTTTTAAGCTAAAACTAATTAAATCAATAATTTGTGCTTTGTAAACTAATACTTTAATTGAATAATCAAAAATGTAAAATAAAATGAACGCTTACTGATTTACTAATCATACAATAAAAAGCAAGCGAGGACAATGAAATACGGAACAAACCTGTAAACTCAACATGACTACACTTAAGCTTGTAATATTGGTAGAAGTGACTTACATTCAAACTTGGGTTACACTATAATTAAATAAAAGCCTAATTGAAATTGCTTAATATAAATAAATTCAATTTATCTTTGAATAAATAAATATTTATGTAAATAGAAATTGCAAATCGCCATGAAAACACAAAGTAGGTGATTTCATCAAAAGGTGTGAAGTGGATCCTATTCAAAAGGTAGGAATGGTTTTCTTGCGATTGAGGCTTATCGCAGGTGGACAAACCACCTGTGTTTCCGTTATTTATTTTAATTTGAAATCTATCAATATGGAGGCCCGGTGGCCGTGAATGCTAGAGCGTCAGCACTCCGTGCTTATATTTTTTTTTAGAAAAAAGAAAAGGCATCAGTCCTATCCTAGCTAGAAAAGGTTGGTAACCTATAGATAACCCGTCCTAAAATTCGTTGTCAATAATAAACGGTCGTTAAAATTGAAATAAATAATCTATGAATGCCCGCACCTCCTTGGTAGATCCACCAACACTATCCACCCTACCTTGATAAGACCCTCTATTTCTTTATTACTTCCAAGTTTATTTATCATGTTTTCATCGACCAACCTGCTGTCATACTTTGTTTTTACAATATTTAATTTGTAATATGTTCACAGAAGTAATATGCAGGTATTGATGTATGTGTGTGTCACTGTAAGTGTGTGTGTGCGCGTGTGTGTGTGTCCGCGCATGTAGCTGTGGCTTAAGAAGAGAAAATCAAGTCCTCTTATTAAATTTCTACGAATACAGACACAGACCTAATCATGATTTTTATCTTGCAATAAAAAATTATTTTACTTATTATTATCATAATTTTCTCAATTTTTATTAATTAACTGTGTAATTTTTCTTGTATATTTTATTTTTATCTATTTCTTTATTTTATCATTTTTTTTTTTTATTAATTTTATATTGTTTTTTATTCATTTTGTTTTACTAACCATTTATGTGAGGAAATCGCCTTGCTGTTGTGAAGCTCAGTGAATAAATAAATAAATATTTTGTAAAAAAATTACTCGGAGGAATAATTAGTTCCAAATGTTAATATAATGCGCATAGTCAATCATTTTAAATTTATCTTCCCTAATATAATTTTCATAATATACAATCGCAGAGGCTCTTTATTTATAAAGAAAATAAAACCGTAACAGTTGCACATGAAATGCATAAATATGCATGGGATGTGCAGAATAAACAATAAACTCCCACATCGTAGGGTTACTTCCATGTGGAAATATATAAAAAAAATAATAAATAAATGAAATAAAAAAATAAAATAAAATAAAAAAATCGCAGAGGCTTTTTAACTCGATGTTTGATTGAAATTCTATTAGCTCCATTTGTAAATTTGGAGCGATGGTTTCACCTCTATATTAAACGGAGCTAAAAATATTGGAATCATTTCCACAAACTTTTCTATGTAGGAGAATCTCGTGTTGAATTCTTGGAGTAATTTTTCTATTTCCGTACAATATTTGAAGAAGTTTTTATGTCCACTTTTATAGTCATTTAACAATGGGAAATGAATCAAACTGTTTGTCTGCAAATGATTTTCATAAAGCTGAAGGTTTTACTTCTTGACAACAATCGGTAATCAAATTATTTTCACATTGTAACTTCTGTTTTAGCTCATTAAGTTTCATTGTAATATATCAGGACCTTGGAAGAGAAAGGGCGAATCCCGAAATCCGGATGTTGGGAAATCCAAGTCAAAGTTCTAGAAGTGCTTGAGTATAGGAAAGGGTGAATGTTTGCTCTATGGAATGCTGATTCATAAACCTCATTGAAGAAGTATGCAATTGATATTCAATGTTTTAATTTATAGGAGTAAACAAATCTTAAGAGGGAAAATGTAGACCTGGGATTCGCCCTTCCTCCTTGCTATAATGGTGCTATTCACTTTAACTAGAAACTATGAGAGAACTAAAGGCCAACCAGAGAATCAAGGAGAAATGTCGTTTTGCCTACATCTTTATGACTGAAATTATAAATAACAAAAATGTAGACCTGGGATTCGCCATTCCTCCTTGCTATAATGGTGCTATTCACTTTAACTAGAAACTATGAGAGAACTACCAACCAGAGAAACAAGGCGAAGCGCCGTGTTGCCTACATCTTTATGACTGAAATTATAAATAACAAAAATGTAGACCTGGGATTCGCCATTCCTCCTTGCTATAATGGTGCTATTCACTTTAACTAGAAACTATGAGAGAACTACCAACCAGAGAAACAAGGCGAAGCGCCGTGTTGTCTACATCTTTATGACTGAAATTATAAATAACAAAAATGTCGATATGTTAGAAAAGATAAATCTAGAAGCCATTGATCATTCAAGAGATAACTTATATTATGACCATTATTTTTCATGAAAGTTTTATTTATTTTTCTATTTAATTTCCAAAATCCGTGAATTAAGTACCAAATTTTGATACCAAATGAGATCACCGTATTCAGAATCCAGTTCCAGATTTTTTCTGTCCTATGGTCGAATATTTATTTTCTTTTTATTGCTTGGAAGTAAAACGAAGGAGGAAAAATTATTTCGGAAAAAAATCACGGGGAGAGGTGGGGGTGGGTCAAAACACGATTTTTTTTTTTTTTTTTTCAGTAGAGCTGGAGATAGTTAGCCGTTGCAGAGATACGAAGACAAGGGATGGGAGGAGACAAGCTTACAAGGTTGATTCATGGCGCAATTGATTTAGGTAAAAATTGATCCAGACGATTGATATTCATCCAAGCTAAGATGTTTAAATTTTGGTTACGTTTGAAGTTAAGAAAGAATTAAAAAAAAAAAAAAAAGGTCCAATTTTTCGGATTTTCACTTATATCTCGGAAACCCTGCGTCCTAGCGACGTGACTATTCTATAACAAATGAAAGCTGATTAAATTTCCTACAAGTTCTATTTCATAACGTTTTTCGAGATCTCTTTAGTTTTCGAAATATCCGCTCTTGAAAGTCTGTCGTTTTGGAGAAAAACACTTTTGCCGCATATTTTTTCCCCGTTTTGACCGGATAACTCTTCAACGATGTACCAAAATAATAAATAACGGTTATAGGGTTGTAGAGTATTGCATTCCCTTCAATAATATATATTAATTTGCTATTTTATGTATTCTCCTTCAAACGTAAAAATAATTTCAGTGTTCATCGTGAAATCTGGAATGTAGCGACTAACTGTGTTGTGGTGCCTTGAATATTCCTTCTCTATGAAATGTAGCGACTAACTGTGTTGTGGTACCTTGAATATTCCTTCTCCATGAAATGTAGCGAATAACTGTGTTGTGGTGCCTTGAATATTCCTTCTCTATGAAATGTAGCGACTAACTATGTTGTGGTGCCTTGAATATTCCTTCTCTATGAAATGTAGCGACTAACTGTGTTGTGGTGCCTTGAATATTCCTTCTCTATGAAATGTAGCGACTAACTGTGTTGTGGTGCCTTGAATATTCCTTCTCTATGAAATGTAGCGACTAACTGTGTTGTGGTGCCTTGAATATTCCTTCTCTATGAAATGTAGCGACTAACTGTGTTGTGGTGCCTTGAATATTCCTTCTCTATGAAATGTAGCGACTAACTGTGTTGTGGTGCCTTGAATATTCCTTCTCTATGAAATGTAGCGACTAACTGTGTTGTGGTGCCTTGAATATTCCTTCTCTATGAAATGTAGCGACTAACTGTGTTGTGGTGCCTTGAATATTCCTTCTCTATGAAATGTAGCGACTAACTGTGTTGTGGTGCCTTGAATATTCCTTCTCTATGAAATGTAGCGACTAACTGTGTTGTGGTGCCTTGAATATTCCTTCTCTATGAAATGTAGCGACTAACTGTGTTGTGGTGCCTTGAATATTCCTTCTCTATGAAATGTAGCGACTAACTGTGTTGTGGTGCCTTGAATATTCCTTCTCTATGAAATGTAGCGACTAACTGTGTTGTGGTGCCTTGAATATTCCTTCTCTATGAAATGTAGCGACTAACTGTGTTGTGGTGCCTTGAATATTCCTTCTCTATGAAATGTAGCGACTAACTGTGTTGTGGTGCCTTGAATATTCCTTCTCTATGAAATGTAGCGACTAACTGTGTTGTGGTGCCTTGAATATTCCTTCTCTATGAAATGTAGCGACTAACTGTGTTGTGGTGCCTTGAATATTCCTTCTCTATGAAATGTAGCGACTAACTGTGTTGTGGTGCCTTGAATATTCCTTCTCTATGAAATGTAGCGACTAACTGTGTTGTGGTGCCTTGAATATTCCTTCTCTATGAAATGTAGCGACTAACTGTGTTGTGGTGCCTTGAATATTCCTTCTCTATGAAATGTAGCGACTAACTGTGTTGTGGTGCCTTGAATATTCCTTCTCTATGAAATGTAGCGACTAACTGTGTTGTGGTGCCTTGAATATTCCTTCTCTATGAAATGTAGCGACTAACTGTGTTGTGGTGCCTTGAATATTCCTTCTCTATGAAATGTAGCGACTAACTGTGTTGTGGTGCCTTGAATATTCCTTCTCTATGAAATGTAGCGACTAACTGTGTTGTGGTGCCTTGAATATTCCTTCTCTATGAAATGTAGCGACTAACTGTGTTGTGGTGCCTCGAATATTCCTTCTCTATGAAATGTAGCGACTAACTGTGTTGTGGTGCCTTCAATATTCCTTCTCTATGAAATTTTATTTTATATTTTTTACTAAAGATCGAACCGTACCAATAAATGCTTCCTTTACTAGTGGCACTATGGATAAGAACGGAACCGCGCTAAGATAACGCAGTTCCTGCGAGTCGGACTTGCTTTCTACATAATCTTGTTTCATAGATTTGTTTTTCATAAGTAATTGAACAAATTTATTCGTACATTGAGTAAAATATATCCTAAATTAAATTCTGTAATGGATACAATTTCTTTATTATTTAAACCTGAAATAACAACCATGGGGAATGGAAAATTTCGGGGGGGGGGCTGAGACCATTTCCGGTGTAGGAATACTAACAATTTAGATCTTGGAAGAGTTTTAGCCAACTTAAACGCTATTACACCCAAAATAGAATATGTTTTATGAACTAAATGATCTTATTTAATTTATTTTTAAGGGTTTTATGAAATTTTTACCGATCAAATCAAATTTTCTGGGGGGGGGGGGAGGGCTGCAGCCCCCTCAGCCCCCCTTATATGGGCCCATGATAACAACTAATAAATAAGTTATTCTTAATGACTCACGAATTAAGATGTTTATCTGAAGTAGCGTTGATGGTTGGTAGACCTGGTCCTCTTAGTCGGAGCAGCTGATGAAGACTGCCTCGTCTCTTCTCCCCACCTCTTTCTAAATCCTTATCATTATTCTTATCACATAATTAAATATCCTATTTTTCGCCATTGAACTGTTTTCCGCAAACTAATCGTGCGTCCATTGTGAAGAACCTTAATGAGCATGACGCATTCTCGCCAAACAAAATGGACTATTTCTATCCGGGTTATTTTCCCTATTATAATATTAGTAAAATCTGCACCAAAAACCTGGACTGTAGCAACATATTATCTTGATGTTGTTTTTCTTATCAATAAATTTTATTAATGAAATTAATCTCCAGTTTTCCCAATCATTCAATATTAAAGCTCAAGTTTTTACGAGGTTTTTGTTTATTAATTAACTTTTATACAATATCTCTAACTCTAATTTCAAGCAAAGTGCGCAATGTTTTGGGCACAATAACATAAAAACATTTTCCCGTGGTTTCATTATATCAATTCATTCCAAAAACAAAATTTAACCAATTTCGCCGATTAGCAAAATTACCAAAACGTTTGATTAAAACGCAACAAAGTCGTTTTTGATAAGGGAATTACAACATTTCAGATGTTCTCACCAGCGCATTTAAGACAAAGACCCTTGCAAAATTAAATATGGTTTAGGTAAAGGGCAACGGAGCATTAGAGACGGTTGCTCATAAAGTAGATTAAAATATCAGGATATTGGGTTGGTGCAAAAATAATAAAGCTTTTTATATGACAACTGATGATGGGTCAACACCAACTTCTCTTGAAATGCCACGGGTAGTTTTCCGAGGGTTTTCTTCTGTCAAAGCCTTCAGTTGGTCCTGATCAACAACAGAAGGACTACCTAGACCTTCCTTGTATTCGGGATCAAAATCTCCAAGACGATTTTTTTTTCAAACATCACTGCACTGTACAGTCACTGATGCTTCATTCAAACCAAACAACATTGATGGAAAGCGCCGTTTGAGCTGCACTTAGACGCATGGGCGTATATAAGGAGGGCTGAGAGGGATGCAGCCCCCTCACGAAATTTTGAATAATTGAAAAAAGTGTCATAAGAACCTCAATAAAAAAAATTACATAAGATCACTTAGTTCAGAAGAAATACTTTTTTTTTTTTTTTGTTGATGTAATAGCGTTTTAGTTGGCTAACTATTCCAAGTTCTAGATTGTTAGTATTTCATACCCCCGAAATCCCCCTGTGCTAACAGCCCCCCCCCCGAAATTATTTCCTATATACGCCCCTGGCATGACGAAAATATTGTTTTGACATGGTGATTTTCAGAGGTCCTTATTCATAGAGAATATAACACAAGCTAAACTAATCTTTGACGAAAAGCATCATTAATACCTATTTGTTATAATCCATTAACTAGACTTTAGATTATCTTTGCTATGTTTGCAAGCAGTTGCCTAAACAAAATGGATATTTAAAACCTAAATTATTTTTCCAACAACCCAATTATATGTTATAAGATAGAGGCATTCAAGAAAAAGAGATGGTTTCTAGAAAGGTGCGTTGTAGCCCCAATCATAATATGAATGGTTTCATAAGGGCGTTGCAGTGTCAGGGAGGATAAGAAATAGTTCGGAGAACGGTTATTATAGCCTCGGAGATAATAGGGATGATTTCCATAGACGGGCGATGCAGCATGAGGGAAAAACAGGACGAAAAACAGAATCATTAACAATGATGGAAGGGTTTGGAAAATAGGCTCTTCAGCAAAGGTAGCAATGCTGCAACAGAGATGGAATCATGGGCATTTATAAGGGGGGCTGCAGCCAAATAAAAATGTGTCATAAAAAAAAAAAAAAAAAAAAAAAATCAGTCCCGTAACAGGCCACGAGGGCCCTGAGGGGCAGATACTATAGAGGTATCTGATTCATGACCAAACGGCACACTAGGGAGATAGTGTGGTCAGTACTATGCTCCGGCCGCCTGATTTTCCCCTTGGCTGCTTCGACTGCTAGAGTCATTAGCACCAACCAAGGTACCCATTATTAAATTAATTAAAGGCTGGGTTGGCCTAGGGACGGTCAGGGAGGACGAATTCAACCCATGAACGAAGACACTAGAAGAAAAAATCTTTAGTGCTTGCTCGGGATTTGAACTCAGGCCTCCAGCTTATTAGTCCAGTGCTCTACCACTGAGCTAACCTCGCCCCTGTGTCATAAAACCCTTAGAAATAAATTATATGAGATCACTTAGTTCATAAAAAATGTTTTATTTTAGGTTTAATAGCGTTTTAGTTGCCTAAAACTATTCCAAGTCCTATATTGTTAGTATTCCATACCCCGAAAATGATCCCAGACACCCCCCCCCCCCCAATTCTTTCCTATATACGCCCATGGATGAAATGAGTGATTCAGATAATGGGCTTTGCAGCATCAGGTAAAACTAGATTTTTTCCGGATAATAAGCAACGTTGCAGCAACAGACATGACACGAGTGATGCTGATAAAGAGTGCTCCAGTACCAGTGACAATATAGAACCTGTTCGGTTAAGGGGTACTTCAGTAACAGAGATGACACGAGTGATGCTGATAAAGAGTGCTCCAGTACCAGTGACAATATAGAACCTGTTCGGTTAAGGGGTATTTCAGTAGCAGAGATGACACGAGTGATGCTGATAAAGAGTGCTCCAGTACCAGTGACAATATAGAACCTGTTCGGTTAAGGGGTATTTCAGTAGCAGAGATGACACGAGTGATGCTGATAAAGAGTGCTCCAGTACCAGTGACAATATTGAACCTGTTCGGTTAAGGGGTATTTCAGTAGCAGAGATGACACGAGTGATGCTGATAAAGAGTGCTCCAGTACCAGTGACAATATTGAACCTGTTCGGTTAAGGGGTATTTCAGTAGCAGAGATGACACGAGTGATGCTGATAAAGAGTGCTCCAGTACCAGTGACAATATTGAACCTGTTCGGTTAAGGGGTATTTCAGAAACTGAGATGATATTAGTGGTTTAGATAAATTGTCACATTTTTCACAGTTTTACAGGCAGAAGTAGTTTTTCCCAGAGTTCCTATTAGCTGTTATGGTGCTCGGTGAATAATTGTAAAATCTTTGTTTTAAAAAGATATATTATCAAACATTATTATTTATTTCCCTTGCATTTATTTATTATTATTTTTGTTATTTTTCTCTATACAATAATAAGTAATTATGTTATGTATACATTATTTTTACAAATTCAAGTTGATCTACCTCTGTCCTTTCTTTATTCAATTATCAGAAGTAATTGTTTGTGTTAATCTTTTAAACTTATTATTTGATTGAGAGGTATGTTCATCAACCATGAAAAGGTATTGGAGTAGCTAGTTACAATCTCCTATAGACTAGATAGATAACACTCCTGGATTCTCGGAGAAAGGCTCACGTCGATAGAACTAATCCATAAGAATTGAAAATGGGACCCAAAAATATTATGCTAAGAAAGAACACATTATTAAAATTAATCTTAAAGCGTGGCTCCTCAAATTAATGGGGTTGCTGGGCAGGCAGCTAAACAATCAGTCATGAGATAAATATCTATATGAGTTATCTTTGATTATTATTATTTAAATTCTAATATCCATTTATAATTAACTACGACTTTTAGGATGGGTTACCTATAGGTTACCACCCTTTTCTAGCCAGGGCATTCTTTTATTTTTTTCTAAAGAGACCCTTGGCACAAAATGCGTACATAGGCTTGCCATATTTTTGAGTGAAACTGGGACACATTAATATGGGATGGGCATACCCCAGGGGGGGGGGACTTGTACAAATTAGAACCAAAATGGTAAGGTTTAAGCCTAGCAAGTAATGGGAGTGAGGAATCTGGGACTCTAAATTGGTAGTCTACTCATTTTTTAAAAATAAAAAAGGAATTTTTGCTACTTAAATTACACTGGCTGCGCTATGCGAGTAGTTTCTGCATTTGCTCACAGATTACACTTATAATACTTCTCATTTCTTTGACACTGTGTGCGGTAGTCAAAAATGATTGTAGAAAAGTAACCGATTCAAAAAACATTCTTAATAACATAAATTCATTACTTTTTACATCTTACAGCTGTTTCCGGGATATTCATAAAACTGTGCAGGACAACAGAAAAATACCGGGACTGTCCCGGTCAAACAAGTACGTATGGCAAGCCTCTGTATACACCTTAGCACTCACAGCCACCAGGCCACCTATCTTGGAATAAATATAGTGGAAATTCATATTGAAGTAAAGTGGAAATTTGGTACGATAATGAGAACTTTTCAATATCTGTTGCTATTTCTTTACTGATGAAACTAGAGATATGAACGGAAACGCGCTAAGATGACACCATTACTGCGGGTCGGACTTTTTATATTTTAATAACTGCAAGTTTGAATATTATTTTATTTTTTTTAATTTTTAACGTCCATTATTATTAACTACGAATTTTGGGACGGGTTATCTACAGGTTACCCCTTCTGCTTCGCAAGTTTGAATAAAGATTTTCTTAATAATCCATCTCATTTCTGTTTGTAATAATTGGGACTAACTTATTCACCAAAGCCATAGAATAGTTTACTCCAATGTTATCTTCCTTTGAAGAAAAACAGCAATGCTCTGCTGTATTCCTTGACTTGTTTCGAGCATTTCATTGGCTGTAGCAACAGGGATTTTTTTTTTTTTTTTTTTTTTTTTTTTTTTTAACCTTAAAACAATGCTTACCTGAATTTACTAAATAAATAGATTCCTATCACACTGGTGAATCCTTTTGGATCATCTCTGTCCCCTTCGTTTCCTTAATTTGCTGGTGTTCTCCACACATTTCTCGTGTACTCTGCTGACATGCCCAATAACCATATATGCACTAGATATTTCCTGACAATATCAATGACACATCAATTTTCAGCCCATTAGGCATTAAAGATTCATTTATTCACAATATTTAGAATATCAGCAGAGAAAAATAAATAATCAATAATATCAGCAGAATAAAATTAATTCAAAATATAATGTATATAAGGTTAAATTTAAAGATTGTAACAAATGCTACATAGGGGAATCATCACAAATGCTAAAAAATAGAATTAAGCAACATGCCAAAAATATTTACGAGAAATCAAATAAAACAGCTCTAACGCACCACGCATTTAAGAACGGACATACATTTGACTTAGACGACATAGCAATAGTTGACAGGGACAGAAACAACATTAAGCGAAAAATAAAGGAAAATATCCACATTATAAAAAACAACAACTCTGTAAATAAGCAGACAGAAATAAAATTTTTAAATAAAATATTTTACAATAACATTAGAAGATAGTGAACAATACATAGAAAAACAATAGGACAGACCTTTATAGAACTTATCGTAATAAGCTGATTACTAAACCTCTCAACGCAGGTGATTTAGCTAGCCTCAGTCGTAATATGGGTGGCGAGCTAACCACACATGGGGTATATACAATGTAACATTATTTTTATTATATTTTAACAATAGATTTAGGGTTAGAATTTAGTATAGGAAATGTAATGTGATTCTGTTTATAATATATTAATGACAAGGAATTATTGGATTTAGGAAAATGAAAAATGTTTTATTTAAAATTTGTTAAAAATGTTTAGGATGTAATGGCCCCTGAGGAGGTGGCATAAAGGCCATGAAACATGTAGGGCGTGACAACAATAAAATAGTACATAGAAAATGGAGTACTATTCTTTTGACCTGCGCCATATATAAAAAATAAATAAATATAGAGAAAAAAATGTATATAAAAATCATTGACTTAATAATCTAAGTTGTTGAAATCTTTATGAGATGATGGATCGATGCAAGAGGACGAATGTCTGTCACAAGTAAGCCCCAAGCCACAGGGGCATACGTTATGGTAAATATTCTTGTACATGACAGAAACATTATCTGGATATGTAACATTCACATGGAGTGGAACTGAAGCTGCTAAACATGGCTCGCCTAGTCCCGGCATTCGTTTACAGGATGCCACAGAAAATCTTGCAGCACCTGAAAAATAATAGAACAAATTGAGAAAAAAAACTGTCTTATTTACTTCTGAGATGGTCTCATTTATTAGTCTATTTTCCCCAAGCATTGTTTAATCCCAAGTATTTTCTCATGTACCTTAAAGATGCCACCACCTATTTATTTACACGGTTCTTGCATTAATTGGGCAAACCTAACAGATTCTCATTTGAATGCAAATTCCAGGTAAACTACCCATTTGTGATTTCTACAAATATTTTGTTTTCCTCTACATCTATACATGATAAAACATAAAATAAAACTATCTAATGTAAAGTTTAACCCTATTTAAAACATAACTATCCAATATAAAATTAAATCTTTCTTTGACCTGTTATCTAAATACAGGGTTCCCACTGAGTTTTGGAAATGGAATTCCTTGACATTTACCTGACTTTTCCCTGATTGAATATTTCCAAATCTAATAGATATGCAAATATTATTATATTAATCAGAATAATACAAACATTAACTAAGTTTTTTTATTTATTAACTACTGATTACATGGGCGTATATAGGAAATATTTCCGGGGGGGGGGGGGGGTTACATTTGGGGGTATTGAATACTAACAATCTAGAACTTGGAATAATTAGCATACTATAACACTATTATACTCAAGAAAACATTATTTTCCCTGGACTAAGTGATCTTATTTAATTTATTTTTAAGGCTTTTATGACACATTTTTACCATTAGAATAAAAATTTTGCCGGGGAGAGGGGGGTGGAATACAGGTATGTCAGATAATGCTGGGAATTAAGGCCAATAGATCTCTAGTTAAGAGCCTTAAAAATATAGCAAGACCATGTTCTTAAGATTCTTCATGCAACCCTCCCAGATGTTGCATTTTCAGAGACCAAAATATTCTAAATAAGGCAGTGTGAGAAAGAGAAGAAGAATTGGAAAAAATATACATACAACGCAAGCAATGAGAAATGAGGGAAAAATTTCACCTCCACATATAATGAAAGTTTCATTCGATGGCGTTCATGACCCTAAGGTTGACACGCCTTAAAAAAAAAAAAAAAAAAAAAAAAAAAAAAAAAAAAAAAAAAAAAAAAAAAAAAAACGCAAGCAATTTTTCCCTTTTTTTTCTATTCCTGCATTAAAAAAATAAATAAAAAGAAAAAAATGAAATTTTGAATTTCCCTGTCTCCCTGATATTTCCCTGTCGGTGGGAACCCTGTAAATGTATAATGTGGAAGAATAACTTTAGTTATTGAGAGAAGATTGTTGACCGTTGAGACTGCGAAGGTAGATTTTGTTGGGGTTAGTTATTGAGAGAAGATTGTTGACCGTCGAGACTGCGAAGGTAGATTTTGTTGGGGTTAGTTATTGAGAGAAGATTGTTGACCGTCGAGACTGCGAAGGTAGATTTTGTTGGGGTTAGTTATTGAGAGAAGATTATTGACCGTCGAGACTGCGAAGGTAGATTTTGTTGGAGTTCAGTCTTGTGCTAAATGAAACTATAATGTCTAGATAAAAATGTGTTATATTATTGCTGATGTTTTGGCTTGAAATTCAAGCTTTCATCAGGGCTCTAAACAAGAATAGACTGGGTTAATACTAATGTTAATTTTATATATGCTATACATAAAAGGTAAAAATTATACATAGAAGAAAATTATTGCTGGGAGGAAGATGACTGAATAGATACAGGATGACAAATAACCTAGCGATGAGCAGAAGGAGAACAAGCCGCATGGACGTTCAAACATTTCCGAACCAGGATTATGAGAGATTGGGGTGGTCAAGGAGAAGGAGGGGGAGAGAGTATGTAGTTTGCCTACTGAGGGTAGGTGGCAGCACATGAAAGAGGCTGGAAAAAGGTTGGCTAGGATGGCAGTTTTATTTTAGTGACGAGGTGTAGGATTCAAACGGGATGTTTTTATAAGGGGAAAATGATTTTTTATAGATGCACTTTGGAGATAGACTTTGGAATGATACAATCCCAAAAAATAAAGACTTTTTTCATGTTGAAGTTACCAATAAATATTTAAAGTCATGTGTAATTAGTATATAGGTGTCAAATGATATTTTATATATATAATTAAAAAAAAAAAAAAAAAAATCAGTCCTGTAACAGGCCACAAGTGCCCAGAGGGGAAGATACTGTAGAGGTATCTGACTCTTGACCATACGGCACACTAGGGAGATAGTGTGGTCAGTACTATGCTCCAGCCGCCTGATTTTTCTCTTTACAGGTACACATTAATTAATTGATTAAAGGCTGGGCAAGCCTAGGGACGATCTGGGATCCCAAATCCAACCCTAAAACAATGACACTAGAAGATAAAAATCTTTAGTGTGTGCTTGGGGTTTGAACCTCGGTCCTCTAGTTCATTAGTCGAGTACTCTACCACTGAGCTAACTTCACCTCCCCCCCCCCCCACTTTATATATTTATTTATTGTTGGATTTTTTTGGTTTTGCGTTTTTGTAGTACATTAATTATTATTTAATTTCTATATGACTACAACTGGATGGCCAAAGCTGTAATTGTTGTAAATGATAAATAAATAAAATAAAATAATTATAGGTAGAGGAGATAACTTTTTTGTCAATTTTGTCTTTAACGGGGCTATTTTCTAGATGGATAAGTATGGGCTCCGAAAGGATGCGTATCTCGAGGTTGGCTTCACTGAAGAGGATGGAGAAATGAGGCATAATTTTGATTTAACTTTATTTAACTATTCAAAGTAAAATTGAAGATCTATTTAACCTGTTATTTACACATTTTATGATATGGTAATGTTTTATGAACATTTTAAATATCCATTCAACATAAAATTAAAACTATTAATTTATTTGTAAATTCTCTAAATACCTTTGATGCAACACTCGTTTCTTGAACAGTGTCCGCTATTGGTACACTCTAAGTACGGCGGAGTGGTTTGTGTTTGAGTTTGTGCTGATACTGTACCCAAGAACACCACAGCTCCGTACAATCCCAGCAGCCTTCTATCCATTGCTCAACTAAACAACATAAACATAGAATATGAATTATTGGATGATTTAATCACCTCTCTCCTCAACTATGGAACAGCAAAAACTTCTTCTTTTTTTTTTTTTTTTTTTTTTAGAAAATTCTGTTCTACAGGAGATAAGTAATTTGTGCACACTCTTCAGCAATTAAGGCAAAGGTGGCAGTAAATATAAAGTTCTTAGCTTTTAAACTAAATATATTTTTATTTTTATTATTAGGAGATACAATTCACATGGATGAATGTACATTTTATCACATAAAAAACATAATGCTAATCAAGTCAATTTACAATTGGGTGTCTCCTTCACCCTCGTTATTCAGGCTTGGTAACACAACAAGCCTGGTTACTGTAAGACCTAAATAAAAGATTAGGACCACCAATTTAATAGAATACAATGTATAATAATAATAAATATAAATAACATATAACGATACTTAACAATGATAATCATAAAATAATAACAATAATCAAATTAACAATACTATTAAAATAATATAAAAAAAAGAACAAATAAATAAAATAAAGAAATAAATCAAATACAGCCAAACCTGGTCTAACTCATATAACCTCATCCACTAGGCCAGAGCTCCTCTGGAGGTATCTACGTGGTGCAGACACAGCCAAACCTGGTCTAACTCATATAGCCTCATCCACTAGGCCAGAGCTCCTCTGGAGGTATCTACGTGGTGCAGATACAGCCAAACCTGGTCTAACTCATATAACCTCATCCACTAGGCCAGAGCTCCTCTGGAGGTATCTACGTGGTGCAGATACAGCCAAACCTGGTCTAACTCATATAACCTCATCCACTAGGCCAGAGCTCCTCTGGAGGTATCTACGTGGTGCAGAAACAGCCAAACCTGGTCTAACTCATATAACCTCATCCACTAGGCCAGAGCTCCTCTGGAGGTGTCTACGTGGTGCAGATACAGCCAAACCTGTTCTAACTCATATAACCTCATCCACTAGGCCAGAGCTCCTCTGGAGGTGTCTACGTGGTGCAGATACAGCCAAACCTGGTCTAACTCATATAACCTCATCCACTAGGCCAGAGCTCCTCTGGAGGTATCTACGTGGCGCAGATACAGCCAAACCTGGTCTAACTCATATAACCTCATCCACTAGGCCAGAGCTCCTCTGGAGGTATCTACGTGGTGCAGATACAGCCAAACCTGGTCTAACTCATATAACCTCATCCACTAGGCCAGAGCTCCTCTGGAGGTATCTACGTGGTGCAGATACAGCCAAACCTGGTCTAACTCATATAACCTCATCCACTAGGCCAGAGCTCCTCTGGAGGTATCTACGTGGCGCAGATACAGCCAAACCTGGTCTAACTCATATAACCTCATCCACTAGGTCAGAGCTCCTCTGGAGGTATCTACGTGGTGCAGATACAGCCAAACCTGGTCTAACTCATATAACCTCATCCACTAGGCCAGAGCTCCTCTGGAGGTATCTACGTGGCGCAGATACAGCCAAACCTGGTCTAACTCATATAACCTCATCCACTAGGCCAGAGCTCCTCTGGAGGTGTCTACGTGGTGCAGATACAGCCAAACCTGGTCTAACTCATATAACCTCATCCACTAGGCCAGAGCTCCTCTGGAGGTGTCTACGTGGTGCAGATACAGCCAAACCTGGTCTAACTCATATAACCTCATCCACTAGGCCAGAGCTCCTCTGGAGGTGTCTACGTGGTGCAGATACAGCCAAACCTGGTCTAACTCATATAACCTCATCCACTAGGCCAGAGCTCCTCTGGAGGTGTCTACGTGGTGCAGATACAGCCAAACCTGGTCTAACTCATATAACCTCATCCACTAGGCCAGAGCTCCTCTGGAGGTGTCTACGTGGTGCAGATACAGCTAAATCTGGTCTAACTCATATAACCTCATCCACTAGGCCAGAGCTCCTCTGGAGGTGTCTACGTGGTGCAGATACAGCCAAACCTGGTCTAACTCATATAACCTCATCCACTAGGCCAGAGCTCCTCTGGAGGTGTCTACGTGGCGCAGATACAGCCAAACCTGGTCTAACTCATATAACCTCATCCACTAGGCCAGAGCTCCTCTGGAGGTGTCTACGTGGTGCAGATACAGCCAAACCTGGTCTAACTCATATAACCTCATCCACTAGGCCAGAGCTCCTCTGGAGGTGTCTACGTGGTGCAGATACAGCCAAACTTGGTCTAACTCATATAACCTCATCCACTAGGCCAGAGCTCCTCTGGAGGTGTCTACGTGGTGCAGATACAGCTAAATCTGGTCTAACTCATATAACCTCATCCACTAGGCCAGAGCTCCTCTGGAGGTGTCTACGTGGTGCAGATACAGCCAAACCTGGTCTAACTCATATAACCTCATCCACTAGGCCAGAGCTCCTCTGGAGGTGTCTACGTGGTGCAGATACAGCCAAACCTGGTCTAACTCATATAACCTCATCCACTAGGCCAGAGCTCCTCTGGAGGTGTCTACGTGGTGCAGATACAGCCAAACCTGGTCTAACTCATATAACCTCATCCACTAGGCCAGAGCTCCTCTGGAGGTATCTACGTGGTGCAGATACAGCCAAACCTGGTCTAACTCATATAACCTCATCCACTAGGCCAGAGCTCCTCTGGAGGTATCTACGTGGTGCAGATACAGCCAAACCTGGTCTAACTCATATAACCTCATCCACTAGGCCAGAGCTCCTCTGGAGGTATCTACGTGGTGCAGATACAGCCAAACCTGGTCTAACTCATATAACCTCATCCACTAGGCCAGAGCTCCTCTGGAGGTATCTACGTGGTGCAGATACAGCCAAACCTGGTCTAAGTCATATAACCTCATCCACTAGGCCAGAGCTCCTCTGGAGGTATCTACGTGGTGCAGATACAGCTAAACCTGGTCTAACTCATATAACCTCATCCACTAGGCCAGAGCTCCTCTGGAGGTATCTACGTGGTGCAGATACAGCCAAACCTGGTCTAACTCATATAACCTCATCCACTAGGCCAGAGCTCCTCTGGAGGTATCTACGTGGTGCAGATACAGCCAAACCTGGTCTAACTCATATAACCTCATCCACTAGGCCAGAGCTCCTCTGGAGGTATCTACGTGGTGCAGATACAGCCAAACCTGGTCAAACTCATATAACCTCATCCACTAGGCCAGACATCTAAAGTTCTTACCTTTTAAACTACATATATAGTAATGACCAACTAACTGGATAGTTAAAACAAAATCTTTCCACTGCACCGATTTTGCTGGTTTTCATAAGACATGTTTCAAATGTAATAAAGCTACTTCATTGAATTAAATTATGGCAACCATTTATTTTGCCTCTACCCCTCTCTCCTAGTGGACTGGAGTTCAGGTAACCCCCTTCTTCTAGTGAGCTGGGGTTCAGGCAACTCCCCATCTCCTAGTGGACTGGTAATCCGGACACAGTAGTGTAGGATATACCCCCCCCTTCTCATTGTGCACTGTTTTTCAGGTAATAGTTCCCTATCCTAGTGTACTGGAGTTCAGGTAACTCCCCATCTCCTAGTGAACTGGTAATCCGGACACAGTAGTGTAGGATATACCCCCCCCCCTTCTCATTGTGCACTGTTTTTCAGGTAATAGTTCCCTATCCTAGTGTACTGGAGTTCAGGTAACCCCGTTGTTCTAGTGAGCTGGGGTTCAGGCAACTCCCCATCTCCTAGTGGACTGGTAATCCGGACACAGTAGTGTAGGATATACTCCCCCCCCTTCTCATTGTGCACTGTTTTCCAGGTAATAGTTCCCTCTCCTAGTGGATTGGAGTTCTGGACAATCCCCTCCTTCTCGATGTGTTCTGAAGCTCAGGTAACCCCCTTCTTCTAGTGAGCTGGGAATCTGAACAGCCCCTCCTTCTATTGGCGCACTGGTGTTCAGGTAACCAATCCTTATCCTAGTGCACTTGGGGTGTTAAGGTAATACCCTCCTCTGCTAGTGGACTGTAGTGTAGGACGTACCCCTCCCCCTTTCTAATTGTGCACTATGTTTCAGGTGATAGTTGCATCTCCTAGAGAACTGGTAATCTGAACAGCCCCCTCCTTCTCAATGTGTTCTGAAGCTCAGGTAACCCCCTTCTTCTAGGGAGCTGGGGTTCAAGTAATACTTCCCACTCCATATGATTGCAAGTACTCGTTTTATAGGCTTCTTGGCCTAGAAAAGCGAATGAAACCATTTTTAAGGCGATAGCTTTAACCGTTTTCGAGAAAAGTGGCAAAATAGTTGTTAAAATACGTTTTTGGTTTGGGTACTTAGAGTTATGGGATTCAGTTAAAATATTTTCTGCATGTTTGATATTCATATAAACGAAGTTGTTTAGATTTTGGTTACGTTTGGAGTTAAGGAAGGATTAGAATAAAATATTTTATTAAGAGACATGAAAAGTTTTGGGAACTTCGCATATTTCCCTTAATATCTCGAAAACAGTTGAGAAATCGTCGTAAGTGGATAGAAGCTATTCAAAAGCTTACTAAATGTTCTGAGAAAATGTTTGATTAGTCGATGTCAATCGGAGAAATAAGTGATTAAAACTTTGAATGTGTTTGTTTTGTTCTTTAGAACGGGTTTTTGTAGTTGTTTAGCTCACTTTTTAATTGGTTGTTTTTTGTTTTAAATTGCATTTCTTTTTAGAATTAGTATTATAGTGGAAGAAGTCATGAAAATTAGAAACATTTTGATATTTTGAATGGATTGAACTATGAAATAAGAATTTCATGTCTGTAGCAGTGAGGCCTGGCCAACCCAGCTGTAGAGTGTTCCAGGTAAAAGGGTACGCTAGGCCTAACCAAAACAATAAGTGTTTCTATTTCAGTCTTTCCGAATGACACTAGGGATAAGAACGGAACCGCGCTAAGATGAAACAGTTCCTGCGAGTCGGACATTTTTTTTTGTATTTGTTTACCAAACGTTTTTATTGGTTTTTGCTAATTTTAATTGCATTTGACAGTAAAATGTGTATTTTACTAGAACAAAGTAAGAAAATGTGGAATAGAGTTAAAGCGTTTCCAAGAGCGAACGTTGAGAAGATGGTGGGAGTTGCTTATATACTGTCTGTTTCCAAGAGCGAAAGTTGAGAAGATGGTGGGAGTTGCTTATATACTGTCTGTTTCCAAGAGCGAAAGTTGAGAAGATGGTGGGAGTTGCTTATATACTGTCTGTTTCCAAGAGCGAAAGTTGAGAAGATGGTGGGAGTTGCTTATATACTGTCTGTTTCCAAGAGCGAAAGTTGAGAAGATGGTGGGAGTTGCTTATATACTGTCTGTTTCCAAGAGCGAAAGTTGAGAAGATGGTGGGAGTTGCTTATATACTGTCTGTTTCCAAGAGCGAAAGTTGAGAAGATGGTGGGAGTTGCTTATATACTATCTGTTTCCTAGAGCGAAAGTTGAGAAGATGGTGGGAGTTGCTTATATACTGTCTGTTTCCTAGAGCGAAAGTTGAGAAGATGGTGGGAGTTGCTTATATACTGTCTGTTTCCAAGAGCGAAAGTTGAGAAGATGGTGGGAGTTGCTTATATACTGTCTGTTTCCAAGAGCGAAAGTTGAGAAGATGGTGGGAGTTGCTTATATACTGTCTGTTTCCAAGAGCGAACGTTGAGAAGATGGTGGGAGTTGCTTATATACTGTCTGTTTCCAAGAGCGAAAGTTGAGAAGATGGTGGGAGTTGCTTATATACTGTCTGTTTCCAAGAGCGAAAGTTGAGAAGATGGTGGGAGTTGCTTATATACTGTCTGTTTCCAAGAGCGAAAGTTGAGAAGATGGTGGGAGTTGCTTATATACTGTCTGTTTCCAAGAGCGAAAGTTGAGAAGATGGTGGGAGTTGCTTATATACTGTATGTTTCCAAGAGCGAAAGTTGAGAAGATGGTGGGAGTTGCTTATATACTATCTGTTTCCAAGAGCGAACGTTGAGAAGATGGTGGGAGTTGCTTATATACTATCTGTTTCTTCTTCTGGCGCCTTGAATATATTTTCTCTTCGAAATTTTATTTTATATTTTTCACGAAAGATCGAATCCCACCAATAACTGCTACTATTCCTTTACTAATAGCACTAGGGATATGAACGGCACCGCGCTAAGATGACGCCTTTCCTGCGAGTCGGACTATTTTTTTTTCTTTTTTGGCGCGATTTTACATTTTTTTCAAAAACGGTTAACGTTATCGTTTTAAAAATGGCTTTATTCGTTTCTTTTACGTTAAGAAACCCATAAAACGAGTACGAGCATGCATATGAACTCAAAAATGTAAGCGTTCCGATTTTTTTGGTGCGAATTTCGCTCCAAAACCATGCTCCGGTTGACAGATTTTGCTGGGTAACGAACTTCACCTTTCAAATTAGGCGAAAGATTTTCGTATCAAAATCTTCAAAATCGGGCCATTTTTGAGCCATAGAGAGAGCGAACAGACAATATATATATATATATATATATATATATATATATATATATATATATATATATATATAACATTATTCCTCCGAGTCGGACCGGGCCTCCGAAATGTCTCTCAATGACGTAGAGTATGGATGATATATCTTCGACTTACCTTATATTGTGTGCCTATCTTGAACAGCTGTCGATTCTGCTCTCAGACATGGAATGCTCACGCCTTAACACTCACGGCCACCGGGCCTCCGAAATGTCTCTCAATGACGTAGAGTATGGATGATATATCATCGACTTACCTTATATTGTGTGCCTATCTTGAACAGCTGTCGATTCTGCTCTCAGACATGGAATGCTCACGCCTTAACACTCACGGCCACCGGGCCTCCGAAATGTCTCTCAATTACGTAGAGTATGGATGACATATCTTCGACTTACCTTATATTGTGTGCCTATCTTGAACAGCTGTCGATTCTGCTTCAGACATGGAATGCTCACGCCTTAACACTCACGGCCACCGGGCCTCCGAAATGTCTCTCAATGACGTAGAGTATGGATGACATATCATCGACTTACCTTATATTGTGTGCCTATCTTGAACAGCTGTCGATTCTGCTCTCAGACCTGCGACAGTTTTATGAGACTGGTCCCGATGCATTCTCTCTCGTTATCACAAACCTTATCAAAACAATTTACATTGGAATGTCAGTAATTGTCTATGCTGTATGCTATCCCTCTTCTTGACATCTTGACCTCAGCAAACTACTAGATCACGGAGAGTGTTATTTATCCAAACACTAGGGGCTTCCCACGCCCCAGGGGGCCCGAAAGGGATCGCTGAGTCCATAGGAGAGAGAGACCAGGTAAATATTAATCAATGGTTGTAGTAGGCTGAGCCGAACGGCCATTCAATTTAATTTAAATTTTAACGTCCATTGTTATTAACTACGAATTTTGGGTCGGGTTATCTATAGGTTACCACCAATTTATAGCCAGGATAGGGCTGATGCCTTTTCATTTTTCGGTACTTAGGTACTAGTTGCACCGATCTCGAGAACTGACTCCCGTTCAGGCTCACGCCTAGTGATCCAGATCATGAAACGACAACTCGACTGAAGTTATCTCCAATATCAGCGCATTTCTATTGGTTCATCTCTATGGGCAATGTCATTGGTTGTTCTTTCTTTCGTTCTAGTGGTCATTGTTTTGTGTTCACTTGCTGTTAAATTGTTTTTGTTTTTTTTTACAATTTATTGTTTCATATCTTAGAGTTGTTTGTGTTTGTATTTGTGTCCTTTTTTTTGTTTTTTGTTTCTTGTTTTAAGGCATTTCAGCCACACGGGCGATTTATGCCTTGATTGGGGTGACAGATAGCGCCACCACCACCGACAGGACCCGACCAGGCGAGAGCACGCCCACCGATATCGCAGGCCCCCCACTAGATGAGGGTTTACAGTATACTGCAGATATTACATGACATGAGCTTGTGACCGAGCAGGGTGTCAACGATTTAAATCAATTGATTTAAATCAGTGATTTAAATCATGATTAAAATCATTTGATTTTTTTTTAAAAAATCATTGATTTAAATCAATGATTTCATAAAAAAAAAAAAAAAAAAATGATTTAAACCAATTGATTCTATTAAAAAAATTATTATTATATATTTTTTAACTTTAGTTTATTTTTTATCTTAAATCTAACTAGTTCTGCCTTTTTTTCAGCCATTTCAACATTTTGTCTTTATTTTTGTCCCTAGAGCCTACCCTAACTTGACCGTTCTTATCTATTCAAAGTCTGTATCTTTTATGATCCTTTCTTTGTTTTTAATTCTGCAAATAAATCTCCTTTTAACGTTAAGATAAAACAGATTGGCAGGTAGTGAGCGAAGTGAATGCTTTAAATTGGTGGAAGACTTCGTCTGCGTTACAATATTGTATTTCCTCAAAAGAACTGTTAATAATAGAGCAGCTTATGATTGGAAAGGCAACTTCTGCAGGGGATGACAGAATGTTTTCAACCTTTGGTTTTGTTCATAGTCAAACGAGAAACTACCTATTTAGATGTGAAAAGGCTGACAAACTGGCATTTTTGTTCAAAGCTTTAAATAAATAATATTACTGTTATTATACGTGATTAATAGGGAACGGATGGTCATGTAATATAAAATTGAAAATATTTACATATATATTTAACTACTTATAATAAAATATGTAATAAAAAATTGAAAATATTTAGTAAACAAATACCATAAACACTATAAAATATTGAAAAGAAAAGCATAAATAATAAGTAGGAACTCTGTTATTATTAATGGAAAGAACAAAAGTCTAGAACAAAATGACTAAAAACTGTTTAGCATATTGAAAAATAAAGCAAAAATAAATATTAGGAATTCATTACAAAAAGGGGAAAAAGTTGAAAATTTCTACAGATGAACATTATTTTGAAATTTTCAAACGTGAAATGTTGCCGGTCTGATCTGAGTATACTTTTGAAGCGTCTGAATTATCCTTCAATATCTACTAAGTCACTGGTGTGTATTTTAAGACTACAATCAACTGCTCTGAAGAGTGGGATTCAACTAAACTGTTAATCGTTTTGCCGCTATGGATATACCCAATAATGTGGATATTTTTCCACCCAGGGTTTTTTTCTGGACTGTCTTTTCACTTTATTTTTAATCGATTCCCAGTATCTCCTTCTAAAACCTGGATTTTCTCTATTACTCTCGTATGATTCTAATGCTATCCACTAACAACATGCCTATTTCATCTAGTATTAACATAGTATATATATAGCCACCTCCTTGGAATTAGAAAAGACACAGTCACCTAGACTCAATGTGTAAAGTTTTATTTCCTTTCTTGGTTTTCTTTTATTTCTTCAATTACAATTTTTTTTTAAATTTATTTATTTTACTTTAAGAGCTGCACAGCAATTGTGATCTGCCCTAAACAAATTTATATAAAATATAATAAATAAAATAATAAATTATAAGCCAAGGATCAGTAACAAAGTTAAAAAATAAAGGATACGGAGAATGAATAATAAAATAAAAATAAAGAAAAGAATAATAATACAAAATAATAAAGAAATATATAAGCAATTAATAAAATAAATAAATACAGAATTAAATGTATAATTTTAATGGTAATAATAAATAGTAACCATAATGATATTTGTAGAGTTGAAATTTGAGGTATATTATCCTGAAATAAGAAACTTTGACTTGGGAGTTATGTGTGGTGTAACTATATTTTATTATATGTCTTTGTCGTCTTTAAGTATGTCAGTATGGTATCAATATGTGGGCTCCTATCAGATAACAGTAAGTTGCCTCTTTTAAGGCAGTCTGTTAGTAAGTGTTTTACAGTTAAAAGTACGTTGCATGCCTCACATAGTGGTTTGTCTTGTCTTTTTAAGAGGTACGAAAGGTTGAGTCGTGTATGTCCAATCCTGTCGTGTTAGTGTGATGGAGATTCCAGGGCTCTGAATGAAAGTCAGCGTGTAAGTGGTAGCGTATATTGATAGGACAACTGGCCTGGACGGGATGAGTGATAGAGAAGAGTGGAGAGTGACGAGCGTGGAGTCTAGTAGAGAGTCGTGGAGAGTGAGGGGGGGGGCTAGGATTTAGCCCCCCCCCTAAACAGGCAGGTAGGATTGGGGAATTATGGAGCAATGCAGGTCTCTAGCTGCTGATGTTCAATATTATATGTTCAATATTGCTAGTGTCTGGGTTCCTTTCTTTTCCATGATTTTCCTCAAAGTTAGTATTACTTTGTCGCGTCTCGTCCTTAGTTCTCCTGACGAATATGGCTGTATACTGCACTTTATTTTCCTGCGGTGGATATCTTGTGTGCAGTGCCACGTTGCTTGACATCTATTCAGTATAGTGTGTGTTATTTTTGTTTGTAAGTCTTGTGATGTAAGTAAGTGCTGGTCATGCGGGCGACTAGTTGCAGCAAGTTTTGCTTGTTCGTCTGCTTTTGAAGTCTCTCCAAGGTTCTCATGACCTGGAACCCACACCATTGTTACCATTGTGTGTAAGTCTTTTAGTCTCGATAGTTCTTGTAATATATTAACAAGGAACGGGTTGGTGGTGTAGATGTTCTTTAAGGAGAGTAAAAAACTTAAGGAGTCTGTACCCAGTATTATGTGTGGTATTGTAGTCTGTACGTTAGACAGGCCCAAAAGTATGCCATGCAGCTCTGCTGTATATATACTTGCATCTACTGGGAGGCTGATGTTGTATATACTTTCTCCTAAAACAGCAGCTGCACTCATGCCACTTGCTGTTTTGGACCCATCCGTGTATATTATTGGAGAATTTCCATTAGAACTTGTCAAGTTGTTAAATGAAGCCCTGTAGTAATTTTGAGATGATGCGTCGGCTTTTTTAAATTTTGTCATAGTCAAGTCGATTCTTAGGTTGTTTACTCTCAAGGTGGGATTGAGAGGTTTCTGTAAGGATATGTAGGTGTATTGATCAATGTAGCATTTTCTGTGTTTTCGTGGAATCGGATTAGGAGTGGTTTTTGCCTTGGTTGTTCCTGTATATATTTGTTCATGTAAGGGTTGTTTAAAAACGTGTTGACGGAACAGGTGTTCGAAGTTTTCGATCTCACGATAAATTTAAGACATATTATCCAACGTCGATAATCCAATTACGGTTCTCCAGATTCTGAATAAAAGCTACTTATTGGACTCGACCTAAAAGCTCCTGTTGCAAGTCTTATACCTGTGTTATGTATTGTGTCTAATGCTTTTAGTGTTTTCAAACTGGCAGATGAATATGCTATGCAGCCGTAATCCAGCAAATGGTGAAGGCTCTGTAACACTTCAGCATGGTACATTTGTCAGCTCCTCATTTAGTATTGCAAAGAATTCTTAAGAAATTCAGCGATTTATTACATTTGTTAAGAATACTTTTGATATGGGGTCCCCTTGTTAGTTTTTGGTCTAATGTCATTCCAAGGAATTTTAATGTGTCGCTGTGTTTAATGTTCGTGTTATTAAGCTTTAAATTTGGTGCTGGGAGGTTGCAAAATAAAAAGAATATTAAAATATGTAGCAAACGTATATATTTATAGCAGAATATGTAAAAATATGGAGTTTTGAAGATTTACATCAATACTTAAGATTTACAAATCAGAAAAAATATGTAAATATAATAACATCTTTTCCCTAGCGATTAATATTTCTGTAAAGCTTCATTTCTAAAGTCTTTGTTCTAAAATTTGAAAATTAAGTTAATTTGAATATATACTGGGGTCGAAATTGTCCTACATTTTGAGACTAGAGTTTCTGTACAGTTAAATTTAATGTCTTTAATCGCTGAAAATTAAAGATTTTCGTCTATTTAAGTCTTTAAATTTACAGAAATTCCGGTCTTAAAATTTAGGACAACTTCAACCCCTGTATATATGATCCGTCAATACTACTGTGCTCCCGAAATTATCCACTTAAGACAAAAAACTTTAGAATAGTTATTTCATTATTTCCATTGTAAATAAACAAATATTTTAGTTACAGGTTTATATAATGAACAACTAGGTAATAACCAGCTCTCTATGTAGACTAGATACATTTAAAAAGTTTGATTTCTTTTTTAAATCCATTTTTAGTAAAAAAATCAAAAAAATCCGATTTAAATCAAAAAAATCTGATTTAAATCAAATAAATCCGATTTTTTTGATTTTTTTAAAAAAATCATGATTTTTTTACACCCTGTGACCGAGGGTCTGTTCGGTGGGACCAGGCCGACCAGACCCTCCAAGCTCATGGACCCTTTGGTCCTGAGGGCCCACGACACCGGAAGACCCACCCCCACCCGACCGGCACCATGCCGGAGCCAGGGTCTGGCTGATTTTATGGATTAATATGTTTTAGAATTAATTATAATGAAATTGTTGCTATTTAATTCACATGTTACAGCAAATATATTTCTAAAATGACATCATAAAATTTACTTTTAGATTTTTCTTTTAGTAATATTTTAACTAGTTAAATTTATGAAATTAATTGGGTATTTTTTAGAAAAAGTAATAATTTATTGACTTGAATGGGACTGTTACCTAAGATTTCCTCGAAATCTGATGAGAGCCGAAGTTCATCTCTTTGTTCTTTATAAATTCGACACTCAATAAAAATATGCTTGACAGTTATAAATACTCCGCATGTTGGGCAAATGGGCTGTGCCTCTCTGGTCATCAGATATCCATGAGTCAATCGGGTATGACCAATGCGCAGTCGTGCCATAGCAACCTCATCCTTCCTCTGGCCTGTAAAAGAAGTCTTCCAAGCCCTGACACCTGCTTTAATTTCCCTTAGCTGGTTATTGTTCTGCTCGAACCACTTAGCTTGCCAGGAAATCCACATCTTGGACTTTATGTGTGCGTGAATATCTGAAAAGGGGACTTTTTTGTATGGTATTCCATTAGAAACGGCTGCCTTTGCTGCCCGGTCTACTTCCTCATTTTCGGTTATACCACAGTGACCAGGAATCCAAGAAAAGACAACTGAAACATTGCTTGCTCTGAGTGTTTCTAGGAATTCCAAAATGTTGACAAGTGGATGGTCAGAAAGAGGGTTATTTATTGCTAGGAGTGCTGAGAGTGAATCGGTGAAGATTGATACGTGTCTTTCCTGAGGGGTTATTGTAGATAATGCTTTGTAAATAGCTAGAAGTTCAGCGGTAAATATGCTACTAATTGAATCTAATTGGAATTTATCTGATCTGATTTCACAATTGAATGCCGCTCCGACCCCGAAGTCATCTTTGGATCCGTCTGTGAATATATGAGTTGATGGGGGAAGTGATTTTTTTAGTTTAATATACTCTTTCTGAAATATAATAGGAACAGTGTTTTTCTTAAGGAATTTTGTGAGAGACAAATTAACTTTGGGTTGTGGTAATTTCCATGGCTCCTTTGCTGGGGTACAATTAAACAATATTTCTGGAGGGGTTCTGGTAAAAGAGCTTTAATTCTTCTTGGAAATGATCTTTTGATGTTATTACTCTGCCTGTGAGGGTGAATAAGTTGAAAGTTAGGAGAAAAATAATAATTTAAAGGGTGATTAGGGGACGCAAGAACATTATAATAAAAGGAAACTGTCAGGAACATTCGTCGATAATGAAGCGGTGTCCTTTGTGCGATAGCGAATATGTGTCCGATATGGCAACAAGGAAATAGCAACAAGAATAGAGATCCTTTTCAAGTAATGTTAAATTGCATATCAGCTCATTTTCCACCGAAAAACCAGTTATCTTTGTTACCAACGAGTTGGATTAACTAGAGTTTCGATATAACCTTGAGCGAGCGTAGCGAGCGGAAAAGCATAGCAATTATGAAATTAACATGAGTGCTAATGTTATATAATTTAGGAAATTAGTAGTACTTATGTTAATGGCATAATTGCTTTGCGTTTCCGCTCGCTCAAGGTTCTATCGAAACTCTAGTCCATCCAACTCGTTGGTAATATTAATACATGGTCTTGGTACCATAATTAGTCGCCATATTGCCTGATCCGGATCACTTTTCCCCTTGGCAGCTTCGACTGTTGGAGTCATTAGCACCCAAGGTACCCATTATTTTTTTTTTTTTTTTTTTTTTTTTTTTTTTTTTTTTTTTTTTTTTTACGGCGCATCTACATCTAGGTCATTAGCGCCGACATCCAGGGTGCAGCGAGGAATTTTACCAGCGAGCCGTGGGATGATAAAATTCCTGCCGGAGGTTGGGAATCGAACCCACCATCTCCCGCTTATGAATCCAAGGCGCTAGCCATTAGACCACGGGAGACCCCCGGTACCCATTATTAAATTAATTAAAGGCTGGGTCGGCCTAGGGACGGTCAGGGAGGCCGAATTCAACCCATGAACGAAGACACTAGAAGAAAAAATCCTTAGTGCTTGCTCCGGATTTGAACTCAGGCCTCCAGCTTATTAGTCCAGTGCTCTACCACTGAGCTA
Source organism: Gonocerus acuteangulatus (assembly GCA_946811695.1). Classification (NCBI taxonomy): domain Eukaryota; kingdom Metazoa; phylum Arthropoda; class Insecta; order Hemiptera; family Coreidae; genus Gonocerus; species Gonocerus acuteangulatus. The sequence goes on along the minus strand of OX328131.1, from coordinate 5,016,320 downwards.
ACCTCGCCCCATATATATATATATATATATATATATATATATATATATATATATATATATATATATATATATATATAAATTTGAATCACCGTTATTTTCTTGATCTATGGGATCTGAAACGTGAAGTTTTCCAGTCGGCACTTCCGGATTGCGTCATGGGGTCAACCTCATAAGGAGGGAAGGAGGAACCGCGCTAAAACATTATTTTTTCTTAACTAAATGATCTTATTTAATTTATTATAACGTTTTTATGAAACATTTTCACCGATGAAATCAAAATTTCGAGGGGGCGCTGCAGACGGTCAGCCCCCTTTTATAAGCTCGAACGTCCTGCCACACTTCCGGATTGGGTCATCTGGTCGACCTGTTAAGTCGGCTTCCTCCTTATGGTGACAGGAAGGAAACGTGCTGATATTAAATTATTCTTGTAGAAAGGAAATAAAATAAAAAACAAACTTGTTCTATTCTCCAATAATTTATTATATAAACTTCTTTTCACTGGCGTTAATGACCCTAACGGTTGACACGCCTTAAAATCAACCAAAAAAAAAAAAAAAAACTTCTTTTCAGAGAATTGATTACAAAGCCCTGGTAAATAATTGTGAAATCTAACAGATGACTTGCTACTTCCCTGATGGATTCGGAGTGTATTGAACAAGAATTACCAAATATGTTGTGGCTGCAGCAATCATCTGAAAGAATTTCAATCAATTCAAAATAATATGATGTGCAAAATGCACTAAATTAATACACACCCTTATTTTGTGATCTTCTGTGTCTATATACATATTTAAACAATTAATACACACCCTTATTTTGTGATCTTCTGTGTCTATATACATATTTAAACAATTAATACACACCCTTATTTTGTGATCTTCTGTGTCTATATACATATTTAAACAATTAATACACACCCTTATTTTGTGATCTTCTGTGTCTATATACATATTTAAACAATTAATACACACCCTTATTTTGTGATCTTCTGTGTCTATATACATATTTAAACAATTAATACACACCCTTATTTTGTGATCTTCTGTGTCTATATACATCTTTAAACAATTAATACACACCCTCATTTTGTGATCTTTTGTGTCTATATACATATTTAAACAATTAATATGAATTTTCTTGTAAGAAACGTCCGTCACGCAGGAGCTGCATAACTAAGCACTTTCCTCAGAATTGGGTAGTGTCGAGTGCATTCCTGAATAATTTGCTTAAAATAACCTAGATAGATAAATAAAATAAAAACATAAATTGTTCTACTCTTTTGCATTTTTTATGAGCAGCTGTTTCAATTATTAATTTTGTAATTAATTTCCTTCCAGAGTTTTGTGTATGTGGGGTACTACACTACGTAATAAATACACAAAGCTTCACATTTTGATCTATTGATCTTGATGAGTTTCGCGAACCTACGTTTGGCGGGAGAATTCAATTCAAACATAGTACAAAGTAACACCCCCCCCCCCTTTCAATAGACTGATTTAGTTGGTTTTCATATCACTTCTTTCTTATTAGATACCCAGGACGTATAAAGAGTTTCTTTACAATACAAAGAAATTACGACCGGTATAAGGAAATTAGTAATTTCTGTCCGGAGTAAAACCCCCATTCTAGTCAACCGATTTAGTTTATTTTTATAACAAATTTTTCTCTTCAGTTGAGCACAACGAATGCCGAGTTTCGTTAAAATATAACAAATATTATGGCTGGTATTGACAAATAACTTCTTTGGCTCCGGAGTAAACCCTTCCTCCGCATGGACCGATTTTGTTGGTTAACGAACTCGTTCAATCGTTTGATGGAAGAATATTACATTCCAAGTTTCGTGGCGGAAAAACAAAAACTCTGGCGTGTATCGTGTTAAGGAAACACATATAACTATATATATATATATATATATATATATATAAATTTTAACTGGGGTCATTTTCGGTGTCTACTAGGTAGGATCGATAAAAAGTCGATGAAATGTTTCAGAAATTTCATGAGTGCAACCTCAATAGCTACTTTCCTTCGGAGGAAAGTGCTAAAAACAAGTAACATCTGTTATCTGAATAAGTTGACATTACAATTTAATATATAAATAATTATTTTAAGGAGATTCTTCAGGAATGTTGGTTACATTACCCCTTTGGACAATGCAACTCTTGCGAGACGGACTTTTCTCCTTTCCACTTCCTTTCTATTCCCAGTCTTATATCCATTCCCCTCCAATCCTCCACGAAGTCAAGGTATGGTTGGGATTCGGCTAGGAGAAGAAAACGTCAGACCTTCAGGAAGAATCTGTATTGGACCTTTCGGCTGCACTTTGGCAGCCTTCCTCAGCTGAAAAATATATACAACTTATAAGTAAAAAAAAAGTCAGATATTATTATAAATTGTATTCACAGATAGAATATATTGTTTTTTCTCAAAATATCAAAATTGTGATTATGTTATTTTTGTACTGTTGGCTTATTTATTTCTACATGTTGTTTACTTTTACACATTTGTTAATTGTTTTTTACCACATTTCCTGTAACAACTACCTATCTACCGAATGTTCATCGTTTAAAAATAAGATTGCTTCAAAATTTATCGTCATGATGTATAAACTACACTCATTTCTGACTTATTTTTTTACTTATAAGTTGTATGTATTTTTTAGCTGAAGAAGGCTGCCAAAGTACAGCCGAAACGCCCAATATAGATTTCTTCCTGAAGGTCTGACGTTGTTTTCTCCTAGCCGAATCCCAACCATACCTTGTCTTCGTAATAAATTAATGATTAGGGTATCAAAGCCAATCTGCCACCTTGACGATGCTGTTAGAATACAGTCCTTGGGGTTGATTATTTTCTGGAGTATGTTCTGGAAAACGACCCTAACCATCCAAAGAAATTGTGGCAATCTGCAAAAAAATAAAAAATAATTGACCGATTTTTGCCTTACCGAGTGAACCAAAGTGTTATCTAACGGAAAGAATCCACAGGCTGTGAACTTAACTTCTCTCCCCATTACAAGGTGTAGCTGCAATGTATCCTGCACAAACAACAATATAGATTACATATTTGTAGTATTGATGATTTCAAGATATTTTTGAGAATATAATAATCTAAGGATAATAGAGCAGAAAATATAAAGAACTGAGGAGTTAGGGGCAGCCTACGGAGAGAGATATTGAACGGACAGGAGTTTTGTCAGACTGTCTTGACAGTTAAGAGATAATAAGACAGGTAGATTAAAGGATCCTAGGTGACTATGATGCAGGTTAGCTTGTTGGTGGTTTGAGATAGGCGTAATGAGCATGCTTTGCCAGACAGCTATGGCATCAAACTCCCTGATAAATGTGTGGGTTATGGGTCCAGGGCTGGGGGTAACTTGTTGGAAGAGGCGCCAAAATCGTTCGGGTTTGGTGTACAGGCTTTGTAGGACAGTAACGACAGATAACATCCCAAACTCCCTGATAGATGTGTGGGTTATGGGTCCAGGGCTCGGGGTAACTTGTTGGAAGAGGCGCCAAAAACGTTGGGGTTTGGTGTGCAGGCTTTGTAGGACAGTAACGACAGATAACATCTCAAACTCCCTGATAGATGTGTGGGTTATGGGTAGCCAGGGCTAGGGGTAACTTGTCGGAAGAGGCGCCAAAAACGTTGGGGTTGGTGTGCAGGCTGTGTTGGAAAGTAACGACAGATAACATCTCAAACTCCCTGAGAGATGTGTGGGTTGTGGGTTTCCAGGGCTGAGGGTACCTTGTTGGAAGAGGCGCCAAAAACGTTGGGGTTTGGTTTGCAGGCTTTGTAGGACAGTAACGACAGATAACATCTCAAACTCCCTGAGAGATGTGTGGGTTATGGGTTGCCAGAACTGGGGGTAACTTGTTGGAAGAGGCGCCAAAAACGTTGGGGTGTGGTGCGCAGGCTTTGTAGGACACTATCGACGGATAACACCCCAACCTCCCTGATAGCTGTGAGGGTTATGGGTTGCCAGGGCTGGGGGTACCTTGTTGGAAGAGGCCCCAAAAACGGCGAGGTTTGGTGTACATGCTTTGTAGGACACCATTACGACGGATAACACCCCAACCTCCTTGATAGCTGTGAGGGTTATGGGTTGCCAGGGATGGGGGTACCTTGTTGGAATAGGCCCCAAAAACGGTGAGGTTTGGTGTACATGCTTTGTAGGACACTAACGACGGATAACACCCCAACCTCCCTGATATACGTGAGGGTTATGAGTTGCCAGGGCCGGGGGTAACTTGTTGGAAGTGGCGTCAGAAAACCTGGGGTTTGGTGTGCATCCTTTGTCGGACAGTCAGGACAGGTAACACTCAAAAATTGGAGTGGAGTTGGCTCATTGGAAGAGGCACTAGACTTAAATATTACCTAAACTATCTTGGGGGATTAGACCTTACAAAATGCGCCTCTAGGAATCAGCACATCTTGCCTCTTCATGCCGAGGTGCATGTGAGGACGAGGTGGAAGGTATTATTATTATTAGTAATTGTTTAAAATCGTCTTTGGCTTACACTGGATACAAGTTCTTTAGTTTTGTCTTCAATAATCATATTGTAAAGTAGAGAAGAGAATTCCTCAGCCTGAAACATTTAATTAATTATGAATCAAAAATTAGAGAATCATATTAAGAAAGGAGTATAAATACAAACGAATATAGTCAAAAACAATGTATTCAATTATAAACCTACAGAAATTCATGTTATTCATACTGGGCACATAATATCGTTGATACAAATGCAAATTTTCAAATGTAAAAAGTGTTTGGTACCTTATAGATGACTTTATATATATTTTATCTTATTATATATTTTAATTAGACATAATGCACATTCGCTAGTTTCATTTTCTGTAATTGATAATTATTTTTCTTTTATTTTCGAAACCTTGCTACAACCTACATCAGTCCAACAGCAATCATTAAAGATTCAAAATGAAAAATGCGTTTTTTAACGTTCGATACTTTTCGTTTGTATCGACGATATATTAATTTCTGTATTATTTTTTTTTCTAATTTCATTGTTCATTGCTGCCTCTTGCCGAGTGGATGACACTGGAGGGCCTAATTTGGCCCGCGGTCCGTCAATTTGTGACCCCTGGTCTAGGTATTGTGGAAAATCCTGGACGTCCATGTACTTAGCGAATAAGAGAGAGAGATCCCGCTGCTTCATGTGTAAGCTAAAAGAGGAAGAAGACACCTTCCATTCCCTTTCAGTATGTCTTGTACTGCGGAAATTGGGAAGCACCTTTCTAGTACCCGAACTCAATTTACAAATAAAGACAAGTTTTATTCCATGTGTTAAATTAAATATTTGTTTGTTTGTTTATTTGTTTAAATTAAATATTTGCTTTGTAATTATGATGATTTATATTTAGGATTTTTTTATTCATTTTTTTTCGGCGCACCAATATCCAAGGTGCAGCCAGGAATTTTCTCAACGAGCCTGATATGAGGAAAATCCCTGCTACTGGAGGGACTCGAACCCCCATCTCTGAACTCAAATAACTACTTTAATTGATAGTCGAAGGTTTTTTTTTTTTTTTTTTTTTTTTTTTTTTGTAAATTTCATGTCATTATTTAAAGCATTACCACATTAAAAAAGAGATATTTATTCAAATATTTACGTCCATTTGATATTAACTAAGAATTTTAAGACGGGTTATCTATAGGTTGCCAACCTTTTCTAGCCAGGATAGTGCTGATGCCTTTTATTTTTTCTAAAGAAAAGCCACTACCCCTAGTGGGAATCGAACCCACGACCCTTTGGCACGGAGAGTTAAAGGGTCACACCTTAACACTCACGGCCACCGGGCCTCCGAAAAAGAGATATATATTTACGCTGTTCGTTCCTTCATCTATACGTAAGGATTGCGTCTTCGGGTTTCCGTCAAAAGGGGAGAATATTAATAGGTTCCTTAATAACATTTTAGTTACCTTCATCTGACATTCCGTACAAGGATATATGATCTCCAGAAGATGCGTGAACCAATAACAAGCACAGAGAACGTCAGTAACAAGTATCGATGTCCAATCGACTTTCGTCAGTTCAGTGATGAGAAATAGAGTGAACGTTACGTTCAGAATGATGCTCAAAATCAACAAGACCATCTCCAGGCCGAAATTCTCATTGAAAAGATCGGCGAGATCGCAGAGGTCGTTGTAGAGAGCTAACAGTTCTTCCAGAGTCTTGACGTTTCGTTTGCTGGTCTGACGTGATTCGTGTTCACTCAAGCACGATACGAGGCAAGCATAGTGTTTATTGATGAAATGAACGAACGTTAGTGAAGGTTTCGATACTACGTACAAGAGGACTAGTGGTAATTTGTTAAGAAATAGATAAATAGTAAGGTTAGGAAATCTGATGTTTTCTATTTGAACGCAATGAATTGTCATGTAAAGCCAATCTAGAATGTAAACAATGAGTCTTATCGCAATCTGTATCATGTAATCGAGAGAGTATTCAGTATCGATACCGAGTCTGCTCATATGATCATCGATTTCCTCCATTTTATTCATTCCAACGAGCAATCGTCGCCCTTTTAGTGAAAGTATGAGCGCACAAATGACGACGGTCAAAGAGTTGACAATATGAATGATCAATATTAGGTCTTCCTGTTCGCTCGTGACGCTCCAATTAATGGCGCCTGTGAGTCTAAGGTGGACATACCAGACCTGCATCATGATAGAACAGGTTATGTAGAAAACATAGGGGAAGATCAGCTGTGCGTCGTCTCCTAGAGGATAGAGTCCACAGAAGCGGCAGAGGCTCAACAGGGGCTGTAACGCGCCAAAAATACCATCTATTCTAAGCATTTCGCGCCATTTCTTCTGGAACAAGAGTTTCATTGTGCCTGATAATAATAGAGCGTGGAAGTCAAGAGTGTTGCCCGTCCTCTTAAACCGTTTTTGCTTTCCTGAAAAAGAGAGAAAAACATTTCAGAATATATTGAATTTATAACTAAAGCCTTATTATGAAAATATATCTTTAAAATTGCGGTAGAATTCCTGACACAATCAATTTACTACCTCTTTGTCCAGGCAAGAGGTATAGAGGGAAATGTTTGGAACACAATTTCAACCTCTTTGTCCAGGCAAGAGGTATAGAGGGAAATGTTTCGAACACAATTTCCTACCTCTTTGTCCAGGCAAGAGGTATAGAGGGAAATGTTTGGAACACAATTTCAATCTCTTTGTCCAGGCAAGAGGTATAGAGGGAAATGTTTGGAACACAATTTCAATCTCTTTGTCCAGGCAAGAGGTATAGAGGGAAATGTTTGGAACACAATTTCAATCTCTTTGTCCAGGCAAGAGGTATAGAGGGAAATGTTTGGAACACAATTTCAATCTCTTTGTCCAGGCAAGAGGTATAGAGGGAAATGTTTGGAACACAATTTCAATCTCTTTGTCCAGGCAAGAGGTATAGAGGGAAATGTTTGGAACACAATTTCAATCTCTTTGTCCAGGCAAGAGGTATAGAGGGAAATGTTTGGAACACAATTTCCTACCTCTTTGTCCAGGCAAGAGGTATAGAGGGAAATGTTTGGAACACAATTTCAACCTCTTTTTCCAGGCAAGAGGTATAGAGGGAAATGTTTCGAACACAATTTCCTACCTCTTTGTCCAGGCAAGAGGTATAGAGGGAAATGTTTGGAACACAATTTCAATCTCTTTGTCCAGGCAAGAGGTATAGAGGGAAATGTTTGGAACACAATTTCAATCTCTTTGTCCAGGCAAGAGGTATAGAGGGAAATGTTTGGAACACAATTTCAATCTCTTTGTCCAGGCAAGAGGTATAGAGGGAAATGTTTGGAACACAATTTCAATCTCTTTGTCCAGGCAAGAGGTATAGAGGGAAATGTTTGGAACACAATTTCAATCTCTTTGTCCAGGCAAGAGGTATAGAGGGAAATGTTTGGAACACAATTTCAATCTCTTTGTCCAGGCAAGAGGTATAGAGGGAAATGTTTGGAACACAATTTCCTACCTCTTTGTCCAGGCAAGAGGTATAGAGGGAAATGTTTGGAACACAATTTCAACCTCTTTGTCCAGGCAAGAGGTATAGAGGGAAATGTTTCGAACACAATTTCCTACCTCTTTGTCCAGGCAAGAGGTATAGAGGGAAATGTTTGGAACACAATTTCAATCTCTTTGTCCAGGCAAGAGGTATAGAGGGAAATGTTTGGAACACAATTTCAATCTCTTTGTCCAGGCAAGAGGTATAGAGGGAAATGTTTGGAACACAATTTCAATCTCTTTGTCCAGGCAAGAGGTATAGAGGGAAATGTTTGGAACACAATTTCCTACCTCTTTGTCCAGGCAAGAGGTATAGAGGGAAATGTTTGGAACACAATTTCAACCTCTTTGTCCAGGCAAGAGGTATAGAGGGAAATGTTTCGAACACAATTTCAATCTCTTTGTCCAGGCAAGAGGTATAGAGGGAAATGTTTGGAACACAATTTCCTACCTCTTTGTCCAGGCAAGAGGTATAGAGGGAAATGTTTGGAACACAATTTCCTACCTCTTTGTCCAGGCAAGAGGTATAGAGGAAAATGTTTGGAACACAATTTCCTACCTCTTTGTCCAGGCAAGAGGTATAGAGGGAAATGTTTGGAACACAATTTCAACCTCTTTGTCCAGGCAAGAGGTATAGAGGGAAATGTTTGGAACACAATTTCAACCTCTTTGTCCAGGCAAGAGGTATAGAGGGAAATGTTTGGAACACAATTTCCTACCTCTTTGTCCAGGCAAGAGGTATAGAGGAAAATGTTTGTAACACAATTTCAATCTCTTTGTACAGGCAAGAGGTATAGAGGGAAATGTTTGTAACACAATTTCAACCTCTTTGTCCAGGCAAGAGGTATAGAGGGAAATGTTTGGAACACAATTTCCTACCTCTTTGTCCAGGCAAGAGGTATAGAGGGAAATGTTTGGAACACAATTTCCTACCTCTTTGTCCAGGCAAGATGTTTAGAGGGAAATGTTTGGAACACAATTTCAATCTCTTTGTCCAGGCAAGAGGTATAGAGGGAAATGTTTGGAACACAATTTCCTACCTCTTTGTCCAGGCAAGAGGTATAGAGGGAAATGTTTGGAACACAATTTCAACCTCTTTGTCCAGGCAAGAGGTATAGAGGGAAATGTTTGGAACACAATTTCCTACCTCTTTGTCCAGGCAAGAGGTATAGAGGGAAATGTTTGGAACACAATTTCCTACCTCTTTGTCCAGGCAAGATGTTTAGAGGGAAATGTTTGGAACACAATTTCAATCTCTTTGTCCAGGCAAGAGGTATAGAGGGAAATGTTTGGAACACAATTTCCTACCTCTTTGTCCAGGCAAGAGGTATAGAGGGAAATGTTTGGAACACAATTTCAACCTCTTTGTCCAGGCAAGAGGTATAGAGGGAAATGTTTGGAACACAATTTTTTACATCGTAACTGCGTTTGGACAAACTCCTTACCCCCAAACTTTAAGCCGGTGGGGGGGAAAGGTCCCATTTTTAGGGTTTTCGCTTATATTTCGGAAACCAAACGTCCTAGCGACATGACCACTTTATATAAAGTAAAATCTGATCAAATTATAGCATAAATATGCTTTAGCGATGACTAAACTTAAAAAAAAAATTACAAAAAAGTGTCCGCTGCCGATGGCCATGTATGAAAAAGAAGACTGTATGTTATACAGTACATTACATAGGTTTGTCGGGTCGACAACTCTCGACAAATGAATCTTTCAATTTCTCACTATTTCCAGACAACGAATTGTCCGAAAAATGCTACATTATGTAAACATAGTGAATACTGGACTATTTATAGCGCAGAATACATAATTGTGGGTCCAATAACCAGGTTACTCACTCTCTATTAAAGAAGACCTAGACCATTATATTGGCAATGGTTTTGCTAAGAACATATGTGTGCATATATGAGTGTCTTTAAAGCATCTGGATAGTGTTAAAAATGACAACAATCTGTATGTAATATGATCTCTACAATAGCTCTCCATCGCAGAATAACTAAACCTAGGAATGGTTTAAGATCTGTGCTCATACATGGGAGAGTGTAAACTCTCGTATTCTAATAACATTAAATAAGTAGCTGTAGCACATTTAAATACCTGTGGGGAGTAGTAACGGAGAACAATAACCGGGACGTGGAGGTTAAGGGCAGAATGGTGGCAGGAAACAGATGCTTCTGTGCCCTGCAAAAAGCTCTCCGATACAAAAGTCTCTCCAGGAAGGCAAAGATTTTACTATACAAAACTGTAAGAAGGCCAGCTGTTGTGTACGGACGCGAAACGTGGACTCTGACCAAAGAAATGAGGAGAGGTCTGCTGGTCTGGGAAAGAAGAGTCCAGAGAAAGATTTTTGGAGCCGTAAGAGAGCAGCGCAGGTGGAGGGTCAGAAGCAATGCTGAACTTACAGAACTGTATTGCGAGCCTGGCATCCTCTATGACATCAAGAAAGGTAGACTACGGTGGTTAGGGCACGTGGAGAGAATGGAACCCTGTAGGCTAGCTATGATGATGCTCAATGGTGCACCTGGGGGCTGAAGAAAGAGAGGCAGACAAAGACGGAGGTGGCTTGATGACCTGCAGAGGACTTGCGGACGCAAGGGATCCGAAATTTGAGGAACCTAGCAGCAAACCGCGTGAAATGGAGCAGGATGGTGGCCCACCTCCTACAAGCAGGGCCGCCACATCTCAGAGCCGGACCCGGGACCAGATCACGGCCCCCCCCCCCTTCTCAGAGCCAGAATGAAAATTCTAGTACTTTTTTATAGGACTTTGGGCATTATAAAATTATTTTCATCTTGAGTTTTGAGCAAAATGAGAATAAAAACCGACAATCGGTGCTGCAAAGGTCACTTTCGGTACTTTTTTTTCCAATTAGCGAGGATCGCCCCGGGCCCCCACGGTGCCCGGGCCCGGGTCAACTGTAGCCGGTTGTCCCCCCCCCCCCCCCCATGTGGCGGCCCTGCCTACAAGGACTGTAGCGCCCAACAGTGAGTGAGTGAGTGAATGAAATAAATTAATGTAAAAATTGGCTTAAATATAAAATGTTTTTGAACTATTTCCAAGCAATATTTAAACATATTAACAGAGATGTGGCTTTGAAAATATTTAATCTTTTAAATAGAATACAGTATTCAGCTGTCAATAGTCGGAAGATATTTACCAACATTTTCACAGTTCAGTTAATTCATATTGATGAGTTGTTTTAATAACTTATTTGTTTTCAATGAAATTATGCTTGATGGAAAACAAATATATTTATGTTGTTACCAATTATTCCATTAAATTAGTCTTTCATTTATTATTATCTATTATTCATCTTTTGGAATATGCAGGAATATTCCTACTTCGAGGACAGTTTAGGCTTGATGGCTCTTTGTTTGTATCTCTATGTACATAGAGAATTAAATGTTGCCGTCTTTGGTTAGATTATAACCTCTTTGGTCTAGCAGTTCCGTCTGTAATTTGATAAAGTTTTCTTTATCCTTTTTGTTGTCCAATGTGATTTATCTGAAAATAAAGGATAAGCATGAGGGATGCTCCAATTTTCAGAGTTTGTAAGTTGTTCGGTTTGTTCCCGTACACAAATATTCGAGAGCCTTCCAATATTACTTTTGTTTATGCTTTATTGAACGTGGCATTTCTGATTGCTGTGATGATCAAGGTTATTGTGGATTATATCGACGGGGGAGAATTTTCGAAGAACAAAACTTCCGTTTCTATCACTGTTACTGCACTGATTCTAGTATATTTTATTGTAGCAATTATCTTCAAAAGAATCTTTTTCGACCAAAAATCAATACAGAATGTCTTACTGTCGATTGGACAGATTGATAAGAAGCTATTCGATGAGTTCCTTCAAATCCGTGATGATTCTCGGAGGTATCTGAGATTTTTGATAAAGCCAACCATTCTTCTCTTAAAAATAATCCTGGATTTCCGATTGTCTTACAATTCTTTGAGTTTATGTCTGTGGTACTTGCCAGAATTCTACATAAGCCTGGCGGACTCTTTGTTCAATGAAATCAGCCGTCAGCTGACAGAGATCTTCCAATTCCTAACGTACACTCTGGTCGAGATAAAGCTAGGAAGTTTTTCCTTGGGAAGGTCTTCAGACTGCTTGGCGCTTGTCGAAATACATCAACGCTGCGTGGGATTGTGTTCCGATCTGAACGGGTATTATTCTTTGCAGTTTATTTTAGTGGTGACAATGGCCTTCTTCGTCATCATTCTTCAGAGTCTCTTGTCCGTCGAATTGTGGATTGGAAGTGACGATTCAACACCTTATTATCTGGTAGTTTCCTTGAGGAGTTTGACAATACTCTTCTGGGCTTTAGAAGTACATGATATCATTCGAGCCTGCAATCGCATCGCTGAAAAGGTAAAGAACGATATAATCAGACTTAGCATAGTAAGCATTTACGTTTGCTGTATTTTTATGCCATCCCTTCACAGGCACTTTTTTTCAAGAGTCAGCTTTGCGAGGTCTCAAGCGTTCGCTTGTAAGTTTGACATGGACATGTTTAGTTAACCCATCTGCTGGTGAGCAGTGCGAGGCTTCACCTTGCCCGGGTGCTACAGGGCTGGTACCTCAATAATTGGCGATACAACTGGCATATTTTGAAAGGAGGTGCCTAAACTATCTACAGGCATTTTTAAAAGTCTTCTAGTTGATTTAGATACCGCTAGATGCCGATTCTCAGGCACACAAATATGCGAGAGCAGCAGTTGTAAAGAATCACAGATCTGTGTTAGAAGCACTGGAGGCTAGCCAACCAATCGCAAAGATCTTGGCGTACACCACCCCAGCGTGAATATAACAATAAATGTACATAATAATTTGGAAAAAAATAACGCCTACTCTTATGAAATCTCGAAGATAAGTGAGATTTAGGCCCAGCACACATGATGAGACTGTTCTGAAACGCCAGTTGCGTCTGAAACCAGTTTGCAAATGAAACAAAACTCTGTCCGCACAGTAGTATACTCGAAGAAGGCTTTTTGTAAATCAGTTGCACCTATGGTGCAGTAAAACTGATGTGTTTATTTAGTGTGCTCCGTGTTTGTTTTTAAGACCGTGGTAGCTTACTATGTCAGACTCAGACGACGAAGATGCTGTTAACTATTATCAGACGGCGAAGAGCACAGAGAGAGCATTGGTCTCATCATTATTTCAGCAAGAATGTAAACTCTAGACTATTTGTAGCAGCTAGAGAGCTGTATCAGTCGAATAGAAAGCTTAAATATTTTTACAGAATGACAAAAGGCTACTTTTTGTGAACTTACAATACAGGTTGGTCCTTCCTTGGAGAAGAGCTTCATGTTGAGTTCTTGATCACCCATGATGCGATTGACATTATACGGCTGTTAAAACACCGGCTAAACACCACTTGGTCTCGTGCAACTGCAACCACGGGCCCATAGTTGCATGTGACTGGTTTGAGATCGTTAAAACCCAGTTGCGTCGTGTGCGCCTGCCCATTCAAATACATTGCCGAGGTCACAAACAGTTGCGCGTACAATTGGTGCACTGGGATTTAGGCGTCAATATGAACTGTCAACTTAGAGTAGTGGAAATTACTCACTCACCCTTTTCAAGTTATCATGTTTACTAATACGTTGTTTACGCCAGCTTCTTAACCCGCATAACAGTGAACTTTAGTGCTTAATAACTTCTTTCCTAGTTGAGAGCGACGTTTTTTTTTTTAACGGCCTCGTGTTTAGTGCATCAAAATACGTTATAATGCAAAATGCGAAAATAATAGGTTCGGAGGAGGCTATACTGCAAATTTACCGCGGATCCTGCTGGTTAACGAACTTCACCTTTTAAATGAGGCAAAGTATTTTTGTACGAAATCGGTTCATTTTTGAGCCATCTGGAGAGCGAACAGATAAATTTTCTTGATGTCACTTCCGGATTGCGTCATGAGGTCAACCTTATGAGCGGTTTTTCCCGATGAAGGGAGGTGGGAAACGCGGTGAAATGGATTTCAAATGATTTTGGTGGAAAGCTAAGAAATCGAGTTGCTCTGCCGGGAAAATGGAATCGATAGAAACAATTAAACTAGATAATTGAATAATTTTCGGGTTCAAAGGTCTGCAAAATAATAAGACAATCTATTAATCTTTTAGTATAATTAGTTTTGTGATAAGAGATAATTATTATCAATACATTTCACCGATCATTCGTCAACATGGGGAAATTGGAGGCGGATCAAAGCGAGCACATGAAGTCTGTAAACATATCAGCATATTTTATGAGAATGCTTTCCATCACCAGAATATTGGGATGCTGGCCGTTTGACAAATCCATGAACATTTCACCGATATCATTGATACATTCGGTGGTTTGCATTCCTTTCTGGAGTTCCTACGCCATTGTAGAGTTCTGGAAGAATTTCAGCTACGAGAAGCCATCAATTTTCGCCAGCAAGCTAGAGATGTTTGTAGAAGGGCGTGTTTTCTTGTTTAATTTCTTCAGCACCTTATTGCTCTGGGCAATAAATATCCTAATGAAGACTTACCATAAAAGTTTCTTCGTAGAATTAGTAAACGTTGAAAAGGAAATGAAATTTAGAGGAATGGTGTTGTCGTACAAAATGAAGAAACAGTTCTTCGTGATGTCAATTCGCGTTTGTTGTCTTTTGGTGACTTACGTGTTTTTCTACATCCCTCACGCTGGGTCCAAAGGTTTTCTTATGGCAATACCGATGTGCGTGGTTTATTGCGCGTCGAGCATTTGCTTCGAAATGATTTTTATAGAATTCATATCGCTGGTATTTTTGCTCTCGGAACAGCTGAGGTTGTTGACAGTGACAGCAAAGAAAAGACCCAGCCTCTTGATCCACTTGATCTCCCTTTACGACAGAATATACTGTCAGACTGTCAAACTGCAGAAGATCTATTCTTTACAAATGTTCACTTTAGTGACGAACATCTTCATTCATAGCGTGACGCCTGCGCATTTCGTCGTGAACCAGATTACCGGACTGAGGAAAGATGACGGCCATTCTGGCTTAAGGCTCATACAGAATATTAACTTCATCATCATTGCGGTGCTCTCTCTGTGTCTTCTTGCATTCATCACAGGAACAATAGAGAAAGAGGTAATTCCACATTGTCTTGCAGGGAAACAATGATGAGTATTACCTCTTTGGGTTTAATTGTGACGTCATTAGGGTTGAGGTTATAAAAAACATGTGCTCATCTTAATGATGCTATTTACTCAAATTATTAATAAAATGCATAGTATGTGTATTAGGCATGACGCAAATGAATAATAATAAATATACTCTAACTTAATAACTACTATATATTATATTCTAACTTATTCTATATATACAAACAATTAGGGCTAAGACTAATTGCCCATATCGGTCACTAATAGTTATTACGGTAAAAATGCAGTTTCACGCCCTCCAAACCGATTTCTTTCAAATTTGGCACAATAATGTATTTTGATGCACTAAACACGAATACGATAAAAAAGAAAAAAAAAAAACGTCGGATTTAACTAGGAAAGAAGTTATTAAGCACTTAAGTTCACTGTTATGCAGGTTATGAGAGCTAATGTAAACAACTAAATTTGTGACGACTTTAAGGCATACATGCTATGCGATTCCGCTCGCTACGCTCGCTCAAGAAGATAACAAAACCCCAGTCAATCCAACTCGCTAAAATTAATAGAATATAATATTAAGCACTAAAGTTAGGAAGGTTATAAAACTAGGCGTCATCAGCGTATTTGTAAACACGCGCATGCGCAGATATGTAACATTGGGAAACAGAGAACTCTCATTTGAAATGTTCAGAAACCATTTATTCGAAAATATTGTTAATTTTAAGGGCATCCTCACCTGACGCTTAAGGGCATACGTGCTATGCGTTTCCGCTCGCTACGCTCGCTCAAGAAGATAACAAAACCCCAGTCAATCCAACTCGCTATAATTAATAGCTCTCATAACCTGCATAACAGTGAACTTTAGTGCTTAATAACTTCTTTCCTAGTTAAATCCGACGGTTTTTTTTTTTTATCGTATTCGTGTTTAGTGCATCAAAATACGTTCTTGTACAAAAATCGGTTTGGAGGGCGTGAAACTGCATTTCTACCGTTATTACATCTGAGTATGGCCATACTGATAGTTTCTCTAGTACTAAGACAATAAGCACACATGCGAAGCGTCCTAGTAGTCAGAAGCCAGCTAACCTTTCTAGGCGGGAACCTACCTAGATTCAGTAACCACGCGAGTTAACCAAAGAGGTAGCATCTGTAGGCGTAGTTATAAATTAACTTATGACGGACCGCCACAATGAGTATTCTGTTTGAAACCCCTAGATTATGGGCATACGACCTCCTAGGATGCCAGCAGATCCATGATGCTGCTTTGACACTACCTGCCTCAAAACAGAGAGACCTGTATTGCGGCATTCTAGACGGCCTTGATTTGTTCTTATCGATTGTTTGGGCGCCATAACTGAGATAATTCGCGGGACTGCTTTGAGATTTCTTATGATTTTATAAGACCTATGTTGCTGCTTTGCGACCTCCTATGCTATTTCCCAAACTCCAAGCTAGTTAACCAGCAGAATCTGTCATCCAGAACATGGTTTTTAGGCGAAAACAATGTTACTCGTACGTTTTCGCGTTACTAGGCTTCCAGGTAAAGCTGTATATATAATTGGACGCGTGGAATCTAACGAAAAACCTTTTCAGGTCATATTTTTATCTGTTGTCGGAGAAATTAGAAAAACAAGATTTTTCGGATATATTCTTAAATATATCGTAACTTGTTGAGAACCTATAGGAATTGTAGAGTATCTATTCGAAAGCTTAATTAATTTCTTACGTTATTTCTGATAGAGCGATCTCAGTAGGTTAGTACAAACAACATCACCTTACTCCTTGTGAACAGTATAAGTAGCTTCGGGAAGAGTCTGGTGTTCCAAGAACTGTAGTCCTATGAGATGTTGTTTTAATTCCATTTTAATTATATAGGAGTCAAATTCTAAATTAGTTGTTTTTAAATAAATAGTTTCATTTTTATTTCGGCCTCCCTGACCGTCCCTAGGCCAACCCAGCCTTTAATTAATTTATTAATGGGTATCTTGGTGCTAATGACTCTATCAGTCGAAGCAGCAAGGGGAAAATCAGGCGGCCGGAGCATAGTACTGACCACACTATCTCCCTAGTGTGCCGTATGGTCATGAATCAGATACCTCTATAGTATCTCCCCTCAGGGCGCTCGTGGCCTGTTATGGGACTGATTTTTTTTTCTATTATTATTATTTAAGGTTGTTTATTAATTTTCTTTACACTTAAGAGTTTAACGTTTCCTTGCTTGCAGGCTAAGGAGTTCTCAACAACACTCTACAACACCATGATAGAAGACAGGACTCGAGAACTCATTAATAATGTATGTATTTACTTAAATCATTCACATTCGTGTTAACAGTATAATGTTTTATTTTATTTTATTTTAGTTTTTTCACCATTTGGTGACAAAAACACGGCTTTGTTCTTAGTTCGTAATTAAAGATTGACAGAAAAGTATCCGTCTGTTGATTATGTATATTGTTAAGTGTTCTGTCTGTTTTGTTACATTAATCCAACAAAAAGAGAATATCTTTTTGTTGGATTATTTCTCAAAAAATCCAATTCACCAAATGGCTTTTGTTATTTTTACTTTTTCAAATTTTGTTGTATAAATGTGTATGCATGAGGTATTTAATGATTTCAACAATGTACTGGCTATTATCGGAAAGTAAGTCAGTCAAATTGTAGGGTAATTTAAAATTTGTCCTGAGTCTACACACTGTCAGTATGTGCTTTATTGTTAGGTGAGTATTGGAGTATGTACATGTCGGTCTGTCCTGTCTTGACATAATGTAGGAATGTGTCAGTCGTGAATGGCCAATCCTTAGACGGCATAACACCACTTGTTCCCGTCTGTTTGGCCTGTTACTGGATGACCATTCCTGTATTGTGTGCTTGATTTCTCGAAGCTTGTTGTTAGTCGTGTTGTACCAGGATTCTTCCCATTTATCTGTTACATATCTCCTAGATGCAGCCTGAAGATCCTGGTATATCATGTAATGTACGTCTGGTCCTGGTCGTCGAGTGGCTAGTTTAGCCTGTTCGTCTACTGCAGTACTTTGTCTGATGTCTTCATGGCCGGGTAGCCAGTACATTGTGAAGTTCTTATTTGTGTGATGTATTATTTCAAAAATTTCACGTACTATGGGGTGTGTACTGTAATAGTCTTGTAGTGAATGTATTGAACTGAGTGAGTCCGTGCATATTACAATGTTCTGATGTTCTGTGTCTGGTAGGCTGTTCAGTCCTAGTTTTATGGCTTCCAGTTCAGCTGAATACGTACTAGTGTCGTCTGGAAGTTTTCTGTAGTAGCAGTTTTGACCAATAATAGCAGCTGCGCCTGTCCCATGTGGAGTTCTTGACGCGTCAGTGTATACAAAAAGAGAATCACTATTTTCTATGTGAAAAGCTTGAAAAAACGAAGTGTAAAAATGCCTAGAAGTTGGATTATTCTTTTTGAATTTTGACAAGGTTAGATTAATTTTTAAATTTTCTAATTTCCACGGAATATATGAACATACAGGATTCATGAGAACAGGCGTTGCTGCTATTAATGTACCATTCGCGTAGTCCAGGTATCGTAGGTGTAGTGGTCTTTGTCTTTTTGGGTGCTGTTGGTATTTTCTAAGTATTCTTTCGTCAATGGTGTTTGGGGTGCAAGGGCAGTTTAAAAATTTTGATTTTAATGTGAACTTTATACAATTCAACATACGTCTATACTCAAATGGATGTTCTCCCGATTCAGCATATAAACTGATTGCTGGGCTTGACCTAAAAGCTCCGGTGGCGAGACGGAGTCCAGTGTTATGCACGGGATCTAGCATCTTCAAGGTACTGGGTCTGGCAGATGAGTACACTATACTTCCGTAATCCAGTATGGACCTGGTGTACGCTCGGTAGAAGGTTAGCATTAAGCTTCTGTCAGCTCCCCACTGGGTATTACTAAGTATCCTCAAGAAATGTAAAGACTTTTTACATTTTTCAAGGATTCTTTTCAAGTGAGGTGCCCAAGTAAGCCTTGAATCAAAATGCATCCCTAGGAATTTTATTGTGTTGGCTACAGGTATCTGTTTGGAGAGTAGCAACAATTCTATTTGCGGGATTATTCTTTTCTTAGTGAACACGATACATTGTGTTTTTTCATTTGATATCTTGAGGCCATTACGGGAACTCCAATTTTCCAGGTTGCCTATTACCTCCTGGATTTTGTCTTATATTCGTTTTATGTCATTTCCCTTGCTATAAATAAGTAAATCATCAACATACAGGCTATACCTTACTTCTGGCGTGATACACTCGCGGATGGTGTCTATAGCGATCTTGAATAGGGTCGTGCTCAGGACGCAACCTTGCGGGACTCCATTTTCCTGGATAAATGAGTCCGACAGCTGTCCTCCTACTTTAACTCTAAATGTCCTATTCGAAAGGAAATGTTCTATGAAATTGAGTACATTTCCCAGAATATTCCATTCATACAGTATAATGTAGAGAATGTGCTAAGAAACACTGATTTAGGATCTCATTCATTGAAGAATGTTTATTTTTTTAATATTATTGTTTATTTTATTTATCAGGTTACTACCTTTGATACCAATGGGTTTCCTGTGGCAAGCGTCCAACTGATTGCGTTTTCAAAATTGTAGTCAAAGAAATAATCAGCTTATAGTGTGAGAGATATAACTTGTTCTTCGGTAGGGGAAGGTGGAGGCGCCTCTAGCCAATGACCGCCTTGCTGGGTTGCCACTCCTCCCTCTCCTAGTCGCACGCTTAGGCAGAGCGGGGGCTGGGTGAGTTGTAGAGCTGGCAACGTCTCGCCCCCTCTACTCTTTCCCCGAGTGACAAGTTATACACTTATCTCCTACTTCTGAGATCATCCATACCTTTGATTTCCTACCTCGCTTTCATGATCCGAATCCTATCATCAGGGCTAAGGTAATATCAATGACATACAACAGACCATGCCTAGAGTTATCCAGATAGTCTTAAAATTAAATCCTGCATAGATTCATCGTCATTCGTTGCGTTGCACGAACTTCTGGGAGGAAAATATATCTTATGGTGCCACCATTTGCAAATGGACCTTTCGGTAAACAAAACACATATCTAGGAACACTAAAGACTGATTGTATTTCACTTACAGAGAAGGTTTCGAGCAGTCAGGCAAAGAAGGTAGTATTTAATTTTTATCAATACTTAGCCAAAGCTAAGATTGAAAACAATTTTACCTGGACTAAAACTGTAGTGAACACTTCCTAGTGATAACTGCACGATCAATCTGAATAGGCCATAAAAGGAGTTAGTAAGCAGTAAAGGCTAGATCAGCTGACAACACTAGTCTCAAAACATACAGAACATTTACTACAGCAAACGAAACAACATTTTTAAATGATTTTGGTATTAATAGTCCGTAAGGATGTCCCATGCACATAGTGAAACATCTCAAGATTGGGACTGTGCTGTCCAAATCTTGAGATATTTCAAATATAGGCCAGAGTTGAACTGTACAGTCCATTGAAGTAGAATTAAAACCCCAATAGATTAACTGTACAGTCCAATGAGGTAGGGACTGTGCAGTCCCTGCCTTGAGGTTAACGGTGGGTTTATATCTGACACTTCTCGCAGGATATATATCTCAGGTGTCGGATAGATATTCTCTTGCATGTTTACATACTGACAGAAATAGCTAGACATTTATATCATGGATATATATATATATATATATATATATATATATATATATATATATATATATATATATATATATATATATATATACGACAGTTTTGAATTTGTTCAACTTTGCGATAAATGTACGGACCGTCATAGGTCATGGCGCAAATAATCATTGTTTACATCCGTTGGTATAGAAGTGTCGGCAATAGAGCTAGTAACCAAGATATTTATCTCTGACATTAAATTCTTTTCTTTATAATCAGTGTTTACACCTGACGCTATAGAAGTGTCGACACTTATAGCACGTGAGAGAAATATATATTTCAGACAGAAATTGTTCATAGTTTACAATAGTCATAATTTATCTCTGAAATACCCTGCAATAACTATCAGATGTAGACACACCCTTATTAACTTATCTTGTGTGTGCTAGACCCGTACAGTCCACACTTTGAGGCCAAACTGTGCAGTCCCGGCCTGATGTGTATGGATAAGAGGATATTTGCTTTACATCCAGTGGGTCTACTATAACTGGACTGTGCAGTCCCTGCCTTCACGTTTATTAACTTATCGTGTGTGTGCTAGATCTGTTCAGTCCAAACCTTGAGGCCAAACTGCGCAGTCTATACCTTGAGGTTTGGACTGCACATGTATGACCACCTAAACATTGTTGTGTTTCAGGATAAGTTGCAGCTCCACCTAATAATGAAGAGAGAAATCAAATTCACTGCCTGTGGATTCTTCCCGTTAGATAACACACTAATACATTCGGTAAGATAGAGCAGTTTAACTAGACAACATTCTGTTTCATTAGGTACGGTCATGTAAATTATAAATAAATACGTCGTCATAAAATGACAAACTCATATCTCCCTCGAGTCTTTCTAGGCTGTTTTGTGGCCTCCTAGGCTGTCATAAGATTTGCGATGCTTCTTTGAGACCTCCTAAGCTGTTTCGCAAACTCATAATCTGTCCTGAGTACTTCTAGGCTGCCTGGTGGCCTCCTAGGCAGTCTTGTGACCTCCTAGGCTCTCATGATATCTACGATGCTTCTTTGAGACTTCCTATGCTGTTTCGCAAGCTCCTAATCTACCTGGAGGCCTCCTAGGCTCTCATGATATCTACGATGCTTCTTTGAGACTTCCTATGCTGTTTCGCAAGCTCCTAATCTACCTCGAGACCTCCTAGGCTGCCTTGAGAACTCCAAGGTTGTTACCTTGGTAATGAGACCTCCTAAGCTATTTGACAAACTCATATCTGCCTCGAGTCTGCTTGGTAGGATCGATAAAGATTTGAAGAAATGTTTCAAAAATTCCGTCATGAGTGCAACCTCAATAGCTACTTTCCTCCTGAGGAAAGTGCTAATAAACCACTATATTTAGTAATATATAAATGTTATATATTAATAATTTTTCAGATGATTGCCGCCGCTACGACATATCTCGTCATTCTGATACAGTTCGGACCATACAGCGAAAAGTAATATATTAAACGAGGTAGTACAGTCAGTTATGTAATGTGAAAGTATGCTCACCATTGTTAATATATTTTAGTGTGCAAATGCCACGTCACAATATCTCAATGTATTTAAAATTTATTCTAAATAAATATACTGATTACATGCGATTTCCTTATTTTCCTCGAATTATCTGTACCAATATTATAATTAATATATATATATATATATATATATATACATATATATATTAATTCTTGTGAAAGATGACCCGATATATATTTTCCACTTTTTCTTGTTTGTTTTTCTGGCATGGGGTGTTGTCTAGCTTGTACAGTACTACGCCTGACTCAAGCTAGACAACATAACGAGGGGACTTCTTGATAAGGGAAGCCCCTGAAGAGGTGCGAAAAGGCACGAAACATGTCGGGCGAAACATAACAAATAAAGCAGTTAATGTGAACGAAGAGTGTACCGCTTTATCGACCCCCTGCCAGAAAAATAAACAAGAAAAAGTGGAGGTGGAAGGTAGTATTTAATTTTTATCAATACTTAGCCAAAGCTAAGATTGAAAACAATTTTACCTGGACTAAAACTGTAGTGAACACTTCCTAGTGATAACTGCACGATCAATCTGAATAGGCCATAAAAGGAGTTAGTAAGCAGTAAAGGCTAGATCAGCTGACAACACTAGTCTCAAAACATACAGAACATTTACTACAGCAAACGAAACAACATTTTTAAATGATTTTGGTATTAATAGTCCGTAAGGATGTCCCATGCACATAGTGAAACATCTCAAGATTGGGACTGTGCTGTCCAAATCTTGAGATATTTCAAATATAGGCCAGAGTTGAACTGTACAGTCCATTGAAGTAGAATTAAAACCCCAATAGATTAACTGTACAGTCCAATGAGGTAGGGACTGTGCAGTCCCTGCCTTGAGGTTAACGGTGGGTTTATATCTGACACTTCTCGCAGGATATATATCTCAGGTGTCGGATAGATATTCTCTTGCATGTTTACATACTGACAGAAATAGCTAGACATTTATATCATGGATATATATATATATATATATATATATATATATATATATATATATATATATACGACAGTTTTGAATTTGTTCAACTTTGCGATAAATGTACGGACCGTCATAGGTCATGGCGCAAATAATCATTGTTTACATCCGTTGGTATAGAAGTGTCGGCAATAGAGCTAGTAACCAAGATATTTATCTCTGACATTAAATTCTTTTCTTTATAATCAGTGTTTACACCTGACGCTATAGAAGTGTCGACACTTATAGCACGTGAGAGAAATATATATTTCAGACAGAAATTGTTCATAGTTTACAATAGTCATAATTTATCTCTGAAATACCCTGCAATAACTATCAGATGTAGACACACCCTTATTAACTTATCTTGTGTGTGCTAGACCCGTACAGTCCACACTTTGAGGCCAAACTGTGCAGTCCCGGCCTGATGTGTATGGATAAGAGGATATTTGCTTTACATCCAGTGGGTCTACTATAACTGGACTGTGCAGTCCCTGCCTTCACGTTTATTAACTTATCGTGTGTGTGCTAGATCTGTTCAGTCCAAACCTTGAGGCCAAACTGCGCAGTCTATACCTTGAGGTTTGGACTGCACATGTATGACCACCTAAACATTGTTGTGTTTCAGGATAAGTTGCAGCTCCACCTAATAATGAAGAGAGAAATCAAATTCACTGCCTGTGGATTCTTCCCGTTAGATAACACACTAATACATTCGGTAAGATAGAGCAGTTTAACTAGACAACATTCTGTTTCATTAGGTACGGTCATGTAAATTATAAATAAATACGTCGTCATAAAATGACAAACTCATATCTCCCTCGAGTCTTTCTAGGCTGTTTTGTGGCCTCCTAGGCTGTCATAAGATTTGCGATGCTTCTTTGAGACCTCCTAAGCTGTTTCGCAAACTCATAATCTGTCCTGAGTACTTCTAGGCTGCCTGGTGGCCTCCTAGGCAGTCTTGTGACCTCCTAGGCTCTCATGATATCTACGATGCTTCTTTGAGACTTCCTATGCTGTTTCGCAAGCTCCTAATCTACCTGGAGGCCTCCTAGGCTCTCATGATATCTACGATGCTTCTTTGAGACTTCCTATGCTGTTTCGCAAGCTCCTAATCTACCTGGAGACCTCCTAGGCTCTCATGATATCTACGATGCTTCTTTGAGACTTCCTATGCTGTTTCGCAAGCTCCTAATCTACCTGGAGACCTCCTAGGCTCTCATGATATCTACGATGCTTCTTTGAGACTTCCTATGCTGTTTCGCAAGCTCCTAATCTACCTCGAGACCTCCTAGGCTGCCTTGAGAACTCCAAGGTTGTTACCTTGGTAATGAGACCTCCTAAGCTATTTGACAAACTCATATCTGCCTCGAGTCTTTCTTGTGTCACAATACTTCGTCATAAAATGATTTATTTCTCCTTAGTCGTCCATTATTTCATAAAAGGCAGAAAACAAATTAAATATTTAGTTAGTTACCTATTTGTTCCTCTTTATATGTTAATTGAATCGATCCATGCAAAAAGAGTTTCAGTCCAAAATTAGTAGTTTTGAGAAAACTATACAGAAGCCATTTCTACATGGAATAATAAAATGATGACTATGTTTTCTGTGATAATTATGTATTGTAGTGAAGTCCTTCTAACATAGAAATGTGAAGTTACCTTTAGATACAAAGAATTCATCACTCATACTAGCCAAAATATTATCCCAACTCACATTGGGAAAATGGACAGGCACCGCATGACCTTAGCGAGCTATTAGCAGATAACAGTCCATATATTGATACCATACTCACATACTTAATGACCAGGAATACATACAATAAAATATAGTAATATTACAAATGACCCACGATCTTAATTCCCATCAAAATTTCTGATCTTACAATAATTGTCAAACTATTCATTAATTTTTTTTATTTTTATTTTCTTTTTTATTATTTATTTATTTTATTTTTTTTTTACTGTTTTTATTTTAATTTATATTCCTTATTCCTTTATTTATTTTATTTTTTATTTATTATTATTAATATTATTATTATTTTTATTTTTTATTTATATTATTTTTTTTTGTTTATTTTATTTTTTTTTATTTTTTTTTATATTTTTATATATATATTTTTTTTTTCGGTTGGCCATCATATTTTTAGACCAATTATTATACTAATCAAAGCCCTATGTTATCACCTATCATCGGATTATATTTAATTTTCAGATTATGACCAATTAATTTATTGTATTCCTTATTATTATTTATCTTCAACTTTTTTTTTATTGTTTTTATTTTTTGTTATTCAATAGGGCAGATCACCCTTGTTGCGAAGCTCTCGAAACGAATAATAAATAAAAAATGGACTGAAGTTCTTTTTGCATGGATCGATTCAATTATGTTTAACGTTTTGTGTCAAATGCGAATAGTATTTTATTGTGGTGTGTCAATATTTCTGACTGTGTTGTGTCATTGTTGTTAGAAATTGTCGTTTTGTGGGGCCAATATCACTAAATAACTGCATTTATGCATTTGCATAAATTTGTGGGAATAAGATATTTTATAAAATCATAAGTGTATTAACTACATAAGAGAAAGTAATTATATCATATATATTGTATTTGCTGTTGACTCGCCACTGTTCCGAGTAACTAAAATAATTATGTTAGATTTTATGATATTTTGGAAAATGTTCTGTGTGAAGAATCTATATCTGAATTAGTACTAGATTTAGGGCCTCTTCGTGGTTCTGTGGCCAACGCCAAGGATTCTGATGTTGGTTCGAGTCCCACCTGTAGCAGCTTGATTTCTTTCATCTATGTGTCTTTCTTCTATGGCGAAAGAATTCCCTGCAGCATAATGTATTTTAAGGAAGGGTGGCAACCTTTAGATAGCCTGGCTGATATATCTGTCCACCATATTGTTGGATGCAATAGCGCCATTAAAAAAAGTCCGTCACGCAGAAGCTGCATAACTAAGCAATTTCCTCAGTGTGCACTGTATTCCTGAATAATTTGCTCACAATAACCTATATATATATATATATATATATATATATATATATATATATATATATATATATATATATATTCTTTTTTATCCTAGGAGGCATGGGGTCATTAAAGCTGTCTTCCTTTATTATACCACTTTATTTATTGGGCCCAACATGTTTCGTGTGTCTTTTCTTCGCACCTCTTCAGGGACACTTCTAAAACAAAATATCATTTTTTTGAACATCCTCACAAACCATTTTTCCATTATATTAAAGCTATCAATACGATCTATGAAATGTTCCACAAAATGCATTAAAACATTATCCATTCTCCATTAAATGTTACCCCTACCCTAAATATTGCAATAATTATAGCTCAAATATATATTTTTTATAAAAGGTTTTGAGTCCTACCTTGCTTGATATATATATATATATATATATATATATATATATATATCCTGACTCAATGTAGGGATTTGTAATGCTGCATGCAGCGTCCAAGTTCAGCGCGCCTAGTGGTAGAAGTTACAACCAATGCTTGTATGGCGCCAATTCAAATTGAACATAATACAGAGTAAAACCCAAATTCTAATGCACCGATTTAGTTATTTTTTACAAAACTTGTTACCCATTAGATACGCACGGCGTGTACCGAATTTCGTTATAATACAGCAGAAATTACGACTGGTATGAGCAAATTGGTAATTTGGGTCGGGAGTAATGTACCGATTTAGTTTATTTTTATAAAATATTTTTCTATTAAGTTTGCCACAACGAGCACCGAGGTCCGTTGAAATACAAAGAAAATTACCGCCGGTATGGGCAAGCAACCACTTTTCGTCCCCCCCCCCCCCCCCCCCCCCAGATGGACGATTTTGCTGATTAATGAACTCGTTCAATCGTTTGCTAAGGGAATATTATATACTAAGTTTTGCCGCGAAAAAACAAAAACTCTAGATAATATATATATATATATATATATATATATATATATATATATATATATATAAAACTGGGGTCATTTTCGGTGTCTGCTTGGTAGGATCGATAAAGATTTGAAGAAATGTTTCAAAAATTCCGTCATGAGTGCAACCTCAATAGCTACTTTCCTCCTGAGGAAAGTGCTAATAAACCACTATATTTAGTAATATATAAATGTTATATATTAATAATTTTTCAGATGATTGCCGCCGCTACGACATATCTCGTCATTCTGATACAGTTCGGACCATACAGCGAAAAGTAATATATTAAACGAGGTAGTACAGTCAGTTATGTAATGTGAAAGTATGCTCACCATTGTTAATATATTTTAGTGTGCAAATGCCACGTCACAATATCTCAATGTATTTAAAATTTATTCTAAATAAATATACTGATTACATGCGATTTCCTTATTTTCCTCGAATTATCTGTACCAATATTATAATTAATATATATATATATATATATATATATATATATATATATATATATATATATATATATATATATTAATTCTTGTGAAAGATGACCCGATATATATTTTCCACTTTTTCTTGTTTGTTTTTCTGGCATGGGGTGTTGTCTAGCTTGTACAGTACTACGCCTGACTCAAGCTAGACAACATAACGAGGGGACTTCTTGATAAGGGAAGCCCCTGAAGAGGTGCGAAAAGGCACGAAACATGTCGGGCGAAACATAACAAATAAAGCAGTTAATGTGAACGAAGAGTGTACGGCTTTATCGACCCCCTGCCAGAAAAATAAACAAGAAAAAGTGGAGAAAATATATATATATATATATATATATACATATATATAATTTTAAAATTTTCTGATGGTCATTTATTTATAAAACTCGCCAACTTCTCATAATATCCTTTTATTTAGTGCTTTATATTTTTCACGTAGATTCTGGAGTAAATTTACTAAATACATTATTTTGGCCACTTCCATACTAGTACAATAAAACTAATATGGCCGTTGTCAGTCAGCTGTTTATAATCGATATTTTCGTGGAATCTATACAAGACACGAAAATATCGATTATAAGCAGCTGATGGACAGCAGCCATATTAGTTTTATTGTACTCGTATTAAAATGGACATAGCACTAACTGTGGAAGATCTTCCTAAGTAAAAGGCTAAATTATGTATATATTTAAGTTGCTCCTGAATAGGCGCTTTTGAAATGAAACTTGTAGGGCACTAAATACTTCTAGTGACATAAATAGTTTGATTTATACATAACCTTCAGTTAATTTTGAGATAATAAATTGAGAACATAATTTTAATATATTTATATTTATATATATATATATATATATAAATAAATAAATAGATCGATACAGTCCTTGAAGGACCTGGGCCTCCGCTACTATCTTTGACCACTCCTCTCGATCTTGACCCAGGGCGGCCAGTTCTGAACTCCTAGCTTTTATAAATCATCCTCCAGGCGATTTACACACATCTATATATATATATATACAAATCACGTGTCTGTCCGTTTGTCTGTTTTTCCGAATGTCTGTTTGTTCATTATACATATCTACACCGTTTGAACGATTTTGACCTAACTTGGCACACAGGTAGGTTTTGATACGGGAAATCTCCTAGGCTAGGTCAAAATAGTCAAATTTCAAAATTAGGTCAAAAGGTCAAATGTTTTGTTGAAGAAAATCTGGCTACACTGAACCATTCAGATTCTGACGACCATTTTGAATCGACAGTCATTTTGAATAATGTCTCAAATTTATTTGTTGATGTTCCTGATAATTAGAATAACTCGAACTCATTGATGACTTTACATCATTATATAATCATGTAATGTAGTTTATTTCAATTTTATATCAACAGTCACTGTCTAACTAAGGAGCGCTGGCCTTTCTTTGATAAGAGCTATCTACTCGCAGGCTGTGCTGCTGGCCTCTGTCGGCTGTTATATGAAGTGCTGAGGTGCTGGCCTCTGCCAGCTGCATTATGAATTCCAAAACAGATATAAACAAATTAACACCGTTTGACGTAACTGGGTATACAGGTAGATCTTGATACGGGGAGAGTCATAGGCAGAAAGTAAGTGTAGCATGGCACACTGGGTAACAGCTAGTATATATATAAATTAGATAAAATTTGAACGAATATTTTTTTTTTTT
Source organism: Gonocerus acuteangulatus (assembly GCA_946811695.1). Taxonomy (NCBI): domain Eukaryota; kingdom Metazoa; phylum Arthropoda; class Insecta; order Hemiptera; family Coreidae; genus Gonocerus; species Gonocerus acuteangulatus. The sequence continues at coordinate 4,986,904 of OX328131.1, read as the reverse complement.
TTTTTGAAACTATGGGCTATGGAACTTTAACACTTCTCAAAAGGAGTTCCAGATTTCGTCATAAGGTGGTGTTCCAACCTATAAGGGGGATGTGCCCTATATGGGACACACAAGCTAACGGATAAATGATATAAAGATTAGTTTGTTTGTTTTTTAAATATTAGGAGTGACTTACATAGAGATGAGTAGGAAGAGAGAAAACAACTCAGATATAGCATGGTTGTTGAAATACATGAGAATGAGCATGTTATTTGAGAAATATCGATCTAGAGACAGTCCAAGACTCCATTTCCTACCTCTTTGTAAAGCTGAAAGCCTTATTTAGGAGAATAGCCATGTCTCTTACTTATTCACAAAGCTATAACCTTTTCACTATGTGATCACTAAAGTGATGTCCATCTTGCTCTATAAAGTCATACCTAGAATCACTCAGCCTGTTTGGATCACAATAAGAACCATTCACACAATTTTCACATTATCCTCTTTATTTATTTATTTCAATAAGAATTTACTGGACACCCACAAATCCCAAATATTTTTAATCCTGGATCAGGCGCAATCCCCTGAGTACCGTAATTGGGCGCAACGGTTCTACGAGGACAGCCGCCATTTTTTAGCCTTAAAAAATTACAATATGCATTTTAAGGTCTAAAAAAAATAGAGAACCCTCATAGACAACTAAGAAGTGAAATAAAAATTATAATGTTGCAAATAGATGAATCAGCTCAATGCCAAAAACTAAATAGTAAAAACGCTGATTCTGTAAAATCGCAAAGGAGATTATGTTTAGTTTCAGACGTGCACCTCTCTCAGTGAGCTCTATCACCCAAACCAGTAGATATTTACTCTCTTAGGGTATGTAGATAAATCGTAAACAGTCAAAATCATGAAAATAAAAAAAAGGTTTGGGAACTTTTTCTAAGCCCTTCAATATTGGGTAAATTTAAGCCAATTATTATTATCAATAAAAATATTTTCTCTGTTCGAGCTCTATTGGTCCTCGAAAATACACCAGAATAACCACCAACTCAACCTGGTCGTTTCTCATTTTAATTACATTTAACAGTAAAACTAGTATTTGACTAAAACAAGGTAAGTAAATGTGAAATATTGTTATAGTGTTTCCAAGAGCGAACGTTGAGAAGGTGGGGGAAGTCGCCATGATATTCTCTGTTTCCTGTTGTGGCGCCTAAAATCTATTTTCTCTTCGAGATTCAACATTATATTTTTAACGCAAGATTAAACCCCAACAATAACTGCTACTATTCCTTTACTAAGAGATATGAACGGAACCGCGATAAGATGACGCAGTTCCTGCGAGTTGGACTTTTTTCTCTTCTTGACCAGTTATTTCGATGAACCCAAAAAATAAATGCCCGTTATAGGGTTGTAGAGTATTACATTTCCTTCAATAATATATATTACTTTACTATTTTATGTATTTTCTTTCAAATGTTTTATACGCGCACATATGGTCTTAGCAAAACCATTGCCCCAATATAGTGGACAAGATCTTATCCAATTGAGTGTGAATAACTGATCGGCCCAAAATTATATATTCTTTGCAATTTATACGTCCAGTACTCACCATGTTACATAATGGGGCATATTTCGAACAATACGTTGCCTGGAAATGGTGAGAAATTGAAAGATTCATTGCTCGACAGTTGTCGCCAGATTTTACGATGAGCACTGAAATTGTTTTAAAGTTTGAAGGAAAATAGATAAAATAGTAAAGTAATATATATTATTGAAGGGAATGTAGTGCTCTACATCCCTATCACAGGCATTTATTTTTAGGGTTCATCTTTGAAGAGTTATCCGATCGAAAAGAAAAAAAAAAAAAGTGTGTTTTTTTCCAAAATGACAGACATTCAGGGGCGGATATTTCGAAAACTAAAGATATTTCGAAAAACCTGATTGAGTAGAACTTGTAGGAAATTTTATCAGCTTTCATTTGTTATAGAATGGTCATGTCGCTAGGACGCAGGGTTTCCGAGATATAAGCGAAACCCCGAAAAATGGGCCCTTCTACACCCCCCTCCCTTCCTCGGCTCAAAGGCTACGGGCGGGGAATTTTTTATGTTCACCTCCTAACTAGCCCAAACGAAGTTACGAAGTCAAAAATTTTGTTCCAAGCATTTCCATCTATAGCTGTTTTCGAGCATTCATTGTCTGGACTGTTATGTCTGTTATCTGAATAACCATCATCGGATTAACAGCTGGATTTGTTAATAGCGAACGGTACCCACTGAGCTAACTGTCAACTTCCGCTGACAGGAAGCAATAGTAGGCGAGCGAGTCTCCGCTAAATGGTGTACTCTATTAATTAGTATACAAATATATGATACAACATTCATGGCGATTTTTATATAAAGAAGTAATTCAAGAAAAATTTAAACTATTAACCTAAAATGAAATTTTCATATTCATATAGCGGTTTGTGACGTCAGTGCTACTGGCTCATTTTATTGGCTAAAGAGTTAGTTTCAGTGCTCCTTTGTCAACAGACCTAAGTGAAAACCTCTTAGCAGAAGAGATGTTTAACCTTAAAGCTCGGAACCTCATCTACTCGCTACAGCTGTTTTGAAAAAATGGCTGTGACGTTAGGAAGGGCTGCTTTTAGGATTTCTTCCTTTAATTTACCTGGAAAATTGTGCCAGAAGAATATTGCGCCTATATTTTCCACGAAGTAAGTCCTTCCCATTTCAAAAAACTAAAAACTTCCACTAGGAAAATGTCTTCTTTATAAATAGTCTAACCTAAGTGTTACTGCGACTTTCGATTATTTTGAAATAAAGTGTTTGTGGTAATATGATTGTGTGTAAACTTACATTTATTGTAAATTTTTAGTAAATATTGTTTTACATAATGTGCTCTTGTGCTATGTATTTATAAATAGTGCTAGGGGAAAAGATGCATTGTAGTAGTGTATCCATTTAATTCAAACTTTGTTCTTTGTCCTTTTTTTGGGCTCAAGAAGAAACCTGAGAGAAAAGGTGGTTTTACAAAATATATATTAAAACTATCAATACTTGAGGGTATTTACTTTAACTTTGTAATATCACTTGGAAGACTACAAGTTTCAGAAATGTGTATATTACATTTTTCCTATTTTCACACATTGATAATGTTTGAAGCAGATATTGTATGTGAAAAATTTATTTTTAAGCCACAATGGGGCTGCATTTGGATGGGGGAGAGGGCCTTTTAAGTCTTGGAGAAGATAAATAATTAAATTTGAATATTTCATGTCTCTCATGAATTCGTTATTTTTTGTTTTATTTCAGTCAACAGAGAAATGCCGGAAAATGGTACCCAGATTTAGAAACGGTTAAAGCTAATAATGGTGCAGTTCTATATCCTGATGAGGAAACATCGAAATGGCTTGTCCCGCATTTCGGTGCACAGGAAGTCGGCGCTGAACAAGCTGTAAAGAACTTAAACCTGAACTTCGGACCTCAGCACCCTGCAGCTCACGGAGTATTGAGGCTCGTTTTGGAACTTGACGGAGAAGTGAGCTTTCTTTCTTAACCTAATTATTTTTAAATTCATTTAGTAATGATGAATTCATGCTTATTCACGTTTCAATGAATTTAATAATGAACTAACTACTAAGTTTTAAAATGTTGATTTATTTTTTCATCATATATTGCAATACTTATTTTTAAATATCATAAGCTTGGAGGTATCATAATCAAATTCACCATGATCCAAATTAGTTTAGAGGTAAAAATTATTATTATTCATGCAAGAATTTTTGATTATTTGAAAATTTTGATTTCAATTCTTTCTGAACAAGCTTTATTTCTGCCATCAGCCCAAGCTGCTCCATTCCTTTTACCACTTTCCGAAGGAATGTAGTTTTTGAGGTTGCACTCGTGAAAGAATTTTTGAAAAATGCCTTCATTTTTTCATATTTGTTGAACCAAGTTTTTGGTTTGGTACTTAGAATCATGGGATTCATTTAAAAGATATTCTGCATGTTTGAAATTCGTGTAAACAAAGATGTTTTCATTTTGGTTACGCTCGGAGTTAAGGAAGGATTAAAATAAAATATTTTATTTTTAGACATGAAAAGTTTTGGGAACTTCGTATATTTTCCTTAATATCTCGAAAACGGTTGGAATCTTGGTAAGCAGAAGGTAAACAATCAAAAATCAAAAAAAGCTTACTAAATGCTCTACAAAAAAGATTCTGAAGCAATTTTCGATTAGGCAATGTCAATCGGAGAAATAAGTGCTTAAAACTTAAAATGTGTTTGTTTTGTTCTTTTAAACGGGGTTTTTTAGTTGTTTAGCTCACTTTTTAATTGGTTGTTTTTTATTTAATTGGAATTATTTGTAGAATTAGTACTATAGTAGAGGACTACAAGAAAATGTAAAAAGGAAATGATATTTTTCAAATCATTGAACAGTAAGATTATCTCTAGGAGTGGATGAAGTGAGCTGCCTGATCCTTTTACTGTCAGGTAGAGGTGAGGGTCTATTAGTATCTCTAGGAGTGGATGAAGTGTGCTGCCTCACCCTTTTACTGTCAGGTAGAGGTGAGGGTCTATTTGAGATCATAAATTATTTCATGAAAGGTCTAACCAAAATTATAACTGTTTCTAATATAACTGTTTCTATTTCAACCTTTCCAAATGACATTAGGATTAAGAGCGGAACCGCGCTAAGATGATGCAGTTCCTGCGAGTCGGACTTTTAGTCTTGAAGGAACCATTCTTTTGATGTACCCCTAGACTTTTAATCTTCATTTTTTTCTGTTAAAAAATCATTATGTTATTTTAATAACTTGTACAGGTTTTATTGATATTCTGCATTTAAGATTAAAACATCTACACCTTTTTTGTTTTAAATTATCTGTACTAAAGGTTTCAATTGTGACCATTAACTCCAAGCTGACGATATAATATAATAATTTATTTTCTAGGTTGTGGTTCGTGCCGATCCTCATATTGGTCTTCTTCACCGAGGAACAGAAAAACTTATCGAGTACAAAACTTACACTCAAGCGCTTCCGTACTTCGATAGGCTTGATTATGTTTCCATGATGTGCAACGAGCAATGTTACTCGCTCGCTGTTGAAAACCTCTTAAACATTGATGTCCCTATTCGAGCAAAATATATTAGGGGTAAATATTTGTTTTAATATCTCTCCATTATTTATTTATTTAGATTTTAACGTTCACTTATAAATGTGTGGGTTATCTACACATTTTCATCCTTTTCTAGCCAGGATGGGGCTGATGTCTTTTCTATTATCAAAAGAAAAGGCATCATATACATTAAAACAAAACTTTTCAAAATGTGTCCAGATTGTAGTTCTAAAAAAGATATTTGATGCATATTGTAGTTCTTATAAACATATTTCTCCTTCCATGAAACAAAACTATAGCCCTCCCGCAAACAAAAGAACAAGGTAGTGCACATGCGCTGCATTCAGCCCATGTGTGGGAAGGCCTAGATCTTCTCCAGCCACGCCCCTTCTTGTTCTTTTGTTTGTAGGCGGACTATAACACTTCCAACATTTTCAGCACTACGGTAATTCTGAGCAATTAAGTCTCCAACTTGGTTTTTTGTAAAACTTCACATACTACTTCATAAAAACTCTTTTCATCCTAAAAGAAAAAAAGTAGCAAAGCACTTTAACAGTATTTTTTTAAAAGTAGGAACCTTAGATAGAATATGATCAAAAATCATATTTAAATATATATTTAATACCCAAAATTCTATATGGTACACATACTTAGCATATAGGAAGGCTGTGACACGAAGTGTGGGGGGAACATTCCACGATATGAGAATAGAAAACACATCCTATTGGCCATATCAAAGAATTTATTTTTAAGAGGAAGCATCCTGATTATAAAGAATTAATCCATCGTGCATTTAGAGCGATTGCAATTCAGATAGTGATAAAGGCTAATAATTGTCTTTTTGTTTAATGAATTGAAAATTTCTCATATATTAGAACAAGTTTCAGCATAAATTTTTAATGGCAATGGAACATGGAAAAAAATAAACACATTAAAGACCGCATTTTAAAATTGTATTTCTCACATATGGACCAGAATCTTTTTTATATTGTTAATTACGTATATTATTTTTAAGATATATAATCATGCCCACCAGTGTACAAGCGGTCCCCAAGTAAAAAATGTTGTGTGCCCATTCGTAAGCACGCTGGTAACTTTGTTGCAGACTGATCCACCAGTGGGAATGCGGTCTTTTACGCGTTAAAGTGCTTTGCAAAAAAAAATTTTCACATTTTTATTCTTATTCAGGTTGAAATGAAGCAGTGTGTGAATTTTTACAAATATCCAAGTTTGTGCATTAATTACTCAAAATTACCCAGCAGAGCGCCCCTTTTTCTAGGGCTGAGGTGGTCCTATAGAAATGTATGCCAGTATCTATATTTTAGGAAATTTATTAGAATTTTAAACACTTCCTCTTACCATGATTTTGCAACTTTATCAAAATATTTAAGAAAATATATGAATATTTCTCTTTCATGTTGATAAAATTTGTATTTTTAATTATTCATCTACACCAAACATTACCAACATTTATTTATCTCAGTTTGGAGATATATCAAATATCAAACATTTTAAATAACCTTTCACCTTAATCTGACAATCGCACAAAAGGAACAACACTTTCCACAAGAGGAAGGCTTTCTCTACTAAACTTGAAAAAATATTTGTTGATAAATTGTTATAGTTATTATATAATTTATTTTATATATTAATATGAATTAATCTTTTGTACAGTTTTGTTTGCTGAAATAACACGAATATTGAATCACATAATGGCAGTGGGAACCCACGCCCTCGATGTAGGAGCTATGACTCCATTCTTCTGGCTGTTCGAAGAGAGAGAGAAAATGATGGAATTCTACGAACGTGTGTCCGGAGCTCGAATGCACGCTGCCTACATTAGACCTGGAGGCGTATCTTTGGTACGATCAAATCCATTCAGAATTTATTACTCAGAAGTAAATAGATCATTTAAAGGAATTTTACACTAGTCTGTGTAACGATGTATATAAACACTGTCAGCATACTCCTCATGTAATTATTACTAGTTTGTGTATACAATGTATATAAATACTATTAATGTATAGTATTAGTTATTACTAGTCTATGTTTGCAGTCTATATTACATATGTAAGCATACTCCTTAAATCATTTATTTTATTTATTTATTGTGCGTCAGCTACAATGATCATTAACACTATCCTCTATTGTTTTAGATTAGCCGGAACTATCAAATTATTTAATATTTGAAATTTAAAATCTTTACTAATGTTTAGTATCTTTTAATCTAAATAATCGTTTTTTTTTTTGTTTTTTTTTGTTTTTTTTATTATGACGGGAAGTTAAATTTTTAGACGTGCATGTATGCTTTGATAAATTTTAGATAGGCAATAATATTCTTAAATTGTTCTGATTTATTCAAAATTTCTGTACTGTGAATACGGAACCTCGTAATTATCTTTGAGTCTCATCGACAAAGGTCATCATAAACCTCGAGGGTGTGAGCAAGTATTCGCCAGCAGGGCCATTGAAGTCGGTTCCTTAGCTAGGAACCCCCCCCCCCCCCCATATCCCTTTTTCATTTCCTAGGATTCCTGCATAGTCTGGAGTCCATAAGAAAGAAACTTGTTTCCCCAGTAGCTGTGATGCCCCTTACGAATCATGAACAGCTCGAAGGAGTGGGTCCTTATGTAATTATTGCTGGTTTGTGTCTAGTGTGTATATAAATACTATTAATGTATGCTATACTCTACAACTGATACTAGTATACTCCTAATATTGAAGTATATTATTCTCGAACTGAGTGGCAACACTGTCTATGATATAACCATCATATGGTATTTGTTCTATTATGTGTGTCTTGTTGTATAGCATTTTGGTACAAATAAAAGTATATAGTTACAGTGCTTCGTTCTATGTGTAAACCAATCCTGTATGTGACACTCTGCAGAGACTTAATTTCTACAGGTTATGGGCCCAGTTCAGTTAACTGTGCTGTGTAGCGTACTGGATTGTGATAAGTACACGTGGTGTTCCTGCTAACGCCTCAATCGTCGATCTGTAAGCATCTCTATTTTTTTCTCTTTTGTGTTCTCACTCAAGTTCGTCCATCTTTTAAAATGGAATTCGCAAAAGGAATTAAACCATTACAGGGAGCGGAAGATTGGCCGTTTTGGAAGGACCGAGTCATGGATGTACTGGAGTTGTTTAAAGCGGTTGGTATTGTCGAGGGAACAAGGACGAAACCTACTCTTTCCAAGGTCCCGACTAAAGAAGAGAACGAGCAACTTGAAGCTTTTAACAAATCTGCATCTCAAGCAAAAATAATTATCTCCCAATGCATTAGTGATGATCTCCAACAAAGAATTTCAGGTAGATTATCTGCTAAGGAGGCATGGGATGTGTTAGTTCAGCAATTCGATAACAAAGCTGAAGATCAGTTGTTTCGTCAATGTCTTGATTTTTTTAATATGGAATGGGATGAAAATGAAGATGCCCCATCTCGTGTGAAAAATCAACATCGTGAGTTCGCTGCTGGTCTGAATACCGGAAATATCGAAACAGTTGAAGAATTTCTCGAATTACTGTTTGTTTCACAAGTTTTGCATGTGCTTCCAAAACGCTTTGAATCGTTTAAATCAAGCTATCTTCTCATGAAAGCAAATAATGACAAGACAGTAGAAGATCTCTCCTCGGCTCTAATTCTTCAAGAGCGTAACGTTGCTCCCGTGTCAAAAACTGGAGATGTTCTCTACTCTACAAACAACAGTGGTCAGAAGAACAATGGTGTCTCAAAGAAGAAAATTAATGCCAACAGTAATAACTGCAAATACTGTAACATGAAAGGCCACTGGCTTCGACAGTGTCCAAAATGGAAATCTGATGGTAGACCAGCATATCCAGCGCGTGCTAGCGGATCTAGCACTCCTGTAGCGGCTACCAGTGCTAGACATCAAGCCGTCGTGTCGGATACCCATGTTGGACTCGTTTCAGTTAGCAGTGATGTGAATATGGTAACTACAAATGACCAGTGGTGGGTTGACATTGGAGCTACCCGTCATATCACATCCAATCTCAAATGGTTTACTGAATACAAACCCATTCCTCAGAACTCAAATGCTACAGTCAAAGCCACGGGAAAGGAAGTTATAAAAGCCTTCGGCAGCGGTAAGATTGAAGTAACTAATTACGACAATGGTAAGCTGCAAATATTTACTCTTAATGATGTTTGGTACGTTCCTACCATATCAAGGAATCTAATTTCCGTTCTTGCCGCTCATGATCGCAATCCTGACAGTAAGTTTGAATCAACTGAAACTGAATGTAAATTCAGCATTCGTGGAAAGACTATTTTTAAAGGCATCCGGGACACTGGTGGAACACTATACCGCGCCTTATTCCACAATGTTCAGCCGGCAGAGGTATGTGCCAGTGAAACTGAAGACAAACATACACTGCAACTCTACCATCAGCGCTGGGGACATATGGACAAACGTTATGTCCGATCAAAGCTTCATGCTGAATTGGGAATTAAGGTGCCAACTGACAATGAACTTTGTGAACCATGCCAGTTCGGGAAGGCACATCGTTTACCTTTCGGAACCCGAGTAAAAGCATCTGCCCCTGGTGAGCTGATGTCTGGTGATATTTGCGGCCCATTTGATCCATCATTTAGTGGTCGTCGTTACTTGATCGTCATCAAGGACCATTATTCAAAGTATCGTTACTGTTTCGTAGCTCTTGAGAAATTGCAGTGAAGGAGGCTTTACGTGAAGTTCTAGCTAAAGCTCAAACGCTTGGCCACAAAGTCAAGGAGTTCCTCAGTGACAATGGAGGGGAATTTTACAACAGTGAGGTGCTTGGAATTCTCAAAGAATTCGGCGTTAATCAGCGTCTGACTGCCCCTTATACCCTTAGCAGAATGGAGCTGTCGAGCGTGAAAACCGCACTATCGTGGAAATGGCCCGCACATTCAAATATTCAAATTCGGAGGTTAAGGTGGGAAAGTCATCAGTTGCTGACAAGACACCTCATGAACTGTGGTTTGGTCAGAAGCCGAGGTTCAAACATCTGCGGATCATAAGTTCAAAATGCTACGTTCACCTTCCAGTCCAGAAAAGGCGTAAAATGGATGCTAAGGCTTTGATGAAAGATATAGGATTTATATTCCTTCCAAACGAGATGTTATCGTTTCACGTGACGTGGTCTTTGTTGAGAATGTTAAGGAATGTGATGAGCGAGTCACCTGGCCAATCAAGGAAGACAAAATTCCTGAAGACCAAAAGGACTGTCTGGTCAAAGAAGAACAGGTTGTCCAGACACCTAAATTTGACGTGGAAAATCCTGATGAACATCCTTACAACGACTCTGACTTAGAAACTGAGCTTGATGGTCAACTCGAGGGGCCTAGACACTCATCTAGAATTAAGAAGCGTCCAGGTTACCTGGATGGCTATGTTACATCCCAATTCGCTGAGGTGCTTCTCGTGGAAGATGAACCAGTAACCTTCAATGAAGCAATCCAATGTGAGAATAAAGAAGAATGGAGATCCGCCATGGACACAGGAATTAAATCAATGCATAAAAACAATGCATCGGAATTTCCTCCGGGAAAGAAGACCATTAATTGTATGGTATGTTGGGTCTACCGTATTAAGCATAATCCTGTCAGAACTGATGGCAAGAGTCGTGCAATTTTGTCAGAAAACCCAGAGTTACACTCCCACACCAAGCAAATTCAGCGGAAGTATCTCTTCCACAGAGACTGGATCAAGAAAGGGATGTTGGCTGTTCAACACATTGGTACTGAATATCAACTAGCAGGCATTTGCACCAAACCGATGCCTCGTCCTCGACTTCAAGCTCTACGCAGTGGACTGGGATTGGGTCTGGCCTCATCCAGCTTCAGCTCTTCGAATAAGGGAAAGTATTGAAGTATATTATTCTCGAACTGAGTGGCAACACTGTCTATGATATAACCTTCTATGGTTTATACAGTCAGTTTTGTTTGGTCTATTATGTGTGTCTTGTTGTATAGCATTTTGGTACCAATAAAAGTATATAGTTACAGTGCTTCGTTCTATGTGTAAACCAATCCTGTATGTGACACTCTGCAGAGACTTAATTTCTACACCTAATGTAGTTCTATTAATTATTTTCTACATATGAAGGGGTCGGGGCAAAATAGAGCCAAGCAATATTTTAACAAAACTTAACTGTAGCTGCTATGTGTTTGATATTATGTGGGACTATCAGTCTATGATGCAAATGCTACTAAAATAAGACTAGAAGCTCTGTATGCTACTTAATCTTGTTGCTCCTAACCTTTTTAACTGATAGTCCTACATAATATCTAACATATAGCAGCTACAGTTACGTTTTATTAAAAATGTTGCTTGGCACTATTTTGCCCCGACCCCTTCATATATATGGTTATAATATTAATAGATGTGTTACCAATTAATTTATATCATAGTGATAGAATTTTCTAACTTTGTTACAGGACTTACCACTGGGTCTGATGGAAGATATTTATGACTTTTCCGCAAAGTTCCGAGAGAGGATTGATGAAACAGAAGACATGCTCACAAGCAACAGAATTTGGAAAGAAAGAACTATCGATGTAGGCATTGTGTCTGCTGAAGACGCCTTGAATCTTGGCTTTAGGTTTGGACTTTTTTATTATTTTTAAATTTGGAATTTTAATTTAATTGTTTTAAGAAGTGAATTTGTTTATTTAATTTTTAAACTGTTCTTATTTTTAGCGGTGTAATGTTGCGTGGTTCCGGAATAAAATGGGACCTTAGGAAGACACAGCCTTATGATGCGTACCACCTTGTTGATTTTGATGTACCAATCGGTACTAAAGGAGACTGCTACGACAGGTAATAATCATTGTTCATTATTATGTAGGGAGGCCCAGTGGCCGTGGGTGTTAAGGCATGAGCACTTAACACTCCGTGCCAAAGGTTGTTGGTTCGATTCCCACTATGGGGTGGTGGCTTTTCATTAGAAAAGAGAAAAGGCATCAGCCCTATCTTGGCTAGAAAAGGGTTGTAACTTATAGATAACCCATCCAAAAATTTGTTGTCAATAATAATGGACGTTGAAAATAAAATTATTATATAATCATTAATCCATATTCTGGAGACATTCAATGTAAAATATTAGCAGAGAATGGAGCAACATTCCTAGGAGAGGACATCCAATGTTAAGAAATATGTTGTTACTTGATTAGTTGTTACGATCTGGTGGGGGGGAGGAAAATACTCCGGATAAACAAATGATACAAGAAAGGATCTTATTTATTTAAAAAAAAAAAAAAAAAAATCAGTCTCGTAACAGGCCATGAAGGCACTGAGGGGCAGATACTATAGAATTACCTGATTCATGACCATACGACACACTAGGGAGATAATGTGGTCATTACTATGATCTGGCCGCCTGATTTTCCCCTTTGCTGTTTCTACTGCTAGGGTCATTAGCACCAAGGTACCCATTAATAAATTACCGTAATACTAATGGATGACCAAGTTTCAACTCTTCATATCCATGACTCATATTTTCTTGTTGCAAATAGTTTTTCCAATTCTTCTGCTCAGATGTGTGTTGTGTTGGAGACTTTTCCAACACAATTTTAATAATTGTAGTTACAGTCATTATCACAGAAACAGCTGTGGTTACAGTCATAATTACAGAAAAATGTTGTAATTACAAGTGTAATAATAATCGCTCTTGTAATTATTATTATAATCGTAATCATATCTCCAGGGTCTGTGATTATAAACACAATCGTAATTATGTATATGCCTAACACTGTATTTTCAGTTCAGAATATATTTTAGACTATTTCGTTTAAATATTCCTCTTAGTAATTTTGTTGAAGATTCTCTCTCTCTCAGTATATGTAGTATATATATATATATATATATATAGTGAGAGAGAGAATCTTCAACAAAATGTTAAGTTTATTTAAGTAAAATGTAGAACTGGCTGCTATTGTTAACACTCATCAATTAATTACGAAGAAAAAATTTCTTTATTTTACTCTTTGTAAAAATAATTTGATAACAGATGGAATAATGAACTGAGAAAAAGAAAATGTAAGATTGAAAACCAGTGCTGATTTGATCTTTGTCAGAAATTTACAAGAACGGTATGAAGTCATCCTTTAAAACGTGGTAAGGCTTAACAAGAAAATCATTCATTACAACAAAATGATTTAATAAAGTAATTGTATATTGTGTTTCTTTGTTCGAATCGAACATTTCCTTGACATTTTAAAGTACAACCAATCTTCTTCTTAATTTTAAAACTTTTTTCTCTTAATTTATTAAACCTCCTTGTTATGTAGGGTGTTACATGCCAGTAACTTAATTTTTATGATATTTTTTCAAAAAATTAATTTGGCAGTCTGGGATTTGTACCCAGATCGCCCCTACCATGTCAAACTATCGAGTATGCAAATCGGAGCAAACTAGAGAACGGACATAATCTGTCCATTGATAAACTGATAACACTTTATTTAGGGCATTAAAGGCTATTGTAAAAGGGTTGGAGTTGTGACAATTCATGACAAGCCGTATCGTTCACAATCTAAGAGCAAAGTCTCGAATCTGAAAAACGAGTTTTTGCATATTCGATAGTTTGACATGGTATGGATGACATGATGGGCACTACAGTCCATGAAGAACCAAGGCCTCAGCCAACAGCATGTTCCACTCACCTCTGTCCGCTACGAGCTCCTCCAACAACGAACACCGATAGAACGCAAGTCTTTCTCTATGTCATCCAGCCATCTGAGAGGAGGCTTGCCTCTCATCATTTTGCCCCCAGGCTTACCCTACATCTTGGAAGCCTCTCTGGATCCAGTCGTTCCACGTGTCTCAATACTAAATAAAAACAAACAATGTCTGGCTCACCAAATAAATTTTAATAGAGCCAAGAATTTGTCTTGGTATGGGAGTGGAAGTATCTTCCACTCCCTACCAGGAATGCAGTTTTACTCTTTTTTGTCAGCACCCATGCTTCGCTTCCATACGTTACGCACGGTCTGATTATGGTTCTATAAATAATGAGTTTGGCCTTCCTAGAGAGGGCTTAATACTTTAATAGCACATGTACTCCGTAAGAGCATCTGCTTCTTGCAGCGATCCTGCTTTTTATATCGGCTATTACATTTCCTACCGATGAAATAATACTCCCCAAGTTTTTAAAATTTTGGTGTACCTTAATTCTGTCCTCTCCAATTTTCACTACTTGGGAAATGCCATGGTCCAGGTAATACTGAATCCAGGCGACAACCTTGTTCCAATCTTCACCGTGGAAATTATTGGATTATTAACATTTAAATATATAAATTATTTATTTTATGGTCCAAAATTTATAAATTTGTTTAACATTATTTAAATGTTGTATTTAAAAGAATCTTTGTTTACAACTAGAATGAATAAATTCTGAATTCAATGTCATTTACTGATCAAAAGTTGGATTAATCTTATAGTAGCATTTAGTTGTTTTGTATCATTCTTCATTACTGAGTTGTTTTTTTTAATTCAGGTATCTGATTCGAGTTGAGGAGATGAGGCAGTCGTTGAAGATCATCGAGCAATGCCTCAATCAGATGCCAGCTGGTGAGGTGAAGACTGATGATAACAAGATTTCTACTCCATCTCGAGCTGAAATGAAGGTGAGCTTAGTACTTTATCGAAATTATTAATAAGTCAATTGTTCAAAATCTTAATAAATTTCCTTTAAAAAAAAGCGCTCTCTTGTTATTTTTGATAAGACGGTCATTGGAGAAATAAAGTTTAAAGTTTCTCAATTGTTGGTTTCTTTCTTTAGAGCATGTTTATATCTGTTTCCCTTGTTTGGTTGTAATTTTCTTGTATTGCTTTAAGCAGTAGAATGAGTTTGTCACTAAAAAGAGGCAGATAAAATGAATAAGAAGTTCCTATAATTTTGTGATTGTGCGTTCCTTAAGAATGGGAGGAAGTCGAGTAGGGGGAGTGAATTTTTTCTGCTTTGAGTTGGCAGTGAATTCTCTATGCATTGTGGCTATTTAAATACCTAAAACCTTCCTTTTCTTAGGAGTGAGTTGGTACTTTATCAGTAAAATTACTTCATCAGTATAAATTTTTATGAAAAATAGCAAGAAGCTTAATTTATACAAATATTTTAAATTGTTGTATTCAATATACTTTTTTCAGACATCAATGGAAGCGTTGATTCACCATTTCAAGCTGTTTACTCAAGGATACCAGGTTCCTCCTGGAGCCACATACACTGCAGTTGAAGCACCGAAGGGTAAGTCTACGTAGAAAAGAAATAATTTTATCAATTTTGCAGTTTTTTAAAAATATTCTTTGGTTCTACAATTAAACTTTTTTTAAAAAAAAAATAACATTTTATTACAACAAACTTGAGGCTTTATTTAGTTGACATTAGAGTTGGACTGAATGTCATAAATGTACTCTGCTTTTTCCATTTTTTGTTGTTAACATTTCCAAGACAGCAACCTGCACGACGTTTCGTGCCTGCGTAGCAGAAAGCATTAAAAGTTTTCTGTTGCCATTTTCTCAATTTACACTTCAGACCAATCAACAGCAGGCTTAAAAACTTTTTTTTTTAAATTAAAAAAAATATCTCGGTGTTGGTATAGTATTTATGGAACATGATCTCTTTGTATTCATCAATTGGTAAAGCACAAATATGTCGGCCCGTTCTCACAAAAGTGGCTATCAATATCAAATGGGTTAATAAAAAAAACGAAGTCTGTCCAACAAGAGCTTTGTAAACTGACTACTTCTTTCCAAGCAATGTATTATATCATAAAGTATATTTCTCTATTGCGGGGGTGGAGATTGTTAGGCTTCGGTCACTACATTTCGTCGGTAAAACTACATTTTTTTTATGAAAAAGGAGTTATATTTGCCAACGTTTCAACTTAACTTAAGTTTCAAGCTTTCTTCAGGGCTTTAACCAAAGATGCAAATTACATTTACCTATATATATTAGCCTATACGGAACTAGGATTACCCAAGATGCAAAGACAATCCGCTAGAGGCCAGCACCATAAACAACAAATATCCTATCACGCCACACGCAGTGCAGCCACGGGCTCGGCAGTAGGTTAAAGGCCTCATAAGGGCTTTTTATTACCTCATGATCGAACCCAAACAATCTCAATTTTCTTCTCAATATAATTCCCTATTATTTTACAGTTTGAGGTACTTTTGTTGTTACAACAATATTTATTACAGGTGAGTTTGGTGTATATCTTATATCTGACGGAGGGTCCAGGCCTTACAGGTGCAAAATAAAGGCTCCGGGATTTGCTCATCTTGCAGCTTTGGAAAAGATTGGAAAGGGACATCTTCTAGCTGATATTGTTGCTATTATTGGTAACAGTTTAACTATATTTACGCTTTATATTTTCCTAAACTTTTTTCTTGATAATGTTGAAATTTGTCTTCTTTCTCCCGACGTTGTTGTGGTTTGTAGTAGAAATTCGTTTGCTTTCTAAGGTACTGAAGAAGCAGACGTAGGATCTCAACAAATATTTTTACTACAAACCCCAACAAACACTGGAGAAAGAAACTGAATTTCAATATATATTGTTTAATTTAAAACTATTTTATGAAACCCCTCCTATTTCTAAACCAAAATAGAAGAAACAGTAGGGCTCCCTTATCCATTTTTATTATTGAAAATATAATTGAAATGTTTAAGTTGAAGTTGAGGATCGGGAAGGATCAATGGATGCTTGAAATAAATTACAGGTATTGCTCCCCAAAATTGTTTCAAACATTAGGTTATAATTGTGACGCTTCGAACCTGTTTAGGTTCATCTTCAGGCAATTTAAATTAAGTCATGTTAAGTTCTACTATAATTTTGATAATTTCATTTTAAGATAATTTTTTGTTAATCTGACTTGGCCGGAGGCCAGGTGGCCATGAGTATTAAGGTGAGAGCACTTATCACTCTGTGCCAAGGGTCGTGGGTTCGATTCCCACTGTGGGGTGGTGGCTTTTCTTTGGAAAAAAGAAAAGGCATCAGCCCTATCCTGGCTAGAAAAGGGTGGTAACCTATAGAGCACCCATCCCAAAATTCTCAGTTAATAATAATGGACTTTAAAATTTAAATAATAATAACTAATATCTGCCTGCTTTTATTTTTACAGGAACCCTTGATGTCGTGTTTGGTGAAATTGATCGCTGAATATTATATTTACAGGTTTGTTTAACATTTTATACTTTATCTAATCCTTATTTATCAGAGAATACATGTTACTCCCTAAAAACTTACAACTCTTCCCTCTCTAAAGGAAAATCATTTTGATAAAGAATATGTCATTTGGGAAATTGGGTTACACCCATAATTTTCATTACTCTTTTAATCGGCAATACTCAGAAGAGGTTTATGCTGTGAAAAGTATAAACTCTTGTTTCTCATCCGTAATATAAGCAATTTTTAAAAGTCAATTCTCAACAAAATAAATTTTAATTTTGATGTCCATAAAGTTGAACTCGCAAGAACTGCTTCATCTTAAGCTGTTCGCGTCCTTATTCCTAGTGTCATTTAGAAAACTTGGAATAGAAACTGTTAATACTTTGTTTTGATATTTTGTGAAATTTAAACACACCCTGTAAAAATATTTCATTGAAAAGCCAGATTTACGTTGGCAGTAGCCAAGCTGAAATGTCGCTTCTCCTATTAAAATCAACAAGTAATACTAATACGTTTCTCATTTAATTATCTTTTTTTAACAAATAAATAACAAATAAAAAAAAAGACTGTCACGCAGGAGCTGCATAACTAAGCACTTTCCTGAGAATTAGGATATTGTAGACTGTATTCCTGAATAATTTTCATAAAATAACCTATACAAATAAAATAAAAACAGAAATAGTTCTCCCTTCTAATAAACCGATTTAGTTTATTTTTACAACACACTTTTCTATTTAGGTGACCACAACGAATATCGAGTTTCATTGCAGTACAACAAACACTACGGCTGGTATGGGTAAATAACTACTTCTGGTCCAGAGTAAACCTGGACGACTCTTTCAATCTAAAGGAATGCTATATGCCAAGTTTTGTAGCAAAAAAACAAAAACTCTGGTGTTTATTGTGTTAACAGACACACACACACACACGCACGCATAAGAACTGCTTTTGTAGAAAATGTACTAAGCTTTCGAATAGATGCTTTAGATTTGCTACAGTTTCCCAACTGATTTTAAGATATTTAACCCTTGGTGTGTACAAAGTGTCTGACATGCACAAGGGAAATTTCAGTGAAGTATGTTGGCAGCAGTGAGCATCTACTCTAGATGCTCACTGCTGCCAATATACGTTAAGAAAGTATCTTCTACTTTCTTCGTCACGAACCAACGAAGACCAACCTAAGCGGGTTTCCTCCCTTTGGAGGGAGGGAGAGAGAAAACACGCTATAGGGTGGTAATGTGTTTATAAGTCATTCTTATTAAATATTTATAATATATTAATAATATAATTTATTTCAGGCTAGACGCATTAGCTTCAGACACTTCTCAACGTTCTCCAATCTTCTGTCTTGGGCTCTTCTCTGATGAATAGAAGTTGTATTGAAGTTTTTCCCATTATTTTTATATTAAAACTGTTAATTTAGAGAAGTTCAAATTAGATTTAAGATTTAATTTGTCTGTGTCTGCAAATTTTGTAAAAATTGTTTTATAAATGTTTCAACAACATAAAACAATGTAAATAAATTTAATTTATTTGTTTTGATTCCTTAATATATTCCGAATATATATGAGTAATTTCAATGGTCATCAATAAATATGTTTTACAATAAACAGAAATAATGTCAGCAGTCTAGTAATCCTAAGTTGCTATTATTGTTACTAGCTCAAGAGAACAATGTTTCAAATGAAGATACTCTTATTGAACACATTCTAGTTAATACCACCAACCAAAGAAATGCAATTGGATGCTCTGAACACAAAAAATAATTTGATTTACTACATGTGAAAGCTAATAGCCATAGCCACTGTTCGCGGAAAGCCGCTCAACGAAACATACCCCGTGAGGTGCTGCCACCTAGCGGTGTGCCCGGGAACTATTTGCCCGCGGCAGTACGAGTCTGCACGAAAAGACAAGTTGAGAAGATACAGTCACCAAGCAGACAAAGTGTGGAACATCACTAAGTTTTTCCTCCCTAAGATTTACTCTCACATTATGGAGGAGTAAATATCCTAGCCACCCAGGCCGAGCGAAGGGAGCAGGAAATGGTGTTGGCCAGCCCACCAGGATTGGAGAAACAAGAAAATGCAGCACATTACAGGGCTTATACATCATGCTTAAACACATAATCGTCAAGACACCAGGTACCTCTCTTAATTTATCATTTATGAAGATCCAGCAAAACCATTCAACAGTTCAACCCTCAGCAGCAGCTCATCATTCCCATGTTCAAAATTTAACTAACCCAATAACAATAAATATGTTCCTGTTTTGGCCTACACCCCCCATCCATTTAATTATAATTTCTGGAATAAATCCTGATTTTCAATTCAATCTATGTACAAATCTCTGCAGTCCTTCACCACCAGTGGTCTACTCTAAACCATATAAAAAATGGTAGAGTGACCACAATCGTAAACAGCCACATTGAGTGCTCTGGTTCCTGTTGATCACCAAAGTTAAGCAACATAGGGTGTGGCCGGTATCTGAATGGATGACCGACCATGTGCTATTGGTATAATAAAAGGGTGGCAACCTATAGATAGCAGGGCATTAACAGCCCAAGTGTTGATATGCCGTTAAACACAAAATAAATAACTACATGTGAAAAATACCTGAATTACTTTTTACCAAGCGAGGGCACCCACAATCTCAGATTATTAGCATGTTTTCTCCAAATTATCACAATCCACAAAATTTCCACTTAATGATGCAAGTTTAGATAAATATATTGGCCAATGTGTTATGAAATGTAGACAATTCTTGACAGAACTTTTGGATTTGCTCATGAATGGGGTTTCCTGCCTACAGTAAGGGGAGGTAAACTGGCTATTACTCAAAATCTGATAATTCAACTGATTCCAATTTTGAATCAAATGAGGATAGAGGAGTGTGTTCCTACCATGTCAAACTATCGAACATGCAAATCAGAACAAACTAGGGAACTAACATTCGATACAGTGACAATTAATATATTGAAAAATGGTCATATATGATACTTTATTTAAGACATTAAAAGCTATTCTAAAGGGGTTAGAGTTGCGACAAGCCGTATCATCCTCAATCCAAAGGCAAAGTCTCCAATCTGAAAAACGATATTTTTCATATTCGATAGTTTGACATGGTAGGGACGATATTATCACTTGTAAAATGTACGAAATTACGAGTATATTCCATCTAATAACACCTGAAGACCTTGCAAATTGATAAAATAATTACAGGACACATCATGCGATTGATATTTCCTGATCCGGGAAAGAAAATAGATGAAATATACAATATTTGAAAATAAACAAATCTCGATTAAAACGGAAAGTAATTTCAAAAACCCCATTATTATATTTGGTGCAACAACCTCCACTAGATGGCTCGGACCTGTGCTGTAGCTTTTTCCAGTTCCGATCTCCCATCAGTCTCGCACATCTGAGTTATCGGCACCATCCCCTCTCAGATTTGGTCTGCCAACTCTACATTTTCCGAAAATCTTATCAGCATCTTTTTTTGCGATCTCGCCCTCTCCCATTCTTACAACATGGCCAACCCAGCGAAGCCTATCTATATCCCCATATAACCGATACAACTCTGTATCCTTCATCCATCTCCATCTCTTAACGGGACCAAAGATCCTTCTAAGTATAGTTCTTTCAAATGCCAAGATTCTTGGTTCTTTTGCTTTAGTTGTGACCCAAGCTTGTGATCCATATGCTAAGACTGTCCTGTCCAAGGTTTTAAACAGATTGATCTTGGTCCCCTTTGAGAGACATCAGCTTCTAAAGTGTCTGGAGAGCCCAAAGAAGCACCGTTTGGACTCTCTCCCCATGAGTTTCTCATTTTCTCAAAAATTCCCTAGATTTATCTCTCTTTCGTTTTTCGTTGTCTTTAACAATACTGACGACAAAAAATGCATACTGTTTTTGTCAGATTCGGAAGTCGAGAAAAGGTAATGCAGCGTCCACTTCCTTCGGAACTAAACACTTTACTGGGGTGTTCAATTTGCGTTGACGGCTCTGAACTGGGTCCTACAGATCTGCTCTATCATGTTTCCCTCCGTCTCTGCAGCAACTCTCCTACGCCTGCCCTCTGCTCAATTTGCGCACGACCTTAAGTTAATGTGGCGACTCATAGTTCCGAAAAGACGCGAATGATGGAGAACTAAACCAACTTAAAAAAAAAAGCAACTTGTGTCTTCAAGAAGTTTATAGTTTCTTGAGTTTTTAACGCGATCATATCTCACGAGTTATCTTTTCTGAATATATTGATTTCAGTAGTCCAATCGTAGATTGAGGGCTACGAATGAGCACTGGGTAGCCTGGAGTTATTTTTAAACGGCTTATTGTAATTTGACTATTTTAAGAGCAAATATATCTAATTTATTGAAATAAATGATGTTCTTTGCACTATAATGGGACCATAGAAGAAAGGAAACTTTAAGGACTGTAAGAAACTAAATCAATTTTCCAGTTTAATCTCCTGGAAAGCCCTCCCCTGAGAACGCCCTTGAATATTTTTGATGTACGCTTTATAACCCAGTAAACGGAATTCATAATGTCTAAAAAAGTGTATTTTCGTTAAATTTAAAAATTTCCGAGGGAGAATTATTTGGTAGATATCTCAAACTACTCCCTCCCCCCTTCCTAGAGAATTTAATCCATACGTTTCTGTGTGTGTATGTCTGTATGTGTGTGTGTGTATATATATATATATATATATATATATATATATATATTCATAGAAAGAAATACAACATTAAACGTCGTTTTTATTTAAAGTTTACCGGTAGTTGCTTTCCTTTCACTTATATTTTATGTACTATTGAAATCACCAATTTTGGTTAAATTTCACGGTCTTTTAAGGATTAATCTTTCATTTTATATTTTATGGCACATTAAATTTAGTTTTTTGAAATTATTAATAATGTTAACGTATTTGTAATTTTTATAAATTTTAGTTTATCTGACAACTTTAAGACAACACTGTTTCCATTATCTATTAAATATTTTTGTTGTTATAACCGCTCAGGATTGAATCACAACTGTTTTCCATGCATTGTTTTATTTTACGAACACTCTTTTATGCGTTAGAAATAATTCATGTAGAATTAACCTCAAATTACAAGTAGTGTTAGTGGATATCATTTGCGTGTATTTTGCTTCTTGTCAGCATCATTTCGGTTAATAGTAAACACCGGTAGATAAAGAATGGCTTCTGTTGCTGCACAAGAGTCTGACCCACAGCGTTCAACTTCTGATATGGATCCGAAGAATATTTTGATTTTTGACGATGATCTACAGAAAATCATCAATAAAGCTAAAGTTCTAGTTGTTGGGGCTGGTGGAATCGGTTGTGAACTTCTAAAAAATCTCGTCCTCACTGGTTTTCAGGATATTGAAATTGTGAGTATGTTTTTCTTATTATTTACTGCTATTGGTGTTAACTTCTGTTAGAGTATTTATACTTTGTTTCTGGATTGTAGATTGATCTTGACACCATTGAGGTTAGTAACTTGAACAGACAATTTCTTTTTGAAAGGAAACATGTTGGTCAGCCTAAAGCTCATGTAGCCAAAGAAAGTGTTTTGAAGTTTGCTCCAGCAGCTAAAATTGTTGCTCATCATGCTAGTGTCACTAGGTAAGTTTGTTTTGGCTTATATTTTGTGAAAACTCGTATTAACCTGTCAACTCATAAATTTCATTATCAATACTACATAAATAATTAATTTTGTAATATTACTAGATCCTTAATAGTTTAAATTTCGAAAATATTATGATTGTGTATGGAATAATTGTCATTACTGGAACAAAGTTTTCATTGACAAAAATTAATCAAAGTTTTCATTGTCAAAAATTAACCCTGATCAAGCTTGTTAATCTAGTGAATACAATGTTTTGGAAATACTAATTTACTTTAATTTAAATCCCTGTACCAACTTGTGGACGGGGGATTTAATGATAAGCTGGAGCTTAAATCAGTAAAATAAGGCAAATCTTCCGTATGCCTGGCTCCAAGAAACGAAACAGCTCTCCCTCTCCTCCAAGCCCTGAAGAAGACTCAGGAAAGGGCATAAATATAACTCATTTATAACATTAGTTATAAAATGTAGTTTTATTCAGCATATGACCGAACCCCGATCACCCTCACCTCTAGAAGTTGATACGTTAAAATGTTTATTTATTTATGCTTTCCGCTTCGAATTGATCCACGGGTCATTCCATGTCAAATCAACACACAAAAAATACATTTTCAACCTCACTATCTCAGAAATTGATGAAATTTGGTGAGGATGTAGCCTTTGCATAGACTTAGAAAAATGCATTTAAAAAAAAAAATAATATCAACTGGTTTGGAAATTACAGCTACGTAAAGTTTCAAAAATCGTCAAAAAATACTGGTACCTGCAATTTTTGAATTGTGACTGTGGCTCTTATATTTATGATAGAGAGCTGACAGGGATGTTATTTTAAAGCTCTTTGTAGGATGTTTCTTTTGATATGCAATACCATATAGGTTAAGGGGAAAATAAATTTCTCAAATTCAAAAACAAAAATTTATTTTTATATATCTCAAAATGCGAATTTTTGAAAATTTTCAAAATATTATATGTTTTTCTAAATGTATTTGAGAATTGATTCCTAAAGTTTTATGATGGGATTCCAATGGGTTCACCATTTATTTACATTTTTTTTATTAGCGATATTAATAAAAAAAAATATTTTGGATGATTTGTAAAGAACCCCCTAAAAATTCCCAATACTTTTACCCCAAGAACATTGAGAAAAGATAACAAGTATTTTATATTAAGCTGATTGTAATGGTTGGCTTGTCTTACATAAATCAGATAGAACTAACCTGGTTAACAGGTGGTTCTAAAGGTTAATAGAATTGCATATGATAAATGAATAGATTCATTATGGTGCTAAAGCTTGCACTTATTACATGGTGCCAGCGGTAAATTAAAAAAATAAAATAAATGTCTTCAATTGAAGAAATTACAAAAGCTTTTTTGGAAGCTTTGAAGTCTTCAAGAGAGGAAGGAACTACTGGCTTTGAAGTTAAGCCTCCTGAAGAATTTAACTTCCAAGATTGTTCGAAATGGCCGCAATGGATACGAAGGTTTGAAATTTACAGGTCAGCAAGCGGTCTCAGTAACAAAGGTGAATGCCAACAAATTAATTTTTTTATTTATTCTTTGGGTTTGGAGGGAGATGAATTTCTAACCTCTATTGGTTTACCTCCGGATAAAAGAAACACTTATGCCAAGGTGAAGAAACATATTGACGATCATTTCAGGCTAAGAAAAAACTTATTTTACGAACGTTCAAAATTTCTTTTGAGAACACAGGCACCGACTGAACAGATAGACAATTATATACAGGACTTGTACAAATTAGCAGCCAAATGTGACTGGGCTTGTGAACATTGTAATTTCGGAAAAGACTTGTTATTGCTGAAATTAGTTACTGGCCTAGCCGATAGACATCTTTCTACTGAACTACAGTTACGTCAAGAGTTGAAGATAGATGAGGCTGTTGAACGCATCCGTTTAGCTTCTGTCATAGAGGCGCAACAAGACATGATCCGTGGCCAATCAAATAACAATCCTGGAATCGTAGAGTGTGATGCTGTTTCTAGGAAATATCCTAATAAAGATCGCCGTCTTTCTAAGGGGCCAGAACGAGTAAAGAGCCAAAGAAAAGATTTTAATAGATCTTGTTACAGATGCGGAGCAGCTTACAGTGATGAGCATCGTCAGAAATGTCCAGCTAAGGACTCTATTTGTTTTTCATGCAAGATGAGGGGCCATTGGAAGTCAGCCTCTCGTTTTGCCAAGAAGGGTGACAAGGTGGACAGAAGGAGTTCCAGTTCCAGCTGCGGCAGTCTTGGGGTTGTACATTTTACAGCAACATCTCAGGTAGATGATTTATTTTATACAAATATAAAAGTCAATGGGAAAGACATCAGATTCAAAATCGATTCAGGAGCTGACGTATGCATCTGTGGTCCAAATATGATCGAACAACTGCGTTTGGAGATGCACAAAACGTCTAGAAAGCTTCATGGGGCAGGCAGTAGCCAACTAAAAGTGCTTGGTAAAGTTAAAGTTGTGATGTCTAAAAATGGAATAGACCATACAGAAACTGTGTATGTTGTAAAAGGACAAAAAGAACCACTTCTAGGGAAGGCTGCCATAGCAAATTTTAAACTACTCAAGCTTATGGTAGATGAAGTAACAAATCATCCAAATGATTATAAGATTTTAAACGAATTTCCAAAAGTTTTCCAAAGCCTTGGGGGGGTCAAAGGTGACCCATATTTAATCCGGCTTGCTCCAAATGCTAAACCTTTTTCTGTTTCATGTCCCCGGCGAGTTCCGATTCCTCTCAAGAGGAAACTACTAATTGAATTAGGCCGAATGGTCAAGTCAAACATCATCGTTCCTATTTCGGCAGCAACAGAATGGTGCTCGCCAATAGTAGTTGTGCCTAAGAAAAACGGCACGATACGGCTCTGTGTAGACTTTACTGAATTAAACAAATTCGTTGTAAGAGAAAAGGTTATATTACCCTCTGTTGATGAGTTACTGTGTAAGCTTAATTCTGCTAAATTTCTTTCTAAATTAGATGCCAATAGCTGTTTCTGGCAGATCCCTTTGGACGAAAGAAGTCAAAAGTTGACTACATTTATTACACCATTCGGCAGATATTATTTTAAACGTTTACCATTTGGTATATCATCTGCTCCTGAACACTTCCAAAGGAGAATGTCTGAGGCAATTGAAGGCCTACAAGGTGTTATTAACTTAGCGGATGATTTTCTGGTTTATGGTGAAACTGAAGCTGAACATGATAATAGGTTCACCAAGTTTTTACATCGCCTAGAAGAGTATGGGATCACACTTAATAGAGAAAAGTGTATTTTTAAAGTTAATAAGCTAAACTTTCTAGGACATGTTTTGGAAAATGGCAGCATTAAACCCGATCCAGAAAAGGTTAAAGCAATCTCGGCAATGCCAAAACCTAAGGATCAGAAAGACTTAAGGTCTTTTCTAGGTATGATTAATTATTTGATGAAATTTATCCCTCACCTTTCCGATCATGCCAAACCCTTGAGAGAATTATTGAGTAGCAAAAATACTTGGATGTGGACCAACATACACGATACGAATTTTAATAAACTAAAATCACTTGTTAGTGATGCCGTCTCTTTAGCGACATTTGACCCACAGAGGGAAACACGTGTTTGCGCTGATGCATCCAGCTTTGGAATCGGGGGAACTCTAGAACAGAAGTTTGCTAAGGGCTGGATGCCAGTTCAATTCATATCGCGAACAGTCGAGACACGCTATGCTCAAATTGAAAAAGAAGCTTTAGCACTAACTTGGGCCTGCGAAAGGTTCTCGCAGTTCATTTTAGGAATGAAATTTGATTTGTTAACAGACCACAAACCTCTGGTTGAAATTCTAGGTCAGAAACCTATTGCAAGCTTGTCGGCACGACTACAGAGATTTAGAATGAGGTTGTTACCATTTACCTTCCGTGTTCAATATATAAAAGGAAAAGAATTTACAACTCCTGATTTGCTTTCTAGAAATCCGTTAGAAAAGCCTGAAGATAAAGATGTTCTAGACGAAATCGAACTTCATGTTTCAGAACTTGTTTCGTCTTTACGAATTAGGGATTCAAGACTCAAGAAACTCATGAAAGCGCAAGAAGAAGACGCAATAAGCCAACTTTTAAAAGAAGCGATACTCTCCGGTGACTGGACTAGATTAGAGAATAGCCCATTCTACAAAGAGAGAGGATCTTTTGTCTACCAAGAGGAGTTAATTCTGTACAATACTAGAGTTTTTGTGCCGAAATCTCAAAAAAAAGAAGTCCTGGACAGCTTACATTCAGGACACCAAGGAGTTACAAAATGCATCGCTCTTTCACAGAACACTGTTTGGTGGCCGGGAATTACGGTGGACATAAAGAAGAAGATAGAAAACTGTTTACCGTGTATTGAAAATTCCGTTAATCTTCGTGAGCCACTGATACCAAGCGATATGCCTAAGAGACCATGGGAAAAGGTTGCGGTTGACCTTTTGAACTTTAAAGGTAAAAACTACCTTCTCATGCAAGACTATTTTTCAAAATACATAGAATTATTGCAGTTGAGTAGAACTGATTCTAGCTCCATTATAGGAGCCTTCAAATTAATATTTTCTCGGCATGGTATTCCATCTACAGTTAGAGCAGACAACAGCCCTTTCAACAGCAAGGAACTAAACAATTTTGCAAAGGAATATAACTTTGAGATAATTACATCAAGCCCAAGGTATCTGTCTTCGAATGGTCAGGCAGAACGTGCTGTACGGATCGCTAAAGATATTCTTAAAAAGAATAAAGATTTCAGCGATGGCTTATTGGCATATAGATCAACACCGCTGGAGTGTGGCTTTAGTCCTGCTCAGCTTTTATTTGGGCGAAGGATAAGGACAACCTTACCAATCATAGAGGAACAATTGATCCCTGCTTGGCCAGATTTGGACTGGTATAGAAAATGGTGGGAGAATTCAAAAGCCTGGCAGAAGGAAAATTTTAATAACAGACATCGAGCCTGTAACCTTCGACACTTAAGGAAGGGTGAGAAGGTATGGGTGAAAAATTTAAAGAAATATGGGACCATTTTAGACCAAGGCCTTAATGAAAGAGAATATCTCATAGATGTTTCTGGGCGAATTTTTAGGAGAAACCGGGTGTTTATAGTACCCTGTGAATCACGATTTTCGCCTTTGGATTGTCCGAGACAGGAAGATGCAAAGAAAAGGAGTGAACAAATTGATGTAAATAGTGGATCTAAAGAGGTACAAAGAAGATCAGAAGAGAAGGAGAGCCAGGAAGAAGGGAATAGAAGGCAAGATAATGAAGGAAGAGAAGAAGGAGTTAGGACTAGGAGTGGAAGGAGAATCAGACAGCCAAGCCGTCTCAATCTTTGAGAGAAGAAAGGGTGTAATGGTTGGCTTGTCTTACATAAATCAGATAGAACTAACCTGGTTAACAGGTGGTTCTAAAGGTTAATAGAATTGCATATGATAAATAAATAGATTCATTATCGTGCTAAAGCTTGTACTTATTACACTGATACCATTATTAAATTGGTTTGCACAATCTACAAAGTTTTATGAATATTTAAATACGTATGAATAAGTTTAATTTTATAGAATATAAAAATTAAATCTTAGTATAATGCAACTATGTCAGTTATAGTAATAGTAATGAAACAAATTAATGTATGAATATCATTATACATATTCACTCATAAACAAGATCAGTAGCTGTGAAAGCATTCAAGTTTTCATGTTTCAACAGGCAGGTTTCCTGTCGTAGCAAGAGATGAATTAGTGTTACATGTCAGGACAAGTCGGTGTGTTTTCTTTAGCAGCATATTAATAAAGGATTTTAGTGGATATGTAACTGCTACATATGACACTGATGGTGGTTGGCATATGTTTTCGATAAAAATGAAGATGAAGTTAATGTTTTAGTGTATCTTTTAGTAAATGTATGTTGTAAAGTCGTGTGTTGACAGTATCTTTCATAGTCCAAGAGCAGGCAACACATGTTTCATGAAGTGTTTTATGAACCTTGAAACTATAGCGCATCTCTTGGGTAGATAAGAAGGTAAATATGTGTTGGCTAGATTAACCGTGGAACACCAGGTACTGCGTATAGGGGAAAGGTACAAAACAATATGGTTGGCCCAAGAAAAGTGTTTTATTCAGAAGCCAACAATCGTGGGCAATTTATAATAAATAAGGCAGACACTATTAATAGGGTTAACATGTAAAAAAAAAAGAGTTTTTTTTGAAATATTAAATGAAGTGTTTTATTCACGTCGCGATTTAAACAGTGTCTTCAATAAACATAATTGAAAATAATTACAAAAGGACAGACGCTTTTTGTGGGATTTAATTATCAGTAAACATGAATATAAATGTTGCCTATGATAAACTAAAAATGTACAGCTGTACAAGATCACCCGACCAAGACTCAATAAGATTGCACAGAACTACTACAACTGCGTAGATTAAGCATTTATAATAATCTATTTTAGATATATCTACTTTTCTGACTTGTTAGAAGTAAATATTTAAAAAAGTAAAACTTTATATTGTGATTGTCTGTGAAATATGTTTTCTTTCTAATTACATGTTTATTTTGTCTATATATAGACTCCAATCTATGTAGTATCTATAGTAGTTGAGTCATGTTGTCTGGTAAGTCATAGGTTTCCCTCAATAAGCATTCAGTGAAGATAAGTTTTATTTTGATTGGAGTGTTACATTACTCACATGTCGGTCCGTCCTGTCTTGTCATGAGATGTAACTGCATTATTCGTGAACAGCCTACTCCCTACCAGCACAAGACAACTTCTCTTCTATTCTGCCTTATAGTTGAATTACATTTACCGACTGTTCATTCAATTTCTGTTTGTTCGTTGTCTAATGTACAAGTGGAGGCCCGGTGGCCGTGAGCGTTAAGGCATGAGCACTTAACACTCCGTGCCAAAGGGTCGTGGGTTCGATTCCCACTAGGGGTGGTGGCTTTTCTTTAGAAAAAAGAAAAGGCATTAGCCCTATCCTGACTAGAAAAGGGTGGTAACCTATAGATAACCCGTCCTAAAATTTGTAGTTAATAAGAAATGGACGTTAAAATTTAATAATAATAATAACGTACTAGTGCCAAGAACTATGCCACTTTTTCATAATGTTAAAATAAATAGTATATTAAATATTTGTAACACTTTGAGTTTATTATATTTCAATACAAACAATATGTTATTACAGTAAACTTCCTCTAATCCGGCACACTTGATAATCCGGGAGGGCAGAGGTGTCAAGACCAAACATGAAAAGTGCACCTCTTCAGATCTTATGCATTAATTCCGTGAAATCCCCACCCCAACAACTCCTTAGTGCCTGACGGCCATAGAAAAATTCCTTGAAACCCTCTCTGTGATCAAATACGTACTCGTTGCCAGTTCAGTTCATAGCTTTCGCTCGCCTGAGCCCATCTTCCTCAATGGGACAATTAAAATAATCAATTATGTATAGTACCAGGTGTATGAGTATGGATTGCGGATTTTTTTCTCGAAAAAACACATTAATTCTCGGGAAATGATAATAATTGATTTATTCAAAGTATGCGCCATTGCTAGCTACACATTTTTCCCATCTTTCTGGCAATTTATGGATACCGTGCCGGTACCATTCCTCCTTTTTGGATGCGAACCATTCATCGAGCCATTTTTTCACATCTTCGTAAGAACTGAAGCGCCAATTGGAAAGTTCGTGTCCCATCGATGAAAACAAGTAGTAGTCGGAAGGGGCCAAGTCTGGTGAGTAGGGCGGGTGGGGCAACATATCCCAGCCAAGTGCAGAAATGGTGTCTTTGACCACCTTTGCTGTGTGTGCGGGAGTGTTGTCGTGCTGCAAAATCACTCTTTCGTGTCTTGTTTCCCATTCTGGCCGCTTTTCGATCAATGCATGGTTCAAATTGATCATTTGCTGTCGGTAGCGTTGCGGAATGACCGTTTCGCCCGGTTTCAGCAGCTCATAGTACACGATGCCCTTCTGGTCCCACCAAACACAGAGCATTGTCTTCTTTCCGAAGCGATTCGGTCTTGCGGTCGATGTTGATGGCTGGCCTGGGTCAACCCATGACTTTTTGCGCTTAGGATTCTCCAAATATATCCACTTTTCGTCGCCAGTCAATATCCGATGCTGAAACGACTTCCTTTCGTGTCTTTGAAGCAGCATTTCGCAAATGGTTTTTCGGTTTTCTTGCTGTCTTTCGTTCAATTCATGCGGCACCCATTTTCCGACCTTCTGGATCTTTCCCATGGCCTTCAAACGTAAGTAAACGGCTGATTGTGTCACATTTAACTGTTCTGCGAGTTTTTGTTGAGTTTGGGTGTCGTCTTCGTCCAGCAATGCTTGCAATTCGGCATCTTCAAACGTTTTCGGGGGTTTTCCATGTTCCTTGTCACTGATGTCGAAATCACCACTTCTGAAGCGTCGGAACCAGCGTTCACAGGTGTCTTGCGATGGAGCATGACTGCCGTAAGCTTGAACAAGCATTCGATGACTTTCAGCTGCTGTTTTCTCCAAAAGGAAACAAAATCGTAGCGATCCCCGCAAATCACACTTTTTAGGCACAAAAATCGACATTTTCAAGCGCGAAATAAACAATGATGCTATCAGTCTGACAATGTAGAACCAATATGGTGTTGAAGCACAACAATGGAAGTATAAAAGTCAGTATGCGTCAAATTCTGTATGGCACGCATATAAGAGTGGCGCTGCCAAGTGGTGAAATCCGCAATCCATACTCATATACCTGGTATATACTTTTTGTATTCTAACAGTGTACAATTTTATTTTACTCATTTTATATTAAATATGTACTAGTCTTATAGCCTACATTTCATTTAATTTTCATCTCTATCCATTTTTTTTTACATACATCCGATAATCCGGAATATTTGATAATCCAGTATGCTTCAAGTCCCAAACATGCCGGATTAATGGAAGTTTACTGTACTTTACTTTCCTTTTTATATATAATTTTGCAGAATTAGACTCTTACTAGTCAACCCGTGAAAAGCATGCGCCCTTTATCGACTACTCATATGGACTACTGTTCGCAGTGAGAATGTGAACAGTAGTTATATCATAGTAGTGGGGAGTTGAGAGCAGCCATGAAATAGTATAGTTTCAAATGTTTATAATTTCTTTCAAGCTAATAATCTGATTTGATCGTCGGGTTTGTTTATCGTAGAGAGCAGAGACAAAGTAAACTGGTTCTCGTGGACTGCCAGTGGTTTTGGGAAGTAAATATAAATTCAAGTTTTGATTAATTTAATTAATTCATCTTATAAATGAATCAGCAGATAGAATTATATGCGACAAGAGATAATAGATGCTTGAAATCGAAATCAGTTTAATTTCGATATTCTTGATAAGAGGATAGATAGGTTGAGGGCGAGATTTAAAAAAATGTTTTTGTTCAATTGTAATTTTTCAAATAACAAATAAAGTGTGCGTAATTTGTATATTTTTCCGGCGTAGCGGTTAAGGCAAGATTTAAAATGATGCCTCATTTATGAAAATTGGTGAAGCATTAAGGAAGCTACGGCGTACCGACAAAAAAAAAAAAAAAAAGCCCTTGAGAAATAATATATATGATGATGGTGTAATATAAAAAAAATACAAGCCAGAATGGTTGTTTTGTTTGGCCGTATTGTTATTATTAGGGAATCTTGTACTAGAATACACTTTATTTAATTTTATTTCACATTCTGTGACTTACAGAACCACTGACTTGTTTAGTTTCCTCCCAGCACGCAACCAAAGGCATAATTCTCTTTTTTCTTCACTCAGTTCAATTTACTTACCTCTTTTCATCAATTTTATATCTGTAATGTTCTCTTTATGAAATGAGCAAGCCCCAGCCCCATTAGGTAGGGCTAGTATGTATACAGAGTGTATCTGCCTTGCGTCACTGGTAAAACAATTCAACATTCCCCTAAAGGATATTTCGTCTGACTTGCTAAACTTTTGAGGATATTGGAACAATTATTCCTGGAAACTGTAGTTTATTGAAAGTTATTTTTAGATTCCGACAATGATTTCATTATTGGATTATTTTGTCAACAAAATGTTGACTTTGTGCTTGAGTCATCCAAATTATTGAAAATTACACAAAATTTTCCAATTTTCTTCTTGTCTTTTAAGAAAGGATGACTTTCAAAACGTTGACGACTGAACTGCCCATCTTCGTCCTACAAAAGTGCGATCGCTCACAATTTTCTCGTCGACATGTTGAAACCTTTGTGATTGAACTGAATGTATTTGTATTGTCTGACACACACCACATGGCATAATGTACGTATGCAGTGTATTATCAGACACACATTGTTCCTGATAAGACTCAGGACATGTTATATAATGTACAGAATGTCTTACGCAGTAATTGATAATGTTAAATTTTTAACAGTAATTGAAACACATTTTCTCATACTTTTTTTCTTTTCTTTCAGCCCAGATTTTGGTGTGGGATTTGTTGGTAAGTTTGATATTGTCCTAAATGCTCTGGATAACAGAGCAGCTCGAAATCATGTGAACAGAATTTGCCTGGCAGCTGGAGTTCCACTTGTCGAAAGCGGAAGTGCTGGTTATAACGGACAAGTTGAGCTAATTTCTAAAGGCCGTACTAAATGCTACGAATGTGATCCAAAGGCTCCGCAAAAAACCTATCCAGGTTGCACTATCAGGAACACGCCATCGCAGCTCATACACTGCATTGTTTGGGCCAAACATCTCTTCAAGTTAGTATTCTAAGCAAATTAATGTGTTTTACTGATTTCCTCGTAATCAGGTCTAATCTTCTCATATTATTATTTCCTTTCAGAAAATACCAAATTTTGTGCCTTACTTACAAAAAAATTTTAAATGTAGTATTTTTTGCCAGGTGATTTATTATAGCCTTATTAGATAGACAAAAAAGTTCAAGTACACATGTGCAAAGTTTGTGAGAAATCTTAACAGTTCCGCCATTTGGAGATTCCCATTCGAAGGAACAACATGAAACGTGAAACACTAGTCTCGTTTAAGACTAGGGAAGGCTTTGAGAGGTCAGACAAGGGAGATAGTGTTTAATATTTATCAATACTTAGCCAAAGCTAAGGCTGAAAACTGTTTAAGCCTCCTAAGTGATAATAGCGAGAATTTTTACCGCCAATTTTCTGCACCGGGATAATAAGCCATGTCCTTTTCTCTCCAACTAATCCATCTATTTTAATAAGCAATGTTACATTTTAAATTGTTTTCAGCCTTAGCTTTGGCTATGTGTTGATAAAATTTAACTCTATCTACCTTGCTTCACCTATCAAAGCCTTCCCTGAGCCTAAATGGGACGTAATCACTTTTTTTTAAGTTTCATGCCATTTTGCTCGTTGAAATGGGAATTTGCAAATGGTGGAACCCCCATTTCCACGGGTTTGTGGGTCCCGTCTTCCTCCAACTTGTACACAAGTCAATGGTACACAGGTCCCAACGGCTCTCTCCTGGAGAAGTCAACGGCAGAGAAAGGGTAACACACAGTTTTGAAGTTTTCAAACTTCAATAATTTCTTAAATATCAATTTAGGATGCACCACAGGTATTTGATAGAGCTAGTTTCATCTTTAGCTGTAGCCCAAAGGTTTACAGCATGAAATGAACAGATTGCCGATTCCTAGGTCAAATTTTGATCACCTGTCAAAATTATGGCGTTGTATTCTCTTTTCTTGATAACTATTAACCCTTAGAATGCTAGCGGATCTGAGAGGGACCGACCGCCGGGTGCTACGAGCTCTGAGAGCCGATCCTACCCCCAGTGCTAGCCTATTTTCCACCCTCCGCGTGTGACTTTGGTTTGGAACAAGACTATACTCAGTCAGAGCTCCCGCCTTGGGTCGCTCTTATTACGTAGATATATAACAGGGGACATGCAAAATTGCTTGTTTTGTTGCAATGTAAGATGCTAATTTCATTAATTGTGTGTACTTTAGTGTGACCTTTTCAATTATTATAACAAGTTTCTTATTAAAATTAATAAATAAACAGTTTCTAAAATAATATTTCAATTATTACCGAAGTATTTTAGTTTTAAATTTAGCACTATTAGCCCTGTTAGTATGAATGCACCCTTTTATCAAAATATTCATGAAAACACTTTCTCTTCTCTTCATTTTACCCATTTTATGATTGTTATGATTCTTCAATTTATTTAGTAATTTTTAAAAAATATTGATTGATCTTTATTGATAATTTACAATCTGTACAGTTATGTACAATAAGTAATTATTTAGTAAATAACTGGGTCTTTTTTTACTAAAAACTAATCATTTTATTTTTATATGCAACTCATAAAACTGGTTACGTCCAATAATTACTTGCTGGAGAAAAAAAACAACACTTTTTTAAAATTTGTTTTGTATTTATTTTGAAATTTATTTATAATAAGTAGCATAGGCGTTAATGACCTACATGTAGATGCGCCGTAAAAAAAAAAAAAAATAATAAAAAAAATAAGTAGTATATGAATTACTATTAATTAGTAAATAGTAATATAATAATAAAATAATGAATTAGAAATAAATAGTAGGTATATAACAAAAATATTAATAATAAACAAATAAATATAAAAATAAATAATAGACCAAAACTAGTACTGAGAAAAATTTGTTAGGGTCATATTTCCCCACCCCTAATTTAGCCTAAAGGTGGGAAAAGGTTTGGCAAATTTTAGTAAAGTGTCTGCAAACAATAGAAATAACAACGCAACCCCTGCAGGTAGCCGCCTTGGTACAGTCTGAATTGGTGATAATGGACCTTTCAGGTGGTCTAGGACACTCCGCTCGAGATAAAGTTAGCTTCCACTCACAATAAAACCGGGAAAAACACACGTAAAGACATTCTTCTGCTATCTAACGGATAACTAAGTAACTAGACTAGTTGTACAGCGTGATACAAGAGATCTCTGGGCTTTCTGGAAGCAGAGATTATACAAAGAATATGAAAACGAATATATTCGTGCATCGCACTCTGAGGAATGTCCCGGCTGCATGAATATATTCGTGCTTCGCACTCAGAGCATTTTTTTAGAGAACGAATATATTCGTGCATAGCACGGAAAGGGTTAATATATGTGCTGCTTTTAGTGTATGGGCCATGAGATTCAATCCAAAGAAATATTCTAGATCACTGATGCTGGAGCCCGGCACAATG
Source organism: Gonocerus acuteangulatus (assembly GCA_946811695.1). Taxonomy (NCBI): domain Eukaryota; kingdom Metazoa; phylum Arthropoda; class Insecta; order Hemiptera; family Coreidae; genus Gonocerus; species Gonocerus acuteangulatus. Next base: position 4,950,830 of record OX328131.1, on the reverse strand, counting down.
TAAATGATATTGAATAGGGGGCCATGTGTAAGATGTTCCATACGATCACTACACCCTTATGTAATAGGTTTATCTGACACTTTTTGTTAGTTTACACCCCTATAATAAAAGCATGTTTCATGTTAAAATAGCTTTTTGATAAAAGTAATTTCTTGTTACAGCCAGTTATTTGGTGAGCACGACCCTACAGATGAAGATCAAGATGTCTCCCCAGACCCCTCTGATGCTGATGCTGGTGGGGATACTCCCGAAACTGGTGATGTTGCCAGAATATCTACTAGAGCTTGGGCGAAGGATGTCGGATATGCTACTGACAAAATATTCAACAAGCTTTTTGATGCGGACATACGGTATCTTCTAACATTGAAACGTCTCTGGGAGAAAAGACGAGCACCAGTTCCAGTCAACTGGGATGAAGCCACTGCTTCCAGTCAGTGATTTATAATTTTTGATTTCATTAAATCTTTGTACATTAATTGAAATTGTGTATTTTGCAATTATTTTATTATCTATAATTTAAAAAAAAAAAAAAAAAAAAAAAAAAAAAAAAAAAAAAAATGTAAATTCATGATATAAATGATAAATGGGAATTATGTTTCTTCCAGAAAAAGATTGTTCATCGAGATTTAGGGGGAGGGGAGTGTGAGTGAGGAAATCCTGTGTTAGTATCTTCAAACTCATCTTAGTCAGACTCTATATTAGTTGCTGTTCTTGTTACAGATGGTGAATGCTCTCAGCCTGCTTCTGGCGACAATTCATGTTTGCCTGAACAGAAAATCTGGTCTCTTAGCGATTGTGCAAAAATATTCTCTGAAAGCCTTGAAGGGCTAAAGAGATCTCTAGAGGTATGTAACATCTGCTATATGGCATTTAATCAATGTAAAGCTTGGTTATTATATATTTGCTAACAGCCAAACTTCAGGAATCGATGCAGGATTAAAAAAAACTATTATAAAAAATCGTTTGGCATATATCTCATTTTGTATTTTGATCTGTTCACTAATAATTACGAAACTATAGTATAAATGTAATTGCTTTATAATCATAAGTTAATAAAATTGTGTTATTATGTAATTAAGGGTTTAATATGTGGCTACACCTGTAGTCACCTAACAGTCTCAATTACAGAAATATTTATAAGTATTCTTATTACTAAAGCTATGACAAATAATGTTACCTATTACTCCACCGGTAGTACTGCTAACAGCCTCTCCGAACAGGTGTGAGGTAATGCTGTTAGCAGTTCGGAGAGGCTGTTAGCAGTACTACCGGTGGAGTAATAGGTAACATTATTTGTCATAGCTTTAGTAATAAGAATACTTATAAATATTTCTGTAATTAATATATGCGTGTTTTTGTGAAAATTGTAGATGCACTGACGATGAGAACCATGTTCTCGAAAAGCTTTTGCTAATAAATACTTTGAAAAACAGTGGAGAGACATTATTTTTCTACCTTCTACGAAATCGAGAACTCCACAAATAACGCTGCATACATCACAGAACAACTGTTACCGTACTGTATCTATTTCATAGTATTATTTTTAATTGCGGTTAATTTCAACTATGATGGTAGTCCTTGAATTACTAGAAATAAACTGTGATTTTGTCCCTCATAGAGTTTACACTATTCGTGGGATGTATCCGTCAGAAGTAATAATATCCCGAACCCTTACACAGCCTCCTCACCCATCAGCATCCCCAGTCAGAACACTTCTTGGTAATGCTAGCAAATATAATGGGTGTTTCCAAATGACATCTTGGAAACGTACATTTTTAAATTTTAATGTGCATCTGTTGCAGACTAGCCCTGAAGGATACTTGGTGTGGGATAAAGATATCAAATGCTCCATGAATTTTGTTGCTTCTGCTGCTAACATTCGAGCTCACATTTTTGGAATACCTAAAAAATCTCAGTTCGACATAAAGTGTATGTACTAGAATATGTTATATTTAATTAAAGAAGCCACAATAAATTTGTTTATTTGGACAATTTGTGTTAAAAAAAACAAAACTATAATATATTAATTTAAGAAGTTATGGTATTGTGATTACATTTACCATTTAGTAATTCTTCTCAGCAGCTTCTACTTACACTCTGTGTACTTCTACTGGACAAGTGGATGGTTCCTCCACTTATTGAATGGCAATATATCTATATTTCAGGGTAGGGTTTTCTTCTCCTCTACCTCCTCGTCCTTTTTTTTTAACTCCACTGTACCCTGGGGCTGCCCTATCCCAGAGGTTCTTAAAATTTGTCATTATTTAAATTTAGAGATGAGAACCACAGCAGTTACAGCCTCTATTAACTCCTAGCTACTCAAATCCCTCTGTCCATCCCCAGCATGTTTATTGAGTATATATTTCACTTGTTTATTATTTATAACATATAGGACAAATGGTAAACATGAAAACCATTTATTTATTTTTTAATAAGCATACAATATAACTTTCATTTAAATAAAGTTATTCAATTTAAAAATAATTCAAACTAAAAATTAAATAAAGATAAATAAAAATTAATAATAATAGTAATCAAAACAAAAATCAGAATTATAGAAGACAAGTTTTAATTCGGCGAGGAGGAGATAGCTCAAAGTCAAGGGGCTATGAGCGAGAGTGGCAAAAGTATCCCGTACAGGGGTCTGAGGCTGTGTGCGAGTATCCCGTACAGGAGAACACTTCAGTGTGCACCTCTCTTGGTGCGGAAAGAGTTAATAAAATGAAAACGTCCAATTATTCATTTATTAGAATCACAATAAGAAAGGAATGTAAGAACGATGTTTGGAAATTTCTTTGCTTCTTTTAACATCCTTGAGTGAGTAGAATCTTGTGAGTTTAGCAAATATCTCAGCTTAGATGTAGTCATTATTTTCTTAATATGATATTATAGATTAAATATTTATCTTGATAGCAAAAATAGATTCCTATTCTATATTTCCTCTCGGATGAGTAAAATAACGTAACAATTTCATTTGATTTCAGCTATGGCCGGTAATATAATTCCAGCTATTGCAACAAGCAACGCTATAGTTGCTGCACTTGTTGTTCTCACCGCTCTTAATGTTCTGCGGGGAAAGTTAGAGCAATGTCAGACAGTCTACGTGCGACAGCATCTCAATCCTAAAGGTCATAATATTTCCAGAGAACGATATCTAGCTGAGCCTAATCCAAAGTGCACAGTCTGCTCTGACAAGCCTCAGGTAAAACATCAAAGGATCATCTTATCCAATTTATATTATTAAATTCTGTGATGTATCAGGTCATTCCATAAGTAATGTAGTGCTATAAGGTATAGAATAAAATCAATGAAACACGTTCAATCTAATATGTATTTACTATCTTGTTGTATAACAGCTCGACATCTTGAAACGAAATTTTGAATACCTATTCTGAAAAAATCCTTTAGTTTGAATTAAAGAAAGCTAACGCCTCGTTTTTCACTTTATCGACCGAATTCATGTTATGCGTTTTTGAGACTGCGGAAAAGGTTTTGATAAGTTGAAGTAGCATTTTCTCATTTATTGAATTCCCAAAGCATAACATGGCGTAATTGTGTCTTAAGATATCCATTTCAAATTAAATTTCAGCGCAGAATAAATAAGTTTCACCAACCAAAAAATAATAAATAGAAGTGAATTTAGTGCTATAATAAACAAAAATAAATTAAAAAGGAGAGATTAGCAATATAAATATAAATAGACAGAATATTAAAAACCGACATTACTTATGGAATGACCAGATATATTGTTATCTTTTATATCACCAAAATAACTTATTTAAAGCTCAAGGACAATAACTAAAAGCAGAATTAAATTTCCTCCAACTCACTTTTTTTGGCAATGATCAGCAGACTGGAGCAGTTTTAGATTTTTGCATATTTTATTCTTTAATATCTGGGCAACAGTTACAAAATCGTTGAAAAATTGAAGATAATCAAATGCTACATTGTTGTTTTCCAGTGGAGACCGTGAATGGTCTCTGAGCCTAAGTTCATGGGCTTGATCCCCACTAGGAGTAGTGACTTTTTTTTTCTTTTTTTTCGAACAAAGAAAAAGCTTGAGCCCTATCCAGCCTAGAAAAGAGTGGTAATTTATAGAAAATCCATACCAAATATCTGTGTTATCTATAAGTGGACGTAGAATTTAAATAAACTACTATTTTCCAGCAGAAGCAATGATATTTCGGAAATCATTTTAGTAAGAATTCAAGAATATTAGAATTTTTATTTTTTAAATGATAAAGTTGACCTCTCGCCTGGCATATATTTGATTAAAGAAAGTTGGATCACTATAAAATGTGGATAACAAAATTGATTAATTTGTTCACTTTTCATCTTGTTTTGTTTATTTCATTATAATGAATTCATTTTTCTTTTTTAAATTGTTTTCAGGTTATTATCGCAACAGATATAAACAAAATGAAATGCAAGGATTTTGAAAACGGTTTCTTGAAAGAAAAGCTCAATATGATTGCTCCTGATGTCCATCTCGATTCGACCGGGTCTGTACTTATATCAAGTGAAGAAGGCGAAACTGAACATAACAACGAAAAGACTTTAAGTGTAAGTTATCCATTAATTTTAATCAGACAATTAGAATTAGAGAAACATTTAAAAAATAATAATAGATGAAGCAAATGGTCACACCACATTGAATACATCTGGCCTTTTCTAACTGCTGAAGTTAAGTAAAGTGTGGCGTGATTACTGCTTGGATGGGTCAACTTCTATGAAAACAGTGTGGCTTTAGCATAATCCAAGGATGGAACCTTTGTTTGCCCTAGAAGTTAAAATAAGCTTCTAGAAAAAAATAATATAAAGTCCAGCCCATACAAGCTATGTAAACTTAGCGTATTCCTCAGCAAAGGAGCAACTACATTAAACATGAAATGTTTTCCTCCTTTATATTAGTTTTAAATATGAAGCCGTGTACGTCAGACGTAATACAGAGCATGCATCACTCACTAACGATGGTAGCCAACACATAGGTGTATTATTAATTTATTTTTTAAATCGCCATTGTTGATGGGTGTTAACAGGACACTGAGGATGAGGTTGTGACCTCGAAAACGTTTTGTTTTGTGGAATAAAAGGAATAAAAAAGTGTAGGTGTTTGACCTGCTTTGCAGCCTATTTCTCTATTTGTCAGCACTGGCTAAAACATATTTATCTTCAACTTAGTCCCTTAGGAGTAGAAAACTAATGCAACTCCAAAAGCGAAAAAATAAATGCATTAATAAAAATGTCAATAATTTCATTTTAGCAATATTCACATAGATTTCACCGACTAGAGTTTATTATTAATTGGCATTAATCATATTTACAATTAATTAATAAATCGTACAATTGGTTTTTCTTCTAGGAATTGGGAGTTCATGATGGAACAATTTTACAAGCTGATGATTTTGTTCAAACATACAAATTAAGTATCATCGTAAGGCAAAGGTAATTATTTCATCCACCCTTTTTTTTTTTTTTTAGCCCTCTGAATTCTTATTTTCTACAGGTATGAAATGAGCAATATGCATTTAAAAAATTCAATACAATTATAGAATATAGATATGAGGGTGTAAGCAATGCCTTAAGGCCTTAAGCATTCTTTGCTTTTTGTGTTGTTTTTTTTATTTAAATTTTAACGTCCTCTTATACATAACACGTTTTTTTGGAATGGTTTTCTACCCATCCCTAAGTTACCACTCTTTTCTAGCCAGAATAGGGTTCACAGCTTTTCTTTTTTCAAAACTATATCTGCGCAAATGGGTTTCCTTGAATGAATTCTGAGATAAAAAATGTGTCTAATGAAATTCGATGGTCGGGACTGGGTTTGAACAGGATTTTGAGGTGTTGAAGATAAGAAAATCTTTAGTTTTGTAAAAATAAAAAGTAAAATAGGAGAAAATAGCCAAATAGGTTTGGTTGGATATGGAACAATGCATGGGCAGAGTTAGGCCAAATTTATTAAAAAAAAAAAAAAATCATTTGAAATAATCTTATTTCAAAATAATTCTTTAAAAATAAATTTCTTTGAAATGATATTTTAAATAAGTCATTTTAAATACGGAGCCCCGGTGGCCAAGAGTGTCAAGACATGAGCACTTAACACTCCATGCCTAGGGTCGTGGGTTTTAGAAAAACGAAAAGGAATCAGCCCTATCCAGGCTAGAAAAGGTTGGTGACCTATAGATAACACATCCTAGAATTCTGCATTAATTATAATGGACATTAAAATTTAAATAATATTTTAAATACATTTTTAATAAATGTTGACCTATTCTGCCCTTGCATTGGCCAATCTGCAATATATAATTGCTTCATATAGGAGCAAATCTTATGGCTGGGACCAAACTATCTCCCTGGTGTGTCTTATGGTCAAGACACAGATACCTCTACAGTATCTGGGCCTTTGTGGCCTGTATTAATACTGATTTGATTCAAAAACTTACCAAACAATGATTTCATGCACTCTTGAAATAATTTTTCAAAGAATTTCTTAAAATAATTATTTTCTTTATTCATTAATTACTAGCTGACTACCCGTGCTTCACCACGGCCGATAAGTTGTTTTTATATTGCGTTAAATAACGTATGATCAAAATTAACCGTTGGGGAGTAAAAAAAGAAAAATACAACAACCTCTTAAAAAGTTAGGTAAACAGAAACAAATACTTGTTGAAAAGAATAAAACTATTAATTTTTAAGTTTTAAGCACTTATCTCTTCGATTGACATCGCCCCACCAAACATTGCAACAGAATCTTTTTTGTAGTTTAATTTAGTTACCTTTCGAATAGCCGCCTTCCACTTACTACGATTTAAGACAATTTTTTTCCATATACTTCTTACCTCCAAACGATACCAAAGTTTAAATATCTTAGATTAGATGAATGTCAAATACCTGGTACATGTTTCAAGTGAACCAGTCATCGTTTCTGAATACCCAAACAGAAAATTAGTTTGGAACAGTATTCCTATAACAGGGTGTCTACTGCACGAAAAAGTCACGAAAATCACGAAAATGTCACGAAATGAAAAATAGGGCACGAAAATCACGAAAAAGTCACGAATTTGGAAACCATGTCACGAAATTTTTCTATTCCAAGATTTCCCATCAAAGAGCTAAATTCAGCCAATTTTTGGAAATTAAACCGTTTCCCACTAAAACTGTGTACGATCCGGTGGAGTGAAAACTCGCAGGTATTAGCAAGGGTTCATGCGATGATACCTGCCTTAAAGTTATGTATAGAAAATACTATTGAGGATCCTATAGTTGGTGGGAATTCCACTGTTGTGCAGAACCATGTTCGAGTTAACGAACTTACCTATCAAATTAGACGAACATTCATCAAAATTTTGTATGAAATTTCATCAAAATCAGACCATTTTTGAGCCGGTGGGAGAGCAAATATATATATATATATATATATATATATATATATATATATATATATATATATATATATATATATTCACACACAGGGTGATTCAGGTCTAAGTAGCCAAACTCTAAGAGGTGATTGCAGACATAAATTCCAACAAAAAAGTTCATTTGAAGTATGGTCTGATGCCGGAAGGAAAAGGAGCTATGTCAAATTTTCTGTTTTTTTTTTTAACGTAGTCATGTTTTTTAATGAGTAAGAAAGAATTGCTCAAAAACTATTCAAGATAATTAAATTCGAATTATGCCATCATAAAATAGATAAAATTTCCTTTAAAAAAACAGTAATTTAATTCACTATTATTATTATCAAAAAATACTTTCTGGACGTCCAATAACGCACTTCTGATTTTATCAATGATTTAGAGTTTTTTCGCGAATTTTTTCCTCAGCCCCCTAACGGACTACGGATTCATTACTTACACAAAAACGTCTATGTTTAGTAAGCATTAAATTCATGGAAATGAACTGGAGGTTTATTGAGGTATAAATTGAATGATTGGCTCCCTTTTGTAAAAAAAAATGTGTAATGTAGTTTTGTTATTTAGAACTACCTTGTGTGAAAAAATTAAAAATTATTAATATTTTATTGACCAAACTGTGAGTATCCATTGCCCAGTCCAGAATCAATAAAAGTAACTGATTAGAAAAGGTCAACCTCATAAGCGGGTTTCCTGCTTCCGTAGGGAGGAATCCCGCTTATGAGGTTACACTCTTGACGTCTTGGATCACTGACATTTCCGAGAAAAAGTTCCATTTTTTTTTTTTTTTTTGCCGTTAACACTCTACCCCCAGCATCGGTGTCTTCATCGAGAAAGTAAGTGGTAATAAAATTTACACTTTCGCTCTCGAACCGTAATGTTTGACACCACGCAAGTCAGTGGGATGGAATGCCTCGAAAAAAAAAATAGTTTCTAGTTTCTAGGGTTTTTCATCATTGGGTTTGCATTTTTTGCATCACAGACCCTAATAATCAGAAGAAAATAAGTTCAAGGTCAATGGCTAAATTTTTATTTCAGTTTTACCAAGTTTTTTTCGTATTACACGACGCCATATTGAATTTCGTAATTTTTTTTTTTTTTTTTTTTTTTTTTTGATAAATTTGTAATCACAGACTCTAATAATCACAAAACAGTAAGTTTAAAATCAATGGCTAAATTATTATTTCATTTTTACCAAGATTTGTTTTTATAATACGACGCCATATTAGGTCCGCCTTTTTGATTTTTTTGAATTCTGATAACGGATTCATAATCGGCGACCCCAAAAACCCCTGAATACGTGAGTGACGAACCAGAGTGAGTTGTTATTTGGTAGACAGGCTTGTGTAATAAGCCTCATGTGGTTTGGGAAGGATGAGACATCAACATCATCGTATGAAATTAAAGAATTTGTTAAGAATGGCTCGTTCATGCTAAAGCACATTAATTGGTTTTGACTTAGAAATCAGAGAAAAGTAGATTGAAATAGATATGTTTTTAAAATTATGAGGTACCATTTTGAAGCTTATTAAATAATGCAACTTTTAAGAGGGAGGCAAACCTCTAAGTCTAAAAATAGCTCATTATGATAATATTGAATAATTTAATAAAAAACTAATATTAAAAGTTCTCATCTATATTCCTTTGAATATAGCTTTTAATTTACGTGGTATTATTTCAATTACGGGTGTTTCTTATTTGGAAATTTAATGTAGATTCCAAAAATGTGGTCTTTATTTTCGACGCATTGATCAGAAATTCCGAAAACGCAGTTTTTCTTTATAAAAGCCAGTAGTTTTTAATAGAAGACAAATGTTTGAGTAGATCCTCTGCATGTTGAGATAGAACGCTTATTTCTGCGTCCCTGAACTACAAATGAGATGTAGAATAAACCCCTAAAGTAATGACATCTCAATGTGGGACACCCTGTATATTTGTCAAATACCACTCACTCAATCACTGACCTATCATCCGCCAGCCCAAACCACTCGACAGAAAAATTTGAAATTTTGCATGGACACTCTTCTTTAGCATGTAGACACTCGCTAAGAAAGGATTTTTTTATAGGTATTCAATATTTAAGTATTTTTTGAGGGGTTTAAAGTTTTATTTAGTTGGTTAGAGCAGCCAAGCCTAGGCAGCATGCTTTGCCAGGATGATACAAGAACAGCTGTTACCGTACAGTATCTATTTCATAGTATTTTTTTTATTGAGGTTAATTTCCACTATGATGACAGTCCTAGAAATTAACTGTCCCTCAAAGAGTTTACGCTATGAGGGACAAAATCACCATTTCCGGGGTATGGAATACTAACAATTTAGAACTTGGAATAGTTTTAGACAAATAAAACGCTATTACAACTAAAATGATATGATATGATATCTTATTTGATTTTTTTTAAGGGTTTAAGACACATTTTTACCATAAAATCAAAATTTCGGGAGGGGGGGGGGTGCTCAGCCCCCTCTTATGTACGCCCATGCTGGTAATCTACAGATAACGGGTCATCGCTGGATTATCTGTTTGTTGACACTGATCCGGAGCATAATTCATATTAAAAAATAACATTTGTTGTTCTATATTCCGGAGGCCCAGTGGTCGTGATTGTTAAGGCGTGAGCACTTAACACTCCGTGCCAAGGGTCGTGGGTTCGATTCCCACTATGAGGTGGCGGCTTTTCTTTAGGAAAAAGAAAAGTTATCAGTCCTATCCTGGCTAAAAAAATCTGGTAACCTATAGATAACCCGTCCTAAACTTCTTAGTTAATAATAATGGACGTTAAAATTTAAATTTATTAATATTCAGTGGTTCTCATCGAGATTCAAATATTGGAATTGAGTACTATTTAGGCCCAGGGCACACGGTGAGATTGTAACTCCAGTTGCGAACCAGTTGAACGCGCAACTTCGACCTCGGCTATGTATTTGAATGGGCAGGCGCACACGACGCAACCTCGTTTTTGACGATTTCAAACCAGTCACATGAAACTGTGGGCCCGCGGTTGGAGTTTCGTTGTACGAGACCAAGTGATGTTTAGCCGGTGTTTTAACAGACATATAGTGCCAATCGTTAAAATAATTTAAAACTAAAGGCCGCTTTGGACTAATTTTACGTTTTTACACTGCCGGACAAAAAAACCGGCGCACCTTGAATTTCGTCGTTATTTCTTTTCCAGGCTAATAAAATTTGTAAATTTTGAACTCAATTTTAGTGTACATATTCAGCTTGTAGAACACCATAAGTGAAGACAAAAAAAAAAAAAAAAATCTAAAAAATACAGTAAAATATACAGCCATATCGCCCGCAATCCAAGAGCAAAGTCCCGAATCTAAAAACGAGATTTTGCATATTCGATAGTTTGACATGGCAAGAACGATATGATGTACATTTTATATAGTTTTATTAATTGTTTTAAATGTATGTAAAATTGCGAATTTATAGATATAACGGTAATCCGTTTAAGTTACAAATAAGTTTAAGCTAAAACTTAAGCCTTTCTCTTTTTAAGTGAAATTATTTTCATTTTAATGGGCACGAAATTTGCACTTCAAGGCACGAAAATGTCACGAAAAAGTCACGAAATTGGCTTTCACGAAAGTAGTAGACACCCTGTATAAATTTTTCTTGTAAACGGTTACATAAATTGCTTTAATTATGGTTTCATTCGTTTTCCTACGTTAAGAAACCTATATAATGAGTACCTGCAAGCATATGGATTCGAAAATGTAAGCGTTCCGATTTTTTCGCGCAAATTTTGCTCCAAAAACCATGTTCCAGTAAACGGATGCAGCTGGTTAATTAGCTTGTCCTTTCAAATGAGAAGAATGATTTTTGTACCAATTGTCACCAAAATCGGACCATTTGTGAGCCGATGAGGAACTTCTTAATAATTCAAACCCCCCTAAAAGTACTTAAACATTTCAATATATAAAAAAAAACCTTTCTTAACGAGTGTTTACATTCTAAACGGTTGTCCGTGCAAAATTTCAAATTTTTGTGTCAAGTGGTTCGGGATATTATTACCTCGGAAGGACCATCACCAGGGCGCAAACTCTATGAGGGACAAAATCACAGTTTATTTCTAGTAATTCAAGGTCTGCCCTCATAGTTGAAATTAACCTCAATTAAAAATAATACTATGAAATAGATACAGTACAGTGACAGCTGTTCTGTTATTGTCCTTGCAATGCATTCTGCCTAGGCGTGCATGCTCTAACCAACTAAAACTACTTAAAAATTCGAATATCAAGAAATACCTTCTTAGCGAGTGTCTACGTTCTATAGGGAGTGTCCATGCAAAATTTCAAATTTTTATCTCAAGTGGTTTCGGCTGGGCGATGACAGGTCAGTGAGTGAGTGAGTGAGGGGTATTTGACAAATATACAGTAAATTTTAATTATTTAAAAAAAAATTATTTCAGACTATTAAAATTATTTCAAATATCATGTCACTGTGTTCAAATATTATTTCAGTGATTATTAAATTAATTTATTTGAAATACAGCAAAGTACTTGTATTATTTTATTTCGTAAAACCAGACACAAAATAAACTGTTTCAAATAAGAAATACTTTTCAGAAATAACTTTTATTTTAAATGATTTTTTTTTTCAATATGAATGGGCATTGAAAATGGGGCTAAGTCCCTGAAAATGTTTCTCTGAACAATGAAACAACTCTGAACATTATAGAGTTCTCACTGTGGAAAAAATAGTTCATTTGTTTATTTTTACTATTTGGTGTCTTTAACATTGTCACTTACACTATTATTATTTCAGAGAACTGGAGAGGGATGATCCACCGTTCTTCGTTGTCAGTGATATTAGCGAACTCAAGCCACAAAAAGAAAATGGTATGTTTTATAGAATAAGTTTTTGCCGTATGATGATAATTATGCCAAAAAGATAAAACAAAATTGTTTATGATTAAAAAAAATGTTCATGAACTTAAAAATCCAGGAAGCAAACATAACAGCCCAGACCAACTTAATAATGTTCACCTAGGAAGTGTAATATTTTTTGTGTTGTGCTACAAAACTCACTATGTAATATTGAGAGCTAACGACAGAGATTTATTATGAATACAATGAAAATCAGTCTATTAGGAGTGGGGGGGGTACTCTTGAACCTAATTATTAATTTGCTCATACTTAGTTTGCCTTTAGTTTTCCGACACTGACAAATATTAACATCGATTCACTTTACTTTACGAAATTCTGGAAACAAATTATTATTTATCCTATGCATTCGTATTTATATTGATAAAGAATCAAACAAGTTCATAGAAGATTGCAAGCACACACACTTCAAGTTGTATTTCACCCTTTTGCACATCAGAACAAGTATTACAGACGGCAGCGGTGCTTTGCAAGTCTTGACACGATGTCCTGAATGAGGAATACGCAAGTTTTAACAAGTAACAGTCGCTGAGCTTTTTAAAATATTATCTGCCTACATTGATAGGCTAAGTCAAGCCAACATATTAATTACTCAGCTTACAAATTGTGAACCCCCATGTTTTGTCATGCCAGTGTAGACCCGCCAAACTTCCCGTGGACCTTTTTGGAAACTAAGGGTCTAGTGACGATGAAATTGGGCAAATTTTGGTAGAATGTAGTGAAAAATATATATATTAATATATATATATATATATATATATATATATATATATATATATTAACGAAAACTGCACCAGTGGTTGCAGATACACTGTAAACAAGAAATAAAAATAAATTTGAACACACCAGTGGTGTGTTCAAAGTCCGAATCAAAAAGGAGGATGGAAAACTTTATTTCCTAAACAACTATAGAGCAGGAAAGATGATAAGAGAAGGGATGAGGATGCTCTGGGACCGGGGCCGCTATGATATAATCTCAGTTACGGGGCTAGTAGACCTAGCCTACCATTCACAGCTGTCCAGTTACCCACCCTGCATGATTGTAAGTGGTTATAAGGTTATGAATGAGAAGTCTTGTAAGAGTGAGGACTTCCTTTTTGAGATGGCTTCTGGAAATTTTCTGTAGTGTTTGATTAATCTTCTAAAATTTTAGTTAGTTTTAGTATTTAAATATGTTCAACTTTAAAATAACTTATCAATGTAACTCCTGGAAAATAGTTCAAACAAAAAATATAAACAGTTCATATTTGAAGCTTTCCGCCAAATGATACAAGGAACAAAAACTATACAGATATGCGCTAACATGACGCAGTTTCTGGAAGCCTGTTTCTTTATAAATGTTAAAAGTTTATACTTTTATTTTTCCTCTTCTAATATTTGTGTTTACTACGCAGGTAAAGAGGAGGGCGAGAGTTCAGGTCCTAGTAATAGCAAACGGAAGGACGAAGACTCCGATGATGAAGTTATGATTCTTATTGAAGAAACTCCTGATAACAAGAAGAGGAAGATTGAAGAAGTCGCAGTTCCCGTCAAGAAAAGAAGAACAGAAAAAACTCAAGACGAGAGTGTTGTAGTGATTTCCTAAAGATATTTATTTGGATAAAACATAGATTGTTACATAAATTATTTTATATACTTATATTATTTTCCTCTTGATATAAAATCCTTCCCATCTATGGGTAAATCTTAATGGACGTTAACTTAAAAATTGTGGATTTTAATACTTTTATTTTAATGTTGATTAACACATTCGTTGCAGGCCTCCTGACATATTTGAATCTGTCCTCATGTGTCACTTTTTTTTTTTAAATTCTTATGTATTTTTGATTCAAATTCACCAGAAAATCTATTAAAAAAGTTAATTTATGATAATATCCCCAAACTATTAGTTTTTTCCAACTCCGTATCCGGCACCCAGGGGAAGACATGGCGCTCCGTGTATGTTACGGAGCCAGCAGCGAATTTGTTAAATGGACAAACATTTATCTTGTCTGCAGTATTTCTACAGAAAGACTTCAAACAAGTAATAACTTATCATATTCTATTAGATTATAACATTTTGGCTTGATTATTTTTAAAAAAAAACGGGCAAAATTCCTTTTTGAAATAAAATATTATTTCAAAAATTGTTTTTTGCTGACCCTATCTCTGTCTCCATTCGTATAAACAATTTTAAGGAATTCATACATTTTTAGAAATTTAAATGGATTTGTTTTCCTCTAAATCTCCTTTGTTGAGATTAAGAAAAAAATTACTTATTTTTTAATGTATTTTATACATAATAATAATCCTTTATTTCTTTGCTCTACATGTTTAACATCCCTTTGACACCTCTTCGGGAACACTTGAAATACAAATCACAGCCTCAACCTTAAGCACTCCTTAGACGCTCAATGTTATTGCACAATATTTTGGATGGGGGCCCTAGACGGGCAATATTATTGTACAATATTTTGGTTTGTGCAAACGATTGTATCGTATGGAGGCAATATTGGTAGTTGTGCACTATATTGCGCAATCTCGAGCACAGGCATACCACCACTATTTTGTAGAATCAGTCCCAATATATACGAGCCGTAAAAATAATATACTAATGATTTAAGGCTTCAAGAATATTCTTTACGTAACTAATAATATACATTTATTATGTATGATAAAATTATAATAGTGTAAATTTTGTATGAAATTGTAGATTAAAGATTTAAATCTGCATTTTAAAAAGGTTGCTAAAATTTAGATATTTCAAAATTTAATAATATATAGTACAATAAACCTCAATAAATTCTAAAATAAATTGCTTATCAGTCATGGGGATGCGTACTCAAACTCGTGTTGATGGAATATTGCCAACAGATGGCACAACCTTTTCCCGTTTGCACAATATATTTTCAAGAATTTGAATTTTGCACAATATATTGCATAACCTTTCAATTTCGTCTACACATGATCAACTATATTGCACTATAACATTGAGCGTCTATGGGGCTCTTTAGAGAGACATTCTAAGGCAGATGCTGTGATTTTTATTTACGTGCTCCTGAAGAGGCGCCAAAGGAACTTAAAACTTGTAAAGCAAATTAAAAAATGATTGAAGAATAATGCAAAGTTAATGAAATTTGACCTTCGGCAACATAAAACACATTGTGAAAAATAGGGTCACCATCTTATAATAATACCTATTTTGTGTGCTCGGAGAGAATTATTATATTCCGCCAAACCATTGAGGGATAAAATAATGAATCATAAAGGAAGTGATGGGCTTCATATTAGATGTCAATATAATCATGAGGAATTTCTCATTTCATTCATTCCTTCCGTTTCAAACAAATACCCTCTTCATTAGACTAATTAAGATTCCGTTTGAAAAATTTTACAAATCCCAAAAACTTATTGTTCTTTTGAAATTATTATTATTAGTTATTCCAATGTATCGTAGCCTATGAAAATGAGTCTAACCTTCAAAGATTCTAGCTCACATATTTCCCTCAAGTAGTAAAATTGTTAATTGACATGCATTTAAGAGGGAACAATCCTCATAGGCCAAACATATGGGCTCTCATTTATAAAAAAAAAAAAAAAAACTACCAAGTTAGTTTGAGTTTTTAAGAATTTAAATGTTAAGTGAGTTTGTCCCACTTTTTTTACTATGTACTATGTTGAATTTGAGTTAGTTTTTTTAAATGTATTAAAGACCTATTATTTTTCTACAACAATGTATAATGTAATAGTTAGTATTTGTAACTGTTTACAATTTTCTACTGCTATGTTCAGTTTCTTGTACTTCTTTAGCAATCTTAATCTAGAACTATTTGATAAAATATCAAAAGGTAACTGTGAGAGTTACATTGTAAATGTGAAATGTATTTATTTTATATTTTAAAGCTATGAATATTATTTTCTTATATTCAAATAAAATTGTTCTTTCTTCCTAATATTTTTTGATTATCTTGATTACCAACCTGCTTTATGTTATTTGTTGAACCACTGTTTACTACTCAGGGTATTCATAGAAAAATTAACTCTCTAAGCTGGAATTAGAACCCATATCCTATCGCTTTACGATCCGGCTGATTTAATAGTAAATTAACCCTTGGAGAGAGGTTGACTTCTGTACAAGTCTAGGGAGTCCGTGCCTTGGGTGCGGATAACTTCTTCTCAAATCGAGGGAGACCGAGCCCCGGGTACTATTTTCTCCTGCAGTTCTCGCTGAATTACCGTAAAATGGTGTCGCATCAGTACAGTGTGGTGGAATTGGTACAAATGTATACTGCTAGGCTATTTTCATTTAGCTCATACCAAAGGGTCCAACTTTGAATATTTGAGGTGATCACTTTCAAAATGGGTTGAGTCCAATTAGTCATCACATTAGTTTTTTTTCTAAAATCGTTTTTTTTTTCCTCACAGCAAAAACTTTTTTTTTGTGGAAATTCATTAAATCTCATCAAAAATAAGGAAATGAATTTTAGTGTGGCCTCATAAATATTAATTTCCTAAAGGAATTATACAAGCTTAGACGTTTTTTGTGTCCCCTGAATAGTTAAAAAATTATGCCAAAAATGATCTATTTTTTTATAACATTTTTATTACCTACAGATATAGCTCACAAGATGTAGCATTATAAGGTGGGGGAAAACAAAACAATTTAAGTAGAAAAAAAAAATGTATTATGGCTCATTACATAACCCGAGTTAACTCGAATTTCAATGAGGTGGCAAAAAAAAAAGACACTTCCTTTAGTAGGACAGATATAACTTGTCACTCGGACGGGTAGGGGAAGGTGGAGGTGCCTCTAGCCAATCACGGCCTTGCTGGGTTGCCACTCCTCCTTCTCCTAGTCCCAAGGGTTCCAAGGGGGTTGCGAGGATTGTAGAACTGGCAACGTCAAGCCCCTTCTACGTTTCCCCCATGTGACAAGTTATATCCCTCCCACTATAGTCTTTGAAGATTAAAAGTATAAGACCGTGGTATTTTTATAATTATTGTGCTATTCCTCATGTTTATTGCTAATATGGCTAACTTATTTCTGGTGTGCTATTTGGTGTGTGTGTATTTTCCTTTCTGAACAATGAGCCTTGGAACATAAGTGGTGTTTGCATCACAAAACTAAGATAATAAAAACAGAGGCTGCAAGGAACAGCATGGAGTTCTGCAGTGCTCGAACCACATTTTTCAGTAAACATCATTTAAGCTACAATATTGAAGAATTGAGAGGGAAAGTAAAAATGTCAACCAATATTTAATGTCCTTCAATATTTTTTTTTTTAAATTCAGGGAAGCAGTGGTTGTCAACGACTCGAACAGTTAACATAAAAATAAGATAACAACTATTTAAAATGATAAAAAGTGTTTCTTGAAGTTGTCCAACTTGATGAATCTCACGACATACTCAAGGAGTTCACCTGGAGACTAGTAGAGTTTCCTTGAAACTGCTATTGAGAAATGCTAGCCTCCAATAATAAGATAAAAACAACAATGGTAATCGAAGTAATGTTTATGAAGATCACTTCCTCAAAACTTCCTTTGGGTGGTTAGGAAATAAGGTGATGAAGTAGCTACTCCTGTGACTAAACACTTTCCAGCACATTCACAATAGAAGTATTATTAAAAGAGATCCTGCAAAGAGAAGAAATTGTAATTATACATATTACATGTAATTATACATAAATACAAATTGTGTTTATACATAAATACTTATATAAAAACATACATTATATATATATATATATTTTTTTTTTTTTTTTTTTTTTTTTTTACGGCGCATCTACATCTAGGTTATTAGCGCCGACATCCAGGGTGCAGCGAGGAATTTTACCAGCGAGCCATGGGATGATAAAATTCCTGCCGGAGGTTGGGAGTCGAACCCACCATCTCCTGCTTATGAATCCAAGGCGCTAGCCATTAGACCACGGGAGACCCCCATACATTATATATGTGTATATACATATATATAATATGAAATACCATAACATATATATTTGGTTTCAGACATAACGTTAAATTAGATTCCAGGAATTCAAAATAATGGGACGGGAAAAGATTTATCAATATTATACTATATTTAAACTTAAACATTTTTAATTTATTCATAATTTAAAAAGAAAACATATTACTAACTGTACCCTCAAAAAATGTAGTTTTGAAAGAAAACAGTTTGCCCGTGTATAGTCTAGAAGGCTGTGACGGATATGAAGTCCGCCAAAAGTATTCTCTCATCTCTTGTCTTTAACCAGTCGCCAATGAAGAAACACCTCTTGTCTTTAACTGGTTGCCGAGAAGGAAACATCTCCAGTCTGTCTATATTTGACTTCCGTTATGGAAGAATATCCATATTCGCCTAGATTCTGATATGGAAGTATTGGTATGTCATTCCTAAGTTACCAAGAAGAAAGTATCTATGTTGTTCGTTACCTATCCATCGATAAGAAAGCATCTAGAATTTGTTTATCAAGATTGAGAAGTCTGGCCATTGGATCTCCTTTGAACTACATTATTTGCTAGGCTGATCTGCCTAAATAAGGTAAATTGTTTGTTCTGTATAATTATATTTTTCTTCGTAACAGTCTTAATTTACATTTCATACTTCCACATTGCAATATATTTTAACTATAATCACAATTAAAGTAGTCTGAACCAGTTAAGATCCTGAGATCTAAAAAATAAAATACGAGAGGCCATATTTCAATTTAAATTGAAATAATTAATCTATCCACTTATTTTTAAAAATATATATAAATAATAATTTTGATAACATTTTGGTGCCCAACCTGGGAATAATTTTATAACAATATCTATATATACAACAACTAGCTAGCAATCGGGTATTACAGTCCTTGAAGGACCTGGGTAGAGGATATCGGTTTTGCCTTGCAATTCCTTAAGTTCAGAATTACTCCGTACCCTCCTCGTATTTTGCTCTTTCTCAGCTCCAAATATCTTTCTTTAGCTTGCTCAGAGTCCGCGTCTCGCAGTCATACAATACAACAGGCCGTATTACTCCCTTTTATATCACCAGTTTGGCATTTCTGGAGAGGTTCATGAATCAAAGAGCCTTGTGCAGAGTTTAAAAGCATTCAGTCCCTGCTACCATTCTGGCCTTAATGTCTGTTTCTATGATATTAGTCTCCATCAACACACTTCCCCAGGTACCTAAATGACATACAGCTTAGAAACGTTAACTCTCCCAATTAAACTGGCTATCCTTCTGCTTATGTTCTCCAGGATATTTTCATATATTTAATTTTCCCCAAATGATTTGCAGTCCGAGGTCCTCTGCAGTCCTTGCAATCTCCTCCTCATCACCCTCAGCCAATGCTGGCATAGATCTGGCAGATATGACGTCATAGGCATATCCTAGCCTTGTGCTGAGTGAGCCTATTATAAATTGTACCATGAGGGTTTGTTCTTATAGTGTGGATTGCAGCCTCTAAGGCTAGGATGAAGATTATCGGTGATAGTGGGTACCCTGCCTCAATAAAATTACCAACATACAATTTAATCATAAAAAACTTTTTTGTTAGATAATAATGGTAGAGATGGTTAATAATCGATATGGAGATCATTAAAAAAATGATATGGAGGGAAGCAGGAGGACGTGGTAAAATGCTGTTTATTTATACTTACTGCATCATTCTATCCCGTGTCTGATGTGTAGGGAGAAGAATCTTGCTGGCTATTATTGGCACTATCACTCGACCAACTGTTTCCGCGTTTTATAATGTTCACAGGATCTGAAACATAATAAATAAATACAACTATATTGGAACTATATGTGTATACATCAGGGGTCATTTTCAGTATACAGGGTGTATCACAAGTAGATGAGATAATACTCAAGGGGGAGGACTTTTTTTATTCAAATTTAATGTTAGGCTTACAGTAATCATTAAATGTCAATTTCATCAAGAATAATTTTCATTTCTTTGTAATAAGATCACAAAAGTAAATATGTTATTAGTTTTATTTATCAGTTGTTTTTCCTCCTAAATTTCTAATTACATTGTGAAATTGAGAGATAATCTCAGTCTTGAGTTTACCGTTGGAAAAGTAATTACATTTTACAACTTTTGTGAGATTCGGATGTTTGCAGAATTTTTTTGGAAGAGTAGTGATTCCCAAAAATTTGTAGCTAACGAGACTTTTTTTATTAATATCAACTTTTGGAACATTTATTACGGTTTGAAAAAGACACTTGTGAACATTGAAAGTGCATTAGCTTTAAAGCAATATTAATTCTGATTTTAAAATAATAATGTAAAATTAAAAAATAATGTGTACAAGGCAAAAAATGGAGGTTTTTCTACAAAAAACACACTTTTTTTTTTCAAAATAACCGTTAGAGCAGCATATATTTGGAACATAAACAGATATAGGTGCGTGAGGTAGGCACTTAACTACAGTTTCACCCCCTTGAGTATTATCATTTACTTGCTATACACCCTGTATAGTAGCGATAAAGATTTGAAGGAATTTTTGAAAAATTCTTCTATGAGTGCTTCAAACGTTACAACAATATTTGAACAAAGACAACCAGAATTTGATATTGTTCCTGAAAATTTGGTTGTAAGTGAATTGAAGCTAAGGTACTTACGTATTAGGTTATAGAAGTTCAGTAATCTGGATCATCAGCGCAAGCGCAGAAGTCAACTGAAGTTGTGCCAATATGGCGATGGAAATATCAGTTATTAATATTATCAACAAGTTTCGACTAGAGTTTCGACATAACCTTGAGGAAACGCATAGCACTTATGTTAATGGCATAATTGCTATGCGTTTCCGCTCACACAAGTTTGTATTGAAACTCTCGTCAACCCAACTCGTTGATAATATTAATAAATGGTCTTTCTGTCGCCATATTTCCACAACTTCAACTGACTTCTGCGATGCAGGTCACTGAACGAGACCCACTTCTCTAGCTTGAGGTGAAGCTAATACGTAATATATTAGAGCTACAGTTAAGATTTGTTAAAAATGTTGCTTGGCACTAATTTACCCCGACCCCTTCAAATGTATTCTTTATTCGTAGCAATTAAAGTTATATTTCATAATTCAATTTTCAATAAATTATATAAATGACAACTTAATTAATATGAACCCTATAAGACCATGAGATTAAAGTACGATAACCCACACTTTCAAGTTTACATTAATTGACCCAGTTTAGATTAATTTGGTTATTAGTTAATTGAAGCTAATTCACCCAAATAAATGCTGGACTGAATTGAATGGTTTCTATAAAGTAGATACCTGAAGAATGAGGAGGAGCTACTACAGGGTTGTTGTTACTCAGCGATGAATCTACTTCTTCGCCTTTATCCTCGCTTTTAGGAACGGCTGAAATATTTCAAGTAGATTAAATAATGAATGGAGAATATATCTATCATGAAAATAATTGCCTCATGAAATTACCAGCAAACGCCTCGGGGTACTGTGCACTTGTTTTCGTCTTCAAGACTTGAATCCTTTTAAAAATATTGTCGAGATCTTTCCTCATTTCTACCAAAAGTGCCGTGTGCTTCTTGAACTCGGCCGAAGCTGTTTTAAGTCTTGTCACACAGAGATTGTTACAATTGGTTAACATTTCATTAGTTTTTTCAAACCTTTGTAACCTATAAACAGGGAAAAAAGTAATTTAATAACTCCACCATCTATAAACAAAAAATGTCATTAAATAGTTTCTGCAGCTGGAGTAAAATGCGCCGATGTACAAACTTTCCAATTTGTAGAAGAGGATTACAGATTTTTATCTATTACAATTTTTGGGTAACTGAATGAAATCTATTTGGGTGAACATATCGTCACAACTTTGCCATTTCATGCACTTAAAATGAAAGAATGATGTTATTCTGGGAAAATATTCCTTGGAGAAGCAACATTCTTGTGGCTGATTGCTTGTTATGAAAATTATAAATTAAGTAATTATTAATATGTAAGACAATATTCATTGAGAGGAGATCGTTGACAGTTGGTGATGTGAAGGTAGGACTTGCCAGGGTTCGGTTGTTATTTCTAAATAAAACTACATTTTACATGTGAAAATGGTTTTATTGTTTCCCGACGTTTTGGCTTGAAATTCTAGCCTTCATCAGGGCTGTAAAACAAGGAGGACAGAGTTAATACTAGTTTATAAATTAACAAAAAAAAAAAAAAAAAAAAAAAAAAATTATCATACAGAATAGCTATAGCTTGAGCTTAAATTCGAGGTATATCTATACTGGTCTAAGAGATAGATGGGTAACATGGATATAAAATAAACAAAAACATGAAAATAGGCTTAACGATGAGAAGACGGAGAACTATGTCGGAGAGTGTCAGCTATTTTGTATAATGATATTTTTTTTTTAAATTTTTTGTAAATTTATAATGTAGTATTAACTCTGTCCTACTTGTTTTGCAGCCCTGATGAAGGCTAGAATTTCAAGCCGAAACGTTGGCAAACAATAAAACCATTTTCACGTGTGAAATGTAGTTTCATTAAGAAATAACGACTGAACCCTGACATTTCCTACCTCACAAAACAATACAAATATTAAATAAACTAGACAATTTGCTAGTCGCCTCCGTTGCGATCCAGCAATAATAAATAAAATAAAATAAATAAATAAACTAGACAACAATTTATAGTCAAAAGAAAAATAAATTAGCAAAATTAATAAAATATTTGTAATTAAAGTCCTAAATAGCCTCCACTGTTGGAATATTGGTGTAGCACTAGGCAATAAGAAGGAATTTTTACAATCCTCTTAAAAATACCACAGGCAAGGAATTTCAGCTATGAATTACTAAAGTTAAAATACAATTGCAGATCAAAATAACAATACAAATTAGTTTTCAAATCTTTAATTTTAGGAAATATTATCTTGTCAAAGTGGAAATTGAACCCAATTACTCCTGTTTTACTCATCGGCTTTAACAATTATTCCATCAGGCTTCGTATCACATTATGGCTAGATAATTAATGTAATTGAGTCTAGGCTTTGAATAGACTGTATAGAGTTATGTTTACTTGATATCTCACTGTCTTATAACATCCTAGAGTACTGGAGTTTAAATTTCTAAGGCCACTATTTATGACAATAACACTGACTAGTGTGGCCCTGAGTGTTAAGACTTGAGCCCTCTGTACCTAAGCATGCGTTTACACCTGACAGGTATTGCAGGATATTTATATCAGAGAGTAATTGACTATTTTAAACTGCGAACAATTTCTGTCTGAGATATATATTTCTATCACGAGCTATAAGTGTCGACACTTCTACGCCATCAGGTGTAAACACTGATTATAAAGTGAAGAATTTAATGTCAGAGATAAATATCTTGGCTACTAGCTGTATTGTCGACACTTCTATACCATGAGGTGTAAACACTGATTATGTACAACTCAGGACACAAATGTATGTGTGTTAACGGGCCGTACATTTATCACAAATTTTAACAACACCAGAACTGTCATATACATATCCATGATATAAATGTCTAGCTATTTCTGTCAGTATCTAAACATTCAAGAGAATATCTATCCAACACCTGACATATATATCCTGCGAGAAGTGTCAGATGAATGCACCCTTAGGTTGTGGGTTTGATTTCCACTAGGAAGTTCAATTGCAAAAAAAAAAAAACGCATTTCCTATAAGAGGGGCAGATACTATAGAGGTATCTGATTCATGACCATACGGCACACTAGGGAGATAGTGTGGTCAGTACTATGCTCCGGCCACCTGATTTTCCCCTTGGCTGCTTCGACTGCTAGTCATTAGCACCAACCAAGGTACCCATTATTAAATTAATTAAAGGCTGGGTTGGCCTAGGGACGGTCAGGGAGGCCGAGTTCAACCAGTGAACAAAGACACTAGAAGAAAAAATCTTTAGTGCTTGATCGGGATTTGAACTCAGGCCTCCAGCTTATTAGTCCAGTGCTCTACCACTGAGCTAACCTCGCCCCCCATAACAGGATTAACTGGGGTTTAAATCCCATTCCCCACAATCCCCCGTATTTCCATTCTGTGTAATGTGTAACGTTTAATAAATACGAATTACCTTGAATAACATGTTAAATACATGGCATTAAGAAACAAACATAGAAATAAATATGTGATTATCATAAAAGCACTCACATTTGCTTTTGTGCCCTGATCATTGACTCTACATCTTGTTGATCAACTATCCCCGCTAAGCCTTGAATAAAAACCTCAGACGCAGTGTAATTCTGAAAGCATTCGATGCTTCCAATTTCACTTTCTGGGGTATGGTCAGCCATGGAATAATATTACGAGGGACATAAAATAGAATATTATGTATAACGTATCTATATGGATTTGTTTGCAGTAAAAAAAGAATATATATTTAATTAATATCAATAAAATAAACTTAAGAGTTTTGAAAGTGAACTTTTGGAAACAGTGATGTTACCTCTCTAAATTGACCATTCTTTATTATTCTTTGTAATTATTATTATTGATTTTTCTGTGTTACTAAAGAACCAGATCATTATCTATTTATTTATTAACCTATGATTTTAATTACAAGTAAATATATTTATGTAAAAGAAATCCAGAATTGATTTCTATTACATGTCTTTGCTAAGGATAGATTATATATATTTTTGAAATTTAATGATGTATTACTTTTATCTTTTTTTTTGTTGAATTTTACATTCTGTAATTATTTTGTGTCAATTTATTATGATAATATAAATGATATACATATGTTCTGTTGATATGATTTTTGAATATTGGCATATTTACCAATTAAATAAGAGAACATAAAATATTTTCTTAAGTTTACGTGAAGTATTTATATGTTTGATTGATTTAGAGAGACAAAAAGTACATTTTATATAAATATTTTACGCTTATGCTAGCTAAATAAGAATTAGTGCTGCCATCTGCAGAAGCTTGATCGCTACGTGTCTCGACCCCTTCGATCCTTTCTCTCACTTCGTTCTGTCCTGGTAAGTTGCTCTCTATGTAACTTCAGGTATTTAGTTAGTATGTCTTGTAAGTTTACTTAATTTTCTCTTTTTCTTTTGTTAATTGTTCGTTTTTATACTCTGTGTAATAACGGCAACGTTATAATTACAGTAATTCAAATAGGTTCTTCTCTATTACAGATCTCAAACTTTTCGAGATCACGAGGATCGTTAGCAAAGCAACATCTCTCTTAAGGACGACCAAATCTTCAGCCTATTTAAGCAAAATGTACGTTACTTATTATTAAACTTATTTACTATTCTTAATTTAGTATATTTTAAGTTACTCGAGCACGAGAGAGAGGATGAGATGAAATTAAGGGAATTTCCCTTTGAGCTAGCCTTGTCCGCCATATTGGTTCTTTGTTCTCTAGACCTTAGCAGAATTCCCCATTGCATCACGAGGTGAGATTTATTGATCCATCTCTCTTCATGCTTGGATCAATAATTTCATGACCTCCTTTCTTCTCGCTCTCAATATATCAAGATGTTACCTATTCCGTGAGTTATCCTCAAGTATTTTTCCAATGTTTATATAAATTTTAGCTTAAAACTAAACCATGTTGGCTTGAAAAAGTAATTCTTCTTATTCCCTTTATAATTATTCCAGTATATTTTCTACAGTTTCTGAAATATAAATGGATTGATTCCAATATATTTATTGGCTCTTCAGAGCCTTTTTTACTTATTAATTCAGAAGCATTTTCTTGTTTAAAGGGTGACTGTTGAGCTCCATTCTGTGTACCATATGGTTTCTCATGCAACCTTCAGCAACATTACTTTATCATATTTATTTTTGAAACAGGGATTATGCTGAGGCTTAGTTTTGTTCTCTTTTGTTTCATTTAATGGTTAATGATATTTATTGCAATATGTTCATGACCATTATCTATTTGTTCATATAGGTTATAGGGAATACCTGCTGGTCATTGTGTTTCACATTTTTATTGGATTGTAGGAAATTACTTTGCTCTGATTTTAAATATTGAAGTAAATTAGACTTATTGCTTTTAATGGGTTCTGATAACTGTACTTTTTTGCTTTCACCACAATGATGACTAGTTTTGCTATGATTGGAGTGATTTATATTTACATTATATCCCTTAAGAAGAGCTGAGTGGTTGAAAGCTATTAATTGTAGTTCAAACAAAGGACACCTTCTAAAGGTTTAAGCCCCGAAGAGCAAGGGCCCTTTCATAGCATAGCCCTGAGTGGACATCTGGCTTCACATCATTAGTACTGTATTGGCTTGTCTATTTGTATTATTTTATTTTCACTTCTTTCTCTTGTGGTTTAAAAGCGTCCTGATTCAAGTTAGCTATCACCAAATGGCATATAAAAGTGTTAGATCTTCCTTATTTTTTAAAAAAATCAAGTGTAGAATTGAGCCCAGATCCTCCTGGTTTGATCTTGCTAATTACATAGCTGTGCTTCACAGTAATGGCATGTTCATTCTTAACAAAACAGCGGTAAACCTGAAGGAGAGCGTCCTCAACACCGATTTTCTTCAAAGTTTGCACTATAACGTATTTTCATGCACTAAACACGAATCCGTTGAAAAAAAATGTTCTCAACCAGGAAAGAAGTTATTTAAAAAAAAAGTTCACTGTTAGCGGGTTACAAACGACCAAAGGTGCTGAGGACACTCTCCTCAGCACCGATTTTCTTCAAAATTTGCACTATAACGTATTTTGATGCACTAAACACGAATCCGTTGAAAAAAAAAGTTGCTCGCAACTAGGAAAGAAGTTATTAAGCACTAAAGTTCACTGTTATGGAGGTTATAAAAGACGGGGTAAACAGCTTATATGTAAACACGCGCCTGCGCAATAGTCCTTAATGACGAAGTGTAATTGAAATTTAGACTCACCTTGTGGTAGCTGACTTTGTCATAAACTGTCGCTTTTGGGCATACGTGCTATGTGTTTCCGCTCGCTCAAGAAAACATCAATACCCCTAGTCAATCCAACTCGCAGAAATAAAAAGAATTCTATGCCCAAAAGTCGTCCAAGGCAGTCTTCCCTAACCTTCATAACAGTGAACTTTTTTTTTAAATAACTTCTTTCCTGGTTGAGAACAACAATTTTTTTCAACGGATTCGTGTTTAGTGCATGAAAATACGTTATAGTGCAAACTTTGAAGAAAATCGGTGTTGAGGACGCTCTCCTTCAGGTTTACCAAAACAGCTTCAGATAGCTTTGCATCATATTTATCCAAATATAGACATAACTAACCAACTCATGATACATAATGCTAACTATTACAAAAAGTGAATTTCCATGGATGGGATGTAGTTAGGGCTTCGTAGTAGGCTCTAGTAACTCATGTTATGTTATGAGTTTTTTTTTTAAGAGTTTAGGTTACATTTTTGTCTTTATAAGGATTTCTTTGATGTAGTAAACCAGTATTACAATAACATTTGAACAACTTGAAAGTTTGGTAATTAAAATAACAAAACTATAATTTAATTTAATAGTGCCTAAATAAGAGTTTTGATATAACCTTGAGCGAACGGAAGCCTGTAGCACTTATGTTAATGTCAAAAATGTTATTTTCCCGCTCAAGCTTTTTCGGAACTCTAGTCAATCCAACTCAATAATGTAGATCACTGGTTTATCGGTGGCAAATTGGCCGATATACAATTTAACATGGCTTCTTAACAGTCTTTTTTAATGGGAAAGAAATTGCGCCAAATACACAGGAGTACAAAGTAAGTGTGTTTAACAACAGAAAATAAGCAAACAAAAAACTCCTGTAGGTGTACCGTAAAAAAAAATCAGGTAGTGCATACGCCTGCAGTCCATGTGGGGGAAGGCCATGCCTATCTCCCCTCCGGTAATGCTCCTCTTGGTTCTTTTGTTTCTGGCTGGGCTATAAGTGCCTTAGGCGAACTCAAAACAAATTAAATTTTATTCTAACCTTCTTTTGTTTAATCTGTTAATTAAATTGACCTACTATGAACTTAGTATTTGTTTTATATGTGGTATGTGCATTTATAAAATGTATTATTTAATTCTAAATAAATTTGCTGTTAATTTTGATTATTTTAACTACTAAGTTTGTACTTGCCATATTCATCTGTTGTTGCTTATAATTTTTAATTACCTTATTTATATTAGTTCTTTAATTGATGTCCTGCCAATTTTCCTCCTTTCTTTTTTTAGGTTTTATTGATTTACTTATCTTATATATAGTCACCATCCACTCATCTTGGTTTTATCAGTTGTTGATAATAGCAAGATAAAATGTAAAGCCTATTACTCATTATGACTAAAGCACTTGTTGATCGTCTCAAGGTCAGACAAGTGATAAACTTGTAACTATACAATTCTTTAGATATGTTAAATTACAATTCCTTATTTAATTAGCTCATTCATATTTTAATTTATAAGGTGGACGAGATTAATATGTCCCTTAAAATTTATAGAATTCTTTATTCTATTAGTGGTTTCTG
Source organism: Gonocerus acuteangulatus (assembly GCA_946811695.1). NCBI lineage: Eukaryota > Metazoa > Arthropoda > Insecta > Hemiptera > Coreidae > Gonocerus > Gonocerus acuteangulatus. The sequence continues at coordinate 4,922,098 of OX328131.1, read as the reverse complement.
TGAAGACATATTAGCTTCGGATTAAGAATAATAAATTTCAACAAGGAGTAGAATTATTTAAGACGACCAAAAGAGCTTATTAAAGCATTTTTCGGTAGTCATTCATAATAATACTTATTGTGATCCATAACAATTCTTTCTGTGAAACGAACAAAGCAATCATGGAATTTCATCAAAATTCTAGCAAGGGAAAAATTTAGTTCTGTTATTTATTTTTTATGGCGCATCAACATCTAGGCCATTAGTGCCGACATCCAGGGCGCAGCGAGGAATTTTCTCAACAAGCCGTGAGATGAGAAAATTCCTGCTACCGGTGGGAATTGAACCCGTCATCTTCCGCATATGAATTTAAGACTTTAATAGGTCGGACTAGGGAGATCGTGTTTAATATTTATAGACTTGGCTAAAGCTAAAAATATTTTAAACCTCCTAGTAATGACAGAGAATTTTGACTGCCTATTTTATGTACTGGACATTTTTTCCTTTGCCTCCCCCCCTCTCTCCAACTAAACCATGTATGTGAACAGGCGACATTATAGTCTATTAATTAAATCGTTTTTAGTCTTATTAATACTTTAAGTTTTGGCTTAGTATTGATGAACATTGACCAGTATCTCCTTGCCTGGCTTCTCAAAGCCTTCTGTAGTCCTACATAATACATAATCGGTTTTTGTTGAGTTTTGTGTATTTTTCTCCTTTTATTATGACATAAGGGTTTTTTGTTTTTTCATTTTTCTTTTCTAGGAGTTTTAATTTCTTATAATTGTTTTTTTTTTTCTTTTTTTTCAGGAAGTTCAATAATAAACCTAATAATGGATCAGCTAATGGAGGAGGAGTAGCTTATGGCAACTACTCGAGAGGAGGAGGAAGCTATGGTAGTGCCAGCACTGGCGGTGGATTTAGGAACAATAATTCCGGAAATAATGCTTTCGGAGGAGCTAGAATTGCTTCAAAAAATGGAGATACATTTGGTAAAAATCTTCGAGCTATTGCTTGGGAAGGCCAAGAACTGTCAGACTTTGCCAAGGACTTCTATTGCCCACACCAAAATGTTGTTGACAGGCCTTACACCGAAGTTCAAAAATATAGAGAAAGCAAGGATATAACCGTCAAAGGAGAAGCTGAAAAACCAATACAGTTTTTTGAAGAAGGAAATTTCCCAGAGTACATTACAAAATGTATTAAGTAAGTATAAGTCATTTTATGATTAACTGCTATATTTTTTAAAAGTTGTGTATTAAATAAGAATTTTTCTTTAGGAGGTTGGGATTCGACTTCCCTACAGCTATTCAAGCACAAGGCTGGCCAATAGCTCTTAGTGGCAAGAATATGGTTGGCATCGCTCAGACGGGAAGTGGAAAAACCTTAGCAGTAAGCGTTTTTTCTTTTAAGACTTAATTAATTATGATTGGAGGCCCGGTGGTCACGAGTGTTAAGGTGTGAGTACTTTTCACTCCATGCCAAGGGTCGTGTATTAGATTTCCACTAGGGGTGGTGGCTTTTCTTTGGAAGAAAAGGCATCATGCCTATCTTGGCTAGAAAAGGGTTATAATAGACCAATAATTATAATAATTCTAGATGACAATGCGCCGTTTAACACGTTCAGGCCCAGCATCGTGGCATGCGTCAGCAGATAGCTTGGTTCTCTTTCGATCGCGCTACTCCGGGCCTTGTTCTATACGCTTCGTATTTGATTAGGGACTTCATGATGTATTCCTGGTTAGTTTTGCGGGTCTGGTATCATATGATACTGAATCCGCCCGAAAACTTCCTTCAGCGGGCCCGCTATCGTGGCGTATTTGGCATTTTATTAAATTGTAATTAATCCACTAAAAGTACATCATTTTAAAAGTTTCTTCACTTATTTATTTTTTTTATGTTTGCCGAAATAACTATACAAAAAGAAGACTTGGCCCTTGGTGGAAATTCTTTTCGAAGCCATTGGCCCTGAGTGTTCAAAAAAATTATTTTTAATAGTGATGTAGTAAGCTCATGATGGCTTGTATATGGCTCGTTTTTATTGATTCAGCCATTATAGTGTCTTATTTACCCGCTTTGTTCTGGCAAAACTTTTTTACTCAAGTCAATTTGTGAAATCTATTGTCAGGCAAAAAATTCAGACTAAAAAAACTAAAGTTCCTTAGTGGAAATAACTCTCCCTTCACGTCGTCCACTCGAGGAAAACACTGCCGATAAGTTTTCAATTTTTTTGCCTTCTTTGACTAAAATACTCATTTTACTAATAAATGGAATTTAAAAGGAAAAAAACTACCAGTTAAAAAAATGAATTAAAAAAACAGAAACTTTTTCAAAACACTTTCATAGTTTTAAGCACTTATTTCTCAGATTGACATAGCTCCATCAATGATTGCTTGAGAACTAGTAAGCTTTCGGAATGTGATTTCTGAACCGTTTTCAAGATATTTACGAAATTATACAAAGATTCAAAAACATTTTGTCTATTAATACAATATTTCTTTTCGAATACTTCCTTAACTGCAAATGTTGCCAAAATTTAAACATCTCAGTTCAGATAAATTTCAAACATGTAAAAAGTATTTTAATATAATCCCATGATTCATTCTATGTTCCCCTCGTTAAATTTGGTTTACAAAATTGAACCTTTTTTGAGCCAACAAGGGAGTGATATATATATTTAAACAACAGTTATTTTCAAGATCTATGGGTTCTGAAGCGCACTTATAATTTTTCTTTCAGTTTTAAACTATTAAAAAAAACGGTACTTAATTAGAATTATATTCCTTTCTAACCTCTTTTCATTGAATAGTTTTAACAATATTCTGTTGACTGTTTTCAGTATTTATGATTATTTTATTTCAGTACATTTTGCCTGCTGTAATTCACATCAAACATCAGCCAAGAATTCAACGGGGTGATGGACCTATTGCACTTGTTCTGGCACCTACACGAGAACTGGCCCAGCAGATCCAGACAGTTTCCTATGAATTTGGATTGCCTTGTGGTCAACGATCTGTCTGTATATTCGGAGGTGCTCCTAAAGGACCTCAGGCTAGGGATCTCGAAAGAGGCGTTGAAATTGTTATTGCAACTCCTGGAAGGCTTATCGATTTCCTTGCAAGAGGTATATTTTATTTATATCCTTCAGATACAATTTATTTTGTCATTTCTAAAAATGTCAAAACGGCGCATCCTTAAATTCATATTATAGGGAATTTTTTTGGCTAATCTCTTATTTTTAATCTTAATGAATTACATCTAATTTTCTTATTGTTTGAAATTAAATAGTACAAAATTCCCTCTGTGACTATACAACTTCATCATACGTTTCTACTGGCGAAGTTAATGCAACAGGGATAAAATAACAGATAGTCACCTTCGGTACCTTAGGCTTATCATGCTGTAGGACCCATCCTCTAGGCTATCAACAATTCGTTATTTTTCACCAAAGACATAAGTATACGTTTAAAAGAAAAGTCAGAGTCGTGGGAACTGTATCATCTTAGCGAGTTTCCATAGCGCCATTTTAAAAAGCTTAAAGACAGTTTGTTTTCAAGCTCTTGCTATTTTCGTAAAAAATATTACTTTAATTAGCCAATTTCACAACCTTAATAAAAGATTTTTGACCAGTTCGAAGCGAAGCTTCACTAAAAGCTTGTTTCTTATTTTACATACATCGTTAACTATGAAAAAGCATTTAATTTTACTTATTAAATACTATAAAAACAGGAAGAATTGTTTTCTATTACTTCTTCAAATCCAAAGATAACCAAAAGTTACATATCTGAGTTGAAATATATTTTAAACATCTGAGAACATTTTCTACCCAATTGGTCATTTGGTGTACACAAATCTGAAACTTTATTTTTTTAAGAAAACTAAATTATAGTGTTAAAGTAGTCTTATTTATCTTACCTTAATGATTGGCGGCCAGATTCTGCCGTGAGACGAACTTGACATTTTAAATGAAATTTTAATAATTTTGTTTTCCTTTTTGTCTGCATTTCTGAATTGTGCCAATGGTTTTCCGCCTTACCGCGATATGTTAGTATAAAAGAACATATAGTTCTTAGTACCCGGCATGCCATGCTACACCTACTTTCTGCATATAGAAAAGCCTAAATAAATTAGAAACCAAATAAGTATTATTAAAATCTAATAACACGAATCTGTAGCTGTTATGAACCCGTGGCCTCCCAACTGTGAGTCCTAGGCGACTTTGACCTAACCTATTAACACCCCCCGTATCAAGACATACATGTATACCAAGTTTCGTAAAAATTGGTCTAACGGTGGGGATTTGTATAAGGGACAAACATAAGAGACAGCTATAAGACGTTTTTGACTTAGCCTACGACACTCCCCAGATTAAGATCTACATGTGTACCGAGTTTAGTCGAAATCGGACGAACGGTGTGGATTTGTATAAGGGACAAACATACAGACAGACAGCTGGTATTCTGACCTAGCTTACGGCTCTCCAGATTAAGATCTACATGTGTACCGAGTTTAGTCGAAATCGGGCGAACGGTGTGGATTTGTATAAGGGGCAAACATACAGACAGACAGCTGGTAGATTTTTCCTATCAAGACCTACCATTATTCCAAGTTTGGTCAAAATCTGTCAAACGGTGTGGATTTGTATAAGGAACAAACAAACAGAAAAACAGACAGACACGTGATTTTTATATATATATATATATATAGATTAGTTTTTTCACATTTAGGTGATAAAACTATCTTTTTCCTGAATTAATTAGGAATAAATTCTTTTGATTAGGTTTTAAAAGTCGTTTATCAATTATCCTGAGTTAGTCGATTGTTCTGTTCCATTAACCCAACAAAAAGAGAAAAAAATCTTTTTGTTGGGTTACAAAAAATTTTAATTAATAAACATTCCATGATAAGATAATATAAGAATAGGGATAGGTCCAAAAAGCCTTTTGTTGAGTAATGTTTATTTATGTTAGTTTTTTGTTTTTAGGCACAACCAATCTCCGACGATGCACTTACTTGGTTCTCGATGAAGCTGACAGAATGTTAGACATGGGTTTTGAACCTCAAATTAGGAAAATAATGCAGCAAATCAGGGTTTGTATACAAACTTATTCATCTTTTTAATTTTGATCACTTTTTATTATTCCCCTTTGATATTTATTACATATTTTTCTGCTCATTTCTATCCACCTGTAAGCCCATTGCAACAAGAATTCAATCTGTTTTAAATATTATTCTAAGTCCATCAATGTAACCATCCCATCACCAGGAGACCCACTTTGTGTTCAATAATGGATTTTTTTTTTTTTTTTTTTTTTAGCCTGATCGCCAAGTTCTCATGTGGTCCGCCACTTGGCCCAAGGAAGTAAAGGCTCTTGCTGAAGATTTCTTGAAAGATTATGTCCAGGTAATCCTTACATCACTATATTCTATGAATTCCATTAAGAATCAGATTCAGTAATTACTATGTATAATATATTTTTATTTATATTTAACTTATAAAGAGTTGACATTCGCAATAGCGTTAGTTGAAATCTCAGGATGAGTTGAGGATCATTTTCTTGTGAAGAGTAATTTATACATTATTTGGCAAAAAAAAAAAAAAAAAAAAAAAAAACGTAGCTTCTGGCCTAATTTAAAGCAACATCTTCTCCCTATTATTGATCTCGATATCTTGTAGAAAGTTAATTCCTCGGGAAATATCTGATCCTGGCTTACTCGAAACTCGCAACAGAAAAATATTTATTCCCCTTTAAAATAGGCTGTAATTCCTCTCTCCCTTACTACAAACTATATAGTATCTGAAACTAATAAAGATTTCTTCTGAGTAAAAAAAAAAAAAGAAATAGTGAATTTTATAAATGTTTGCTCTGTCTTGTTAGCTTTCTATAGTATAGTTATTTTTTTCTTTTGAAAATATTTTTTCACAATTATAAATTAAAAAAAAATTATAAATAAATTTGTAAACAGTTTATTCATAATAAGTTGTAACAATTTTTTTCTTTCCTTTCTACAGGTGAACATTGGTTCTCTGGAGCTTTCAGCCAACCATAACATTCAACAAATTGTAGAAGTTTGCCAAGAAAATGACAAACAGAATAAACTTCAATCTCTTCTTGAGGAAATTGGTAGCGAGAAACTAGAAAGGACTATCATTTTTGTTGAAACAAAAAAGAAAGTAGAAGCAATTGCAAATTCACTTAGAAGAGAGGGGTAAGTGAATCTAACTTCCCTAAATCGTATAAAGACGTTAAAGGCTTTTTATAATTTTATTTTATTCTTTCATATACAGGTGGCCTGCTTTGTGTATCCATGGTGACAAGTCCCAGAATGAGAGGGATTATGTATTAAGAGGTAAATTTACTATTATATCGTAGATATACATTAGAGGTTTACATTTTATTTATTGCATTAGTCCTGTTGCCTTTCCGTCTGTTGTGAAGTGGAAGACTGTATTAATTTTTGTATTCTTAATTACTAAAAAATGTCCTCTGATACTTGGAAACTTCACCACAAATTTCTACTGGTGAAGTTAATGCAACAGAGGTAAAATAAGAGATAGTCACCTTCGGTACCTTATGCTTTCAATGCTGTAGGTCCCATCCTCTAGGCTATCGACAATTCATTTAAGATTGTATTAGATTTATATTTTATAAGTGCCGAGATTTAAACACAGTCTAATGAATCTCTAAGAGTGGTGGCTTTTCATTCTAAATGAAAAAAACCTTAAAACAATGTGATAAAATAAGGCTAGCCAGAAACTTATAGTAACCTGTAAAAAACACATGAAGTTTTGATATACATTTATAGATAACAGATTTTTATGGCCTGGCTATCCACAGGGTCCAGTCTTTTCTAGCAAGGATAGGGCTAAAAAAGAAAATAGGTTATACTTGGTGTGGATTTAACTCTTGCCTTAACATTTGTGACCAACCTTCATTAAAAGAAACATTTCATTGAAATTAAGCCATACAGTAAGGAGGAAGGCATTTTTAAACAAATAACATTAGCCTTCTTTATGTTGTTAAATAGAACAACTACTTCAGGCAGAAAACAAACTTACTTCTACTTCTGTGGAAATGTATTTTTCTGAATTTGTATGTTTTCCTTATGTTGTTTATACATATGGATTACCTTTATTATTTACTTTTGATTCAATGTATTCATTGATTTTCTCTTTTTCAGATTTCAGACGAGGAAAATCATTAATCCTCGTTGCAACAGATGTAGCCGCTCGGGGGCTAGGTAAGTCTGCCTCGCACAGGTACCCTATGAGGTAACCTCTACCGTGCATATTTAAAAGTAAACTCGGTGTAAACAGACCATTTTATTAAAATTGGGTGTGTTTTCGGTTTTGGGCCTGCTGGTGACGGCAACACGTTCTCTAAATATCCCATGTCCCTTTTGTTGAGAGCAAATTTTTACTTAATTTTTTTCTATCTCAGTGCTTTTCAACAATTTGTCTTCTTTTCTGAAGAGATTCTCAATAACTTTTCCTTCGATATGAGCCTTTGGCTTGTTATATTATCATTAGTATTCCCCTCTTTTCTATTCCTATGAAAACTAATTATTCTATTTTAACATAAAATGAAATAAAAATCAAACAAAATATAATAGTAAAGTTTTTCCTTTCTTTTAATTAATAGTAATACATTACAAATTTTCTTCATTCTATACTTTTCTGTTTTGGAATAATTAGAATAATATCTTATCGGCCTTGAGCTAATGGCTATAGAAGTTTGCTGTAAAAAAATAAATATATAAAAGATCTTATTGCTGATGGAAAGCACTGTTCTAAATTAGATAATGCGCTAATTGAACTTAAATTTAATTATTTCTGATTTGTTTTGATCCAAATAAATTGTTGAACATTATTTTATTAATATTTATTAACCTTGAAATTGACAAGTTTTTTTAGTCTTGTTCATTCCTCTGCATTGTGGATAACTTGATTGATAAGTGGTGCTGGAGAGACCATGACTACAAAATAACTGATTGTCCCAAATTGTTTTTGGTTTTTAAATAATTATTAAAACATTAGTTCAATTTGCTCATTTGTTGCGTAGCTGTTTCGGTCTGGAAAGCTTAGATATCTGACATGGGAATAGCAATGAACGTGTTTCTTTTGCATTTGTTGTTACAGAGGCACTATTGCACGCGCATTGTTCTTATTAAATGTTACTTGAGAAGATATAAAATGCGCATGTGGGGTGCCTCTGCGCATGGAATCCGTCCGTGCGTTTGTGAGTGTCATTTGCAGAATTTGGAACTTTTAAAAGACTAAAAATTGCAAATATAAAAAGCCCTGATAATTTGAACGAATAACGGAAGACCTATAATCAAGGAACTTTTTGATGAACCAAATGGATCTTCATATGAATTATCAACGTTATTTGAAGGGCTTTTTTTTTTGTTGCACTCTACAAACAAAAACAACAAACCGCCAGCACCCAAACTGTTCGTGACCGAAGCATCTCCTTTAAAGCAGATTAACCAGGTTTGTTTATATCATTTATACAATTTTTTATTTACTACATTATGGTTGGTTAATTCATTAGGCAAATTATTAATTTTGCATGACTTAATGTACACTTCTTTTAATAATTTCCACTTTAATTGGAAGTTTGTATTGAAGTGCACATGTACTTTGCATGCTTATTTTACATATGATTTTTATTTATCTAAAACTAAAAACTAATTATGATTTCCTGCCCTTTCCCTTTCCTCCTCCTTTGTTTTGTAATATTATAGATGTTGAGGATGTGATGTATGTCATCAATTACGATTTTCCAAATTCATCAGAGGACTATATTCATCGAATCGGCCGAACTGGTCGTTCATCTGCAACTGGAACCGCCTACACCTTTTTCACCTCCGCTAATCAAAGACAAGCAAGAGACCTTGTTTCTGTCCTTGCAGAAGCTAACCAAAAAATCTCACCTGAGCTTTACGCCATGTCCAGATCAGGAGGTGGTGGGGGCGGATTTTCAAGAGGAGGTCAGTTCAAATTTAGTTTCTTTTTGTATTACCTAATTAATTATTTTTAGATAGTATTAAATTGCTCACCTTCAAACACCATATAAATTCTTCATTTTCTATTAACTTTCATTTGCTTTGGAGTAATTAAAAATCTAAGCAGTTCCTCTATTGTTATTCGCTTTGAAAATTAAAAATTTTTTGTGGAAGACATTTTGTTTCACCGGCTTGGCTTCTTGATTGTGCACCTTTTTTTTCAGTGCTAGACACGTTAAATAGCTGAACGGTTAGCTGCAAATTTTGTTGCAGATAATACCGTACTCCGGCAAGAGTACGGATCTATAACAACCAGTTCATGCTGTACAATTCCATGGAAAATTCTACCCAATGTTTCTAGTTTTCATTTCCTAAATTTCTGAAAAATGCTGATTGCACAAAAATATTAATATTAATGTGTTCATAAGTGGATTATAACATGCTCTTATAAATGTTATGTTTTCTTACAGGATTCAGAAATGGTACATTCAAGAAGACTGACCGATTTGGTGGTGGCAACCGCTTTGGAGGATTCCAAAAGAAGACCAACGGTTACGGCCAGCAATCCCACGGTCACAAGAGATTCGACTAAATCCCTCACCGATTTGTACCTGACTTATTTTTTATTTAATTTTTTATACTGAAAAGTTCATTGAAATAAATATACCTGCAACAAATGATGTTGCAGAGTTCATTCCATTGACTTAAATATGTGATCTTTTTTAGAACTAATGTTTCCTCTCTTTTATATGTAAATGTGTACATTCTTTAAGACTTAAGAAGAGAAATTATTTATATAAGTAAGCCTTTTTAGTTTTTCTTTCTTTTTTTTTATATATGTAAGTGTGTGTAAATAGTATTTTTAAAAAAAAAAACTAATCTTAATGAAGCACTTCTAGTTTATTTTTAAAGTTTTCTCATTCTCTCGAGTGGATGTATCAGTATTATATAAAAAATAAAATTGAAAAAAAAAATGCAAAACCTATTATGGGAGAGATGTTGCTCTGTTAATTTCATAATGAATAAGAGAAATAAAACATTAATCTATCTTTTGACTTGTTTATTCATAATCTGATCAATGAGTGTGCATGTGTTAGCTACAAACCCAAAAATAGTGGAAGCTGAACATTATTTATTCTGAGTAAGGCGAACATTTCAACTTTCTCTTCCTTGTTATGAATGGAAAGTTGAATCTTATTTGTTGAGATTTTTATTGTTTTATCTTGTTGTGCCAACAAATACTCATATTCACTGCAATAAGGAAATGTTAAAAATAAGCAAATGTAGAGGAAGAAAAACATGTTTAGACTTCAGCGATAAACATTTAGGAAAGGAATAAATGACTGGGCGATGAGAGGGAGTAATTCAGTCATAATTCTATAAACAAAAACATGTTTTCAAATTAATGAGTTTTTTATTTGCTGTTATGGCTTAAGTTATGTGCATTAGGCTGCACCTACATTGGACCCGTATTTCTCCCGATCCAATCCAATTTTGTTAGACTGACAGCGGCCGACATAAGGTCCGGGACAAAAAGATAGCCCACCCAATATTTTTCATCATAATCAATTGTAATCATTGATATAATTTTTTCGAATTAATCTGTAGTGTATTCAGCTCAAATGTGGTCTGATTTGATCCGTTAGAAAGCAGGAAAAAAAATAGTTTGAGAGAATTCATGTTATTATTTGATTTGGGATGAGACAAAATGATAGCACACTTGTTGTTTATTTACAAACAAAGCCAAATCCCTCTGAGTAGACAATGCTAATCCAGTTCTGTTTCTGCTTTCATGCTGTTAACATTAAATTAGTGCCATGGGACGAGCAAAATCACTGACCCCAAGTGAAAAAAATATCATTCAGCGAATGAAAAATCGAGGGTTTTGTATTTCCGATATTTCAAAAAATACCGGTAGGAGTAGGAAGGTAATTTTAAATTTTTTGAAGTCTCCAGAAAGCTATGGGACGAAGAAATCACCTGGGAGACCGCCAGCTTTATCAACACGTGAAAAACGGGCAATTCTAAGGGTAGCGTCCAACTCAACTTTAACGGCCCGTCAAATTGCGGCGAAAGCTGGTGTAGTGACGAATGTGAATGAAAAACGTCCAAAGGGTCATTCGTGCAGCTTCTCACATCAAAAGGAAGAAAATGAAAGGTATTCCACCTTTAACCTCGGCACATAAAGAAAGAAGAAAGGAGTTTGCCCGTGAACATGTCCAATGGAAAGACGAGTGGAAAACAGTCTTGTTCACAGACGAAAAAAAATTTAATCTTGACGGTCCTGATGGCTGGGCTCACTATTACCATGACCTACGGAAGGAGGAAAAAGTGTTTTCCAAGAGGCAAATGGGAGGAGGCAGCGTCATGATATGGGGAGGCATTGGATATGATCACAAAACTGATTTAGTGTTTATTTCTGGTCGAATGAACAGTCAGCATTATGTTAATTTGTTGGAAAACCAACTAAAAAAATATTTTGAACTTGTTCCTAAAGAGGACGTAATTTTTCAGCAAGACAATGCTCCAGTCCACACGGCAAAAGTTGCAAAAGAGTTTTTTAGAAAAGAAAATATTAGAACTATAGATTGGCCGGCAAGATCCCCGGACTTTAATATCATCGAAAATGTTTGGGGGCATCTTGCGAGAAGTGTTTACAGTGGTAGCCGACAATTTGAGTCTGTTGAAGAATTAAAACAAACAATTCAGGAGGAGTGGGCAAATCTCCCTCAAGAATTGATTCGGCGTCATTTTAACTCACTTTCAAATCGTATGATTGCTGCATTAGAAAAAGGTGGTGCGTATACAGGATATTAAATTTTAATTTGTATTATTTTAATTGTGTTTTAATAAAGAATTTTATTATTATTGTTCATTGTGCTATCTTTTTGTCTCACCCCAAATCAAGTATTATTTACTAATTCTTACAAATTAATTATTTTCAACTCCTAAACCTGAACATCGGTTCAAATTTGAGTAGAATACCCTAGATATTAATTTAAAAAAATTATATCAATGGTTGAAATTGATTAAGAGAAAAAATATTGGGTGAGCTATCTTTTTGTCCCGGACCTTAAGTGCCTACATTGGTCCCGATCCGATTTAGTCTCAGCTTGTCAGTAATGACCTTGTAGTGAAGTGAAAATGAGTGATTAATTTAAGAAATACCACCTAATAATCATAGAAACCTTCAATTAGGTTTAATGTTAGAGGTATTAAGGAGGAGGAGTTGAGAGGCCATTCAGTCTTCTGGAAGTATATCAGTCCAGCAGTATACCTACTGCTGACTGGGAGACAAGGTCAACCATGGCGATGTCTGTTAGCTTTAAAAATTACAACTTGCAAGCAGTCTTATTACTGAATATAGTAGTAATAAGGGGGGGGGGTGGAATTCTGAGTATTATATTGGGAAAATTCAGACTCACAGGAACTCATGTTTGCGCCCTTCAAGATGCTCACAGGGCATCTTGAAATTCCACTTGAAGAGCTCTACAAACAACAAAATAGTGATTCATATTGGAGATGGAGATAGTTAGCCTTTGCAGAGATACGAAGACAAGGTATAGTTGGGATTTTGCTAGGAGAGAAAACGTCAGACTTTCAGGAAGAAATCTGTATTTGGAAGTTTCGGCTGCACATTGGCAGCCTTCTTCAGCACTAGAGAATGCCTAGGGGGAAGGGAGGAAGACCTCGAAGACACTTTTAGGTAACCATGGTTGGATGTATATGAACATATACATGTATATAGGTAACCATATACATCCAACCACGATTACCTAAGTGTCTTCCTCCCTCCCCCCCTAGGCATTCTCTAGTGCTGAAGAAGGCTGCCAATGTGCAGCTGAAACGTCCAAATACAGATTTCTTCCTGAAAGTCGGACTTTTTTTCTCCTAGCCAAATCCCAACTATACCTTGTCTTCGTAAAATAGCGATTCTTTTTTTACATATACGTTGCTATAAGCAAGTGCGAAAATAACAAGCAGTAAAAGCTGAGGAAAACATGAAAATTTGAGTTGATAAAAATGCTTCATCTTGGTGCTTTTCCAAGTGTCACGTTCTTATGCCTAGTGTCATTTGGAAAGCATGGAATAAATAAAGTTAACATTTTTTGGAAAGAATTATAATGCATACTCCAATGAAATACTAAGGAAAAGTTAGATTTTATGCATCAATAACTAAGTAGTAAAAATTGCTCTGAAAGATAGTGGCAACTGAAAATTGTTTCTCATCTTAGGGCCTTTGCACACGTGGCCGCATAGTGGTAACGTTGATCCCTATGGAGCACTGCATACTGGGCATTTGTGGCCTGACTAGCAGTGCTTCCAGAAATGTGGTGGCTCGGGGATGCGATTTTGCTGGCCACCAGCCTGCATGATCTGGATCTTTATTGATAATCATTAATAAATATGCAAGCGATAGCGACAAAAATGAATGTGGTTAGTAATTTTAATGTGAATTGTATTTTAACTAAATAACAGCAATGCATTATTACAGTTTTTTTAATCTTAATTCAAACAAACATACTGTATGTTGTATTATATTTCTGTGTATATATACAGACAGTCATGGACAAAATTAAGTGGACATTCCATAAATTTAAAAAATAAATATTTGTTTTGTTACACTGTTTTAAATAAAATTAATAATAGTCAACTTTTAAACAGAATAATATTTCACATTGAGATTTAATAACATTATAGAACTTTTCTAGATTATTCCTAAAGGCTAGTACACACTGAGACTCAAAGTTGCGGGGCACTGGGAGCTGTCCCCCAGTGCGTGAGTCAATAATCATTGTTTCAAAAACATACATTAAAGTAACGAAAACTTATTGTTTATTAACATAATAGGCACGGGTGTATATAGGAAATAATTTCATGTTAGTTTTTGCTACTTGCCATGGAATATCTGTTTGTGATGGATTGGGAGGAACGGTATGGGTAGTCCCATAGTGAAGAGGTAAGGGTATTGACTTAGGGAGGGTCGCATAGTGAAGAGGTAGAGGGAAGGTCGCCTAGTGAAGAGTTAGAGGGAGGGTCGCATAGTAAGAGGTAGAGGGAGGGTCGCATAGTGAAGAGGTAGAGGGAGGGTCGCATAGTGAAGAGGTAGAGGGAGGGTCGCATAGTGAAGAGGTAGAGGGAGGGTCGCATAGTGAAGAGGTAGAGGGAGGGTCGCATAGTGAAGAGGTAGAGGGAGGGTCGCATAGTGAAGAGGTAGAGGTAGGGGTATTGATAGAGGGAGGGTCACATAGTGAAGAGGTAGAGGTAGGTAAGAGGGTTACCATGTTGCTTTCCCAGTAACACATGATTTGAGGGTCAGTCTTCAACTGTGCTGCAAGGACAGAGGTTGTTAGGATAGTTTATTTTTGTCGATTTTTATCCTTTTACAATGCATGTATTTTTACCTACATTGTTCTTATGAATTGACGTTCGACTATGTTCATTGTGGAACGAATCTATTTAAAAAATTATAAATATAGATTTAAGCTTACCAGTAATATGCAGTTCAGCTGCTACAGCCTTCCATTCTTTGTCCAACAAATGGCGGTTGTGATAGTTTTTATGCCTTTTGTCCCACAGTGGTGGACGAATTTGCACCGCGATAATTAAATCTGCCTTCATTTACTGCAGTTAATAGTTTTTTACAATTCCAAAACACTAATCTCAGATGTTGAAGAGTGCAGCAGAGGGTGGAATTGGGTAGTAGAGGACTTGAACGGACCAATGACGGAGAAGCCACGCCATAGACCCCGCTGTAGACCGCTCGAAAAGACAAACAATGTTGTCTTCAAAAGCGGGCGGGCGGGACCTCCTGGAGGCCCGCGAGGTACACCTCTACCTCTATCTCTTCACTATGCGAGTACCCATTTCAAACAATCTGTTTGTGTTACGTAGAGGTACCTCTTCACTATGCGAGTACCCTAAAGCAAACATTAGGAAAAGATAGTCTTCAACTACCTGTTGATCAACAACTAAAACCTTCTTCGGGTGATTTACAGTTTATTCAAGTTAAAAATTGACTTTACATTTCATTTCTTAGATAAAACTGGTGTTGACCAAGATAACGAAACTTTGAAATTTTTAGAATTATATGCAAAGAATATGAATTGACGGGACTTGAGGTTGGCTGCTGTGAAAAGAATTTGCAAAGCGATGAAAATTCCAGCCAAATGAAGTCAACGGCAAATTCAAGAATGGACAAAGTCCATATTTCCACGAGCTTCTGGGTAATCCTCATACAGGATAATCCATTTCTAATAAATTTGTAGCCCCCAAATTCCTCCTTTTTTCGATTCACTCAATAGCTCTTTTTCTTCCGTTTTGTCATATTTACTTGACGTTCCATTAACTTATGGGCCACAATACTACTATAAACCGTATCGATAATTCCACAAATTTATTGTAAAAACCATTATTTCCAATCCTGATTCGTGGCTGTTTGGATGGACATGCGATCTCCCGCTTCATCCCCACTTGGATTTTCTTGAGGCAAGAACCACGAACAGTGGGGGGGGGGGGCTTAGCCCCCTCAGAATGAAAATTCACAATATTTTTTGATTAAGTTAGAAAACAAAATTTTTTAGGCAAATTAATAATAATAAGGTCTATATAATGTATGTTCTTAGTTTATCAAATACTTCCTTAATGTTTTCCAAGTGTCTCGTTTTAAAAATTTGATTCTACATCCCCAGGGGCGGCGGTAAGCCCATACTAAATTAGCCCCCCCCCCCAGAAATGTTTGTCTAGAGACGCCAATGACCACAAAAGTGTGTTTAAAAGCGAGCACGCTTTCGAATTATTGCCCTGTAAAAAACTAGCTTTATTCTTATATATGTTTGCAATTAAAAATTAAGTAATTTACTATTTGTATTTGAAAACATTGGAGATAAATCATAGCATTCCTGTTATAGTGAATATGAATAAAAGCTAGTTATTGTAGCTATGTTTATGCCTTGCATCTCAGTGGTAAAAATCAAAAGGATTCTGTCTTTCAAATTGCAGTCATTTTTTAGGAGAAAAAAGTAATTATTTTACACTTAATTTATTGTAAAGATACATATAAAATCCAACCCATTGTGGGCCATAATGACAAACATGCTTGTTACAAACATTTTATTTTCTGATATTTGACTTATAAAACAAATAATATATTTTAAAGATATAATTACAAATGTACAATTAATAAATAATCATAATAAAAATCTCAGGTGACTATTATAGTGTGAGATGTATATATCTTGTCACTTGGCTGTGGACGGGTAGGGGAAGGTGCAGGCGCTTCTATCCAATCACGGCCTTGCTGGGTTGCCACTCTTCCCTCTCCTAGAGCGTGGACTGAGAGGGTTGTAGAACTGGCAACGTCGAGCCCCCTCTGTGCTTTCCCCAAATGGCAAGTTACATTTCTCCCATTCTAGGCACTATCTTACCTATCTGTTTTTTTTTTTTATATTACAGCCAAACGTACTTTTCGATTATTCTTCAAATTTTGCACAAATGTTCATTGATGGACGTTCGTTAATAAAAAGTAGTATTATAAAAAAAAGATCGAAACATCTTTGCATGAAAAATTGTTGACTTACACCTTTATGCTATAAATTATCATGACTGAATTAACACTAATGATTAAAGAAAATTTTAGAGTGATAAGGGATTTGCGAGAGAACTTGATACCATTGTACATCTCTCATCCACTATCTAACTCAACACAGACGAACTCTACTTAACAGATTTTTTTTTAATGGAATATTAACTCAAATAAAACCTACATCTTATCATTGTGACAAGGTTAGAATAATTTAATTAACAATAAATGGAACATAATTTACATTACAGTAGGACCACCATTATCCCGGGGTAATGATGAGGAGGGTGGTCCACGGAAAATCGAAAACCCCGGATAATCGAAACACAATATTTTATTGACTAATTGTGCTGGATTATAAGGTTATAAAGAAAAACTGTGTACAAGATGTCATGTAAACCTTCTTATTTCCATTGAGAAATGTGTATATAAACGTTTTATTAATTAATAATTTGTACAAGTGCAAAAATAAACTCAAGTTCAAATTAAATTTTGTTGTCGAGAAAGTCAGTAATTTTTCGTCGTTTTTTGATACATAATTATTTTCTTATATCTGTTCTGATCGCCCGTAACAAGATAATTTTGCTGAAATCGGCATTCGTATGTACTCGTGTGAAGAGTTAAAGCCCAACTGAGGAAGTATTTCCTTGGTAGGCTAACAGCCCAGTAGGGGATTCATAGAAAGACATGAAAACTTTTCAGTTCCTAGAATATGAAATAAATTGAGATGCTTCCAGAAATATGGAATCATCACATTCTTCCGAAAACAGCGCTGTTTTTACATTCTTTAGTTTACAATGTATGTAATTAATTTAAATTCATATTTATGTACATAATCGTCATTACATACATACAAATATTTCATACATAATTATGAAATCAAATGCTTCAGTTGATAAAAATAAAAATAATGCAGTAAATATGTTCGTATGTACATAATATTTAAAGAAGGAATAAAAATAAAAATTCCCCTATCGAGACCCCGGTTAATTGGAATCCCGGATAATGGAGTCCCGGATAATAGAGTCCCGGATAATAGAGCCCCGGATAATAGAGTCCCGGATAATGGAGGTCTTACTGTATTTACTATTATGTGCCACTTAAAAATTCACAATATATTTTTGTCCACAATTTTATTATTTACATTTTGTTCAGTCTGATGTTTTAAGCCACCTTGTAAAGGTTCCTAGATGCGTGTTCCCTGGATTGTATTTTGAAAAAATCTTCAGAAAATCTTGAGGCCTTTGTTTAATTAATTTGTTGAAGGCGCTTTTTATTTGTTTCTTCTGTTCTTTTGTGCACTTCCCACAATTCGTGCGAAATACCTCAGCCAGATATTCTGAAATAGAGAATACATTGCATTAGTACCTCAATTTATTACAATAAAAATATAATTTTTCATGTGCAGGCAGAAGGTCATTGAATAAAATCCTAAATGACCGTAACAGTCAATAACGATTTCGTAAACAGCTGATTGTTGCTACGTTCTATTAGGCTGTATCTAGTTTTTAGGCTCCTGAAGAGGCATCATATGATGCGAAACACGTAGAGTTATTTTAATAAATTGACTATTACTGTAATTTCTAATTATATTCAACGACCTTCTGCCTAAACATGAAAAATTGTAGAGATTTGGGTCACTACTTATTTTAATAAAAATATATATAACGATTTATAAATGTATACTGGGGATACTTCGTTGGGCTGCTCATGTCAAAATGGACGCTCTATCCGATTCCTCCGTTATAATTGCAGGATGTTCTCTTTTTACTGGTCGAGGTTTTTATTATTCATCAAGGTCAGGCGCAAATGTGAAGTTTTTCTGTATTTATTAAGTAGTGTAGTACCACGCATTGACAAGATTCTGGAAGGAAATAATTAAAAAAGTCTGTCACGCAGGAGCTGCATAACTAAGCACTTTCCTCAGAATTTGGGTAGTGTAGACTGCTTTCCAGAACAATTTCCTTAAAATATCCTAGATAAATAAAACAAAAACATGAATAGTTCTCTTTTAATTTTGTAATGAGTAACTGATAAATTATTAATTTGCTTCCAGAGTTATGTTTACACATGGTACCTACTACACTACGTAATAAATACAAAATCCTCATATTATCGTATTTTGATCTAACGCAGGAACCGGATACAGTCCCTCTAGCGCTCCTTCCGGCGCCTTTGTGAACCTATGTCTGGCTGGCTTTTCTATTGAAGTATATTACAAAGTGAACCCCCCTTTCCGATTGACAGATTCAGCTCATTTTTACAACACTTCTTTCTCATGAGTTACCCACGACGTATACCGCGTTTCGTTACAATACAGCAGAAATTACGACCAGTATGAGTATATTAGTAATTTGGGTCCGGAGTAAACCCCCCCTCCTAATGAACCGATTTAGTTTATTTTTACAACACATATTTACCTGTAGATTAGCACTATGAATACCGAGTTTCGTCGAAATACACCTAAAATCACGGCTGGTAGTGGCGAATTGGTATTGTCGGTCCGGAGTAAACCCCCCCTCCGTATGAACCGATTTAGTTTATTTTTATATCTCACTTTTCTCTCTATATTACCAGTACGAATACCAAGTTTCGTTGAAATATAACAAATATTACGGCTGAAATGGTCAAATTAGTGTTTTGGGTTCGGGGTAAACCCCCCCTTCCGGTGGACCGATTTTGGTGGTTAACGAACTCGTTCAATCGTTTGCTAATTGAATGCTATATACCAAGTTTCGTGACGAAAAAACAAAAACTCTGGCCGCTATCGTGTTAACAGACACACACATATATATATATATATATATATATATATATATATATATATATATATGCATATATATATATATATATATATATATATATATATATATATATATAGATATATGCATATATATATATATATATATATATATATATATATATATATATATATATATATATATATATAGATATATATAAATTTTAACGGGGGTCATTTTCGGTGTCTACTAGGTAGGATCGATAAAGATTTGAAGAAATTTTTCAAAAATTCCGTCATGAGTCCAACCTCAATAGCTACTTTCCTTCGGAGGAAAGTGCTAAAAAGTCCGTCTCGCAGGAGCTTCATAGCTAAGCTCATTCCTCAGAAGATGGGTTGTGTAAACTGCATTCCTGAATAATATGCTTAATATAACCTAGGAATATGTATATAAATTTTAACGGGGGTTATTTTCGGTGTCTACTAGGTAGGATCGATAAAGATTTGAAGAAATTTGTCAAAAATTCTGTCATGAGTGCAACCTCAAAAGCTACTTTCCTTCGGAAAGGTAAAAATTAATAAAAAGCTAAAATTTATTTATTTATTAAATTTTAACGTTTATTTATTATTAACTACGAATTTTAGGACGGGTTACATAGGTCACCACCCTTTTCTAGCCAGTACAGGGCTGATGCCTTTTCTTTTTCCTAAAGAAAAGCCACCAACCCTAGTGGGAATCGAACCCACGACCATTTGGCATGGAGTGTTAAGAGCTCGCGTATTAACGCTCACGGCCACCGGGCCTCCAAGCTGAAATTAATAATTGAAATAGTTGCTCTTTGCAAATATAAAGAGCAAAACTATTCATGTTTTTCTTTTATTCATATAGGTTATTTTAAGCAAATTATTCAGGAATGTAGTCTACGCTATCAAAATTCTGAGGAAAGTGCTTAATTATGGAGCTCCTGCGTGACGGAAATGTTTGATTCTTCTCGCGCGGAGCATATATCGTCGATACAAAAGCAAACTAACGAATATGAAAAAATGCATCTTTCATTGTCCATCTTTAATAATTTCTGCTGGACTTATTTACGGCAAATTCTTCAATCTGACTTCACTCTATTAAAGGGAAAATATTCCACTATCAAAAGGTCAAATCTGCCGAATATTTGACTGTCCAAAAAAAAGTTATGAATAAATACTTTTCCACTCTGAAAAGTGGTGATTTTCATATTTGTATCGACGATATCACGGGTACTTATAGACCGAGAGCTGGCAACGCACTTTTCATGAAGTGTTTTATGCACCCTGAAATTTTTCTATAATGTACCTCTTAAGTAGATAAGCAGGTAAGTATGTATGTGTTTCCTGGACATACCTTGGAACACCAGGTACTGCGCATAGGGGACAGGTGCAAAACAATATTGCCCAAAAGTAGAGTTTTATTCAGAAGCCAACTTCTATTAATGAAAAACATTACAAATTAAGGCAATTTTAAAATTATTTATAAATAAGGCAGGCACTTTTAAAGGGGTTAAAATGTAAATTTAAAAATAAAAACAATGTACCTAGTTTTTATTTTTAATATTAAATGAAGTGCTTTATTCACGCTGCGATTTAAACAGTATCTTCAGGCAGCGCGAATAAAACTCTCATTTAATATTAGAATAAAAACAATTAATTTTTTTTTTATGCGTTATACCCCTTAAAAGTGTCTGCCGTATTTATTATTCATTGTAAAATTGTCTTAATTTTACATTAAAGATAGTTGGCTTCTGAATAAAACTCTATTTATGGGAAATATTTTTTTGTACCTTTTCCCTATGCGCAGTACCTGGTGTTCCAAGGTATATCCAGGAAACACATACCTTCTTATATATCCAAGATGTTCATTATAGCAAAATTTCAAGATGCATAAAACACTTGATGAAAAGTGCGTTGCTGGCTCTCGGACTATAGGAAATTGATGCCTATGAAAAAATACCCGACCAAGCAACTAAATTTGGTCGGGATGCGGTCTAAGTCATAGAGTAAACCGTGGCTGAATCTAATTTGTAACTTTTGAAACAAGTGCTGTCATCAATATCGTACAGCACAGCACCGATTTATTGAAATTGGTTAAAATTTGGAGGCTGGAGCCTTTTTTGAAACACTAAATGTCGTTTGGCCCCACTGTGCGGCGTATCTCTAGAACAGAGTGAGATATAAATGTGTGGTTGGTTGGGTTGAACTACATTTTTTATTAATTTTCGGACATTAGAGTATTGTCATTAGCTTCCGATACACCCTGTTTATATACAACTTTGATCAACCGTCATTTTCGTGATCGGCACTTCCTGAATGTGTCAAAGCGGATTGCGTCTCTATAGAAGGAGGACGGTAACGCAATAAAAGCAAAAGAGAAGAATAACAAATAAAAGTCCGACTTGCAGGAACTACGTCATCTTAGCGCGCTTCCGTTCTTATCCCTATTCCTATTAGTAAAGGAATAACTTTCGCTCTTGGAAACACTATAACAATTTTTCACAGTTTCTTACCTTGTTTTAGTCAAATAATCGTTTTACTGTTAAACGCAATTCAAATAAGTAACAGCCAGTAAAAATGTTAGGTAAACAGATACAAAACCTGTTCAAAAGAGCAAAACTAACACTTACGAATATTCAAGAGCTTATTCCTCCGATTGACATCGCCCCATCAGAAATTACATTAGAACCTTTTTTTGTAGAGCATTTAGTAAGCTTTGGAAGGGTTACCTCCCACGTACCACGATTTCCCTACCGTTTTCGATATATTATAGAAATTATTCGAAAATCCCAAAACTTTTCATGCCTGTTAATGAAATATTTTATTTATAGTAATTCCTTAACTCCAAAAGGAACCAAAATTTACCTATCATAGATTAGATAAATATAAAAAAAAGTCAGTCCCGTAACAGGCCACAAGGGCCCAGAGGGGCAGATACTGAGAGGTATCTGATTCTTGACCATACGGCACACTAGGGAGATAGTGAGGTCAATACTATGCTCCGGCCGCCTGATTTTCCCCTTGGCTGCTTCGACTGCTTGAGTCATTAGCACCCAAGGTACCCATTATTAATTAAATTAATTAAAGGCTGGGTGAGCCTAGGGACGATCTGGGACCCCAAATCCAACCCTCGAACGGCAGCACCAGAATAAAAAATCTTTAGTGCGCGCTCGGGTTTTGAACCTGGTCCTCCAGTTCATTAGTCCAGTGCTCTACCACTGAGCTAACCTCGCCCCCAGATAAATATCAAACGTCTGGTACAAGTTCCAATTGAATTAGTCGTTTCTGAAAACCCACACTGAAAATTAGTTTGGAAAAGTAGGTGTATCAATGTTTCTCGAATACGGTTACAGACATCGCTTTAAAAATGGTTTCATTCGTTTTTGTAGGCCCATAACCTATAAAACGAGTACCTGCAAGCATATGCACTCGAAAACGTAAGCGTTACGATTTTTTCGCGCGAATTCCGCGGTAGACGGAATCTCCAGGTTAACAAACTTGACTTTTTAAATTAGAGAGAAAATTTGTGTACCAAATTTCATCAATATCGGACCATTTTTTAGGCTAGGAGATAGCGAACAGACAAATATAAATACAAATTTGAACCATCGTTATATTATTAATCTATGGGATCTGAAACGTGAAATTTTCGTGTCGGTACTTCCGGATTGCGTCATGAGGTCAACCTTATAAGCGGGTTTCCTCCCTATTGGGGGAGAGAGGAACCGCGCTAAAACTTAAGCAAAAAGAACGTGAGTACATCTATAGCCTGACCCTTGGATCCAACAATGCTAAGGCCCCTGACTGTCCGTTAGTCGCCTTCCTCAGCGTCCGCGTGATCAGTGAAGTGACAGCTAACGGTTATTCGGACTTGAAAGGAGATAAGCTACTGATTGCGTGCTAACGGACACCGAGGCGGTAGAAAGTGAATCCGGTTTGTGCGAGTCCTTCTCACAGCTGTTCGGGGAAAGGGTAACATCTCTCTAACGGTCCCTGCACCGACCTCCTTCAGAGGGATCTATAGTGGATTACTGGGCCTGCACTTTCTACTCTTGTCGACAAGCGGACCCTCAAAATAGAAGGCGACTAGTTAGGATGTTGACGTTATAATAGGTTGGGTTATTTAAATCGTCGGAACGATTTTCTTCTTGAAGGACACTTTCGATAGCGTGCAAATTTAAAAGAACGCGAACGGAGAAAGTATAAATTGTCCTTCATGTTCTCCTTTAGTTGAAAACTTCAGAAAACTCTTCTAAAACCTGTTGAAATCCCGCATGCGTGAAATTCTAAGACAAATATTCCCGACGGATCCGCCATTTGTTAAGTCCCCTTGAGAGGTTAGGCTAGGGAGATTGTGATCAATTTTTATCAATATTTAGCCAAAGCTAAGGCTAAAAAAAATTCGAACTATAACGTTGTCTGTTAAAATAGATGGTTTAGTTGGAGGGAAAAGAGCGTTGCCAATGTTCCCGGTGCAGAAAATTGGCGGTAAAACATCTCTCTGTCAAAACCTTATCACTAGTATTAATAGATAGTTACTCTTAGCCATTATCACTTAAATGCTATAGTGGTATTCTTCCAAGCGCTAGGCATTCCTTGACTTCTCAAAGAACTTTCAGGCATGCGCTAATTGTTGAGAAAAATATTCTCGACGGTTTCGCCATTTGCAAATTCTTATTTCAATGAGCAACATAATATTTGAAACCCTATAAAAACTGTTTATGTCTCGTTCAGGACCAGGGGAGGCTTTGAGAGGTCAGACAAGGGAGATAGGGTTTAATTTTTATCAATACTTAGCCAAATCTATTGCGAAAAACAATTTAAGCTATAACCTCACCTGTTTAAATAGATGGTTTAGACGGAGGGAAAATAGCGTGGCCTATGTTCCCGGTGCAGAAAATTGGCGGTTAATATTCTCTATGTGATAACCTTATCACTAGTATCATTAGATAGTGACACTTAAACATAGCTACCTAAATGTTGCCGTGGTCTTCTTCCACCCCCTAGGCATTCCTTGACTTCTTAAAGAACTTTCTTATTATAAGCTGTTCAGATTGATGAAAAGTTTAATTCCGCATGTGCCAAATATTGGAGAAAATATTTCCAACGGTTCCGCCATATGCAAATTACCATTTCAATGAGGTTTGCGCTACTAGAAAATCAAAACTGATTAGGTCTCGTAGTCGGAGAGCTGGCAACGCACTTTTCATGAAGTGTTTTATGCACCCTGAAATTTTGCTATAATGTATCTCTTAGGTAGATAATAAGGTAAGTATGTGTTTCCTGGACATTCCTTGGAACACCAGGTACTGCGCAAAGGGGAAAGGTGCAAAACAATATTGCCCAAAAATAGTGTTTTATTCAGAAGCCAACTATTGTTAATGAAAAAAATTACAAATTAAGGCAATTTTAAAATTAATAATAAATAAGGCAGGCACTTTTGAGGGGGCTAAAATGTAAATTTAAAAAAATAAAACAATGTACCTAGTTTTTATTTTTAATATTAAATGAAGTGCTTTATTCACGCTGCGATTTAAACAGTATCTTCAATAAACATATTTGAAAATAATATCAAAAGAGCAGACACTTTTTTGGGGTTTAATTATCAGGAAATATAAAAATAAATGTTGCCTATGATAGACTGCAATACACTGCGCGTAACCGTAACAGTGCATGAGACGACCGCGCAGTGTTGGTTGTTTTCTGTGCTCTCATTGGTTCTTGCTCACATGATCTTGTACAGCTGTTCCGGTTTTAATGGCACCGCGAATAAAACTCTCATTTAATATTAGAATAAAAACAATTATTTTTTTTTTTTTATGCGTTATACCCCTTAAAAGTGTCTGCCGTATTTATTATTCATTGTAAAATTGTCTTAATTTTACATTAAAGATAGTTGGCTTCTGAATAAAACTCTATTTATGGGAAATATTTTTTTGTACCTTTTCCCTATGCGCAGTAACCTGGTGTTCCAAGGTATATCCAGGAAACACATATATACCTTCTTATATATCTAAGATGTATATTATAGCAAAATTTCAAGATGCATAAAACACTTCATGAAAAGTGCGTTGCTGGCTCTCGGACTATCGTCAGAACATCAGAACCAGGAAAGGCTGTGAGAAGTCAGGCAAGGTAGATTTTTAATGTTTATCAATAGTTAGCCAAAGCTAAGATTGAAAACAATTTAAACTATAACTTTGCCTGTTCAAATAGATGGTTTAGTTGGAGGGGAAAGAGCGTGGCCTATATTCTCGGTGTAGAAAATTGGCGGTTATAATTCTCTCTGTGATAACCTTATCACTAGAAACTTAATGAAACGTTCTCCGACTTAGCTTTGGCTAAATATAAATATTAAACACTGTCTCTCTGCCTACAGGCTTTAGTCGAAGATAGTACTAGAATATCAAAAACCGAAAATAGAAATTCATTATGGGTGTGTCTGTTGTCCACAGTATTAGCTGGATTCTCACTCGTGAAATGTGGGTTCGAGTCCCAGTAGTGGCTAGTTGACTATATCAGCGATGGACTTGCTTAAATCATTCGCTATCATCCTGTTATGGAGGTTTAGAATGTGTGAAGGCATATAGTTACCCAGGTGCTAATGGTCTAGACGGGGAAGTGTCGAAAAAAAATTAGAATTGGAATTTGTGCCAAACATAGTACTAGTATTTCCCCAGGAATAAACAGATGTCGGTTCGATTCCCGTTAG
The DNA here is from genome assembly GCA_946811695.1 of Gonocerus acuteangulatus. Lineage (NCBI taxonomy): Eukaryota > Metazoa > Arthropoda > Insecta > Hemiptera > Coreidae > Gonocerus > Gonocerus acuteangulatus. The sequence continues at coordinate 4,896,052 of OX328131.1, read as the reverse complement.
TGGCTGTTTTTTTCATCTATTGGCTAGTTGAAGGAATTCTCTCCTGCACAATGGGTATTTAGTTAGTGTGGAAACCTATAGATAGCCTGGCGCTAATCAGAATACATTGGGTAAAATACCAGATCATGGCAGGTAAGGTGAAATGCGCTTTTACTAATAAACAAAATGTGGGCGCAAACTAACAAAATTTGATACATCGTTGTGTAGCGACCACATCGCACTAGTATTTCTAAAGTGACACTACTCAAAAATCGGTGTTTTTCAGTTATGACTATGAAAGAGGTGGTAAATATCTTTTTATCAACCATCAAAACTGCATGTACCTGGCTTCAGAGATTGTACACCAAAGGGCACTTGTGTCACACTTCCTGTCGTAATGCTATTCCGTCTACATAGGCAAGAGTGACACATTTTCAGATGATTTTTTTTTTTTTTTTATTTTTTTTTTAGTTGTGTCACGTAAGATATACTAGTGCGACATGGCACATCTTTATTTCACTACCCATTGACAACAATTACGTCTAGGAGACGTAATTTATTTCATGGGTCATTGTTGGATTTGACGTCTCCAAGACGACTAGAACTCTCTTGCACATCCTTCGGAAACGTCGACGCGGATTTTATTTGTACGTCAAGAGATTAAAGCAGGCCATTCCTGTTCCGATTTGCAGTACGACTTGTGGTCTGACTTCCGAAAGTTTGACCACAAGTCGGATCGTGAATGGGCTTGTTGGAAGTCTAGTTGGACGAGTCGAAACATTTAGAGGAACGACTCGAAGGTCCGATATCCGATTGGTGACTGTGTTGGAGGGTGAATGTGGGAGTCGAATCAAAGTCGTCCAACTTACCTCAGTCAGTGCTTGACCTTCGGGCAACTTTGGACTGCACTCGATACATTTTTTGGCTCGTGGATGACGTACACAGACTACGACTAAAGTTGGATCGCTAGTTGGATAGCAAGTCGGAGCGTGAGTGGATTCGACTGTCCAACGAGTAGTCCTACTAAGTCGTACTGCAAATCAGAACCCTTAAGGAAACCTTTGGACTACAGCTAAAGACGAATCCAGCTCTATCCAATACTCGTGGTGCATCCTGCATCGATTTGATACATTTTTAGCGCTCGCATAAACTTGTTCAAGTGAAAAACAAAACGAGATCCATACCCGAGATATTTCGGACGTGTTTCATAAGCGTTAAAATATTGTTAAGAAGAAAAGTCCCTAAAAGGATTCTCGTCTTGAATATTAATCATTCTCCAAAGTACTGCTTTCTCGCCGCGGAACCACGTAGCAACGCTCTCATAATTCATTAATTCATTAGTTAAATACAGCGAGCCTACGTGGTCGGCCATAACTAGGTGACGTCACGCACAGAGCGTGAATGCGAAACCCGTTCGGGTTACATTGTTATGCGGGAGATTCACTTTCTGTCCAAGGATGTAGGCGGGGGATTGCATAGAGGAATAACAATGAATCGATTAGCTCTCATAGATCGGTGTCATGGGTCGATCGCTCAAGCAACGTTCACTCAATTCAATCTTATGGAATATCTTCTAAACACAGGGCTTGCAAATCATAATGGCTGATTTTTGTGGCTTTTCTGAATGAGATCACTATCAAAAATCGCATGGGAACTATATTTCTAGGAAATTTAATAAGTATTCGAATAAATGCTGTCTATTTACTGCGATTTCCCAACCAGTTTCGAGATATATTAGAATATATCCAAAAATCCCAAGAAACATCTCGTCTTTTCCAATTTCTTCCACAACAGCTATAGACGTGGCATTGGTAATGTTTTCATTAGATTGCCACATCTATTTACACATAAAACGTTAACCTGGACGTCTAGTGACGCAAAAACGTAAGCATTACGACTTTTTTTCGCGCAAAGTTCGCCCTCAAAACATGTGCGGATCTACTTGATAACGAATTTGACGTTTTAAATGACACAAAGTATTTTTGGATGGCGTTAATGGCCTTTACGGTTGAGACGCCATTATAACAAAAACCATTATATATATATATATTTTTGTAATTTCATGAAATTGGTACATTTTCAAACGAGCTAGAGAGCGAACAGGCTTACAAATTTAAACGACCGTTATTTCGTAATCGTTCAGAAACGTGAAATTTTCTCGTCGGCTTAACTTTGGTGATCTACGGGAACCGGATTCAGTTTATTTTCTACTAACCCGGAGCCCGAGGTTCTACGCAGCCCATGCTAATTCCCTAGTTTCCCTAATGCTGCCATTGTTCTGGCAGTTATGAAGGTGCCATCGGAATAGGCCAGGTGCTGATTGTGCCTTTAGCGCGGTTCCTCCCTCCCCCATAGGGAGGAACCCCGCTTATAAGGTTGATACAATGAAACAATCCGGAAGTGCCGACTAGAAAATTTCGCGTTTCAGAACCCCTACAGACCGAAAATAACGGTGGTTCAAATTTGTATATATATATATATATATTTGTCTGTTCGCTCATTACTGGCTTCCCTAATGGTCCGATTGTGATGAAATTTGGTTCAAAAATCCGTCTTCCAATTTGAAAGGTCAAGTTCGTTAACCAGCAGAATCCGCCCACTGGAAGATGGCGTTTGGGGCGAAATTCGCGCAAAAAAAATCGTAACGCTTACGTTTTAGCGCGGTTCCTCCCTCCCCCATAGGGAGGAACCCCGCTTATAAGGTTGATACAATGAAACAATCCGGAAGTGACTAGAAAATTTCGCGTTTCAGAACCCCTACAGACCGAAAATAACGGTGGTTCAAATTTGTATATATATATATATATATATATATATATTTGTCTGTTCGCTCATTTCTGGCTTCCCTAATGGTCCGATTGTGATGAAATTTGGTACAAAAATCCGTCTTCCAATTTGAAAGGTCAAGTTCGTTAACCAGCAGAATCCGCCCACTGGAAGATGGCGTTTAGGGCGAAATTCGCGCAAAAAATATCGTAACGCTTACGTTTTTGAGTTCATAAGCTTGTAAGTACTCGATTTACAGGCTTCTTGGGTTAGGAAAACGAATGAGACCATTTTTAAGGCGATAGCTTTAACCGTTTTCGAGAAAATTGGAAAAATAGTTTTTGAATGCCGTTTTTGGTTTGGGTACTTAGAATCAATGGATTCAGTTGAAACATTTTCTGCATGTTCTACTTTCATTAAAACTAATATGTTGAAATTTTTGTTACGTTTGGAGTTAAGGAAGGGTTAGAATAAAATATTTTATTAACAGACATAAAAAATTTTGGTAACTTTGTATACTTTCCTTAATATTTCGAAAAAGGTTGAGAATCTTGCGAAACGTAAGATCACCATTAGAAAGATTACTAAATGCTCTACAAAAATGGTTCTAATGAAAGTTTTGATTAGGCGATGTCAATCGGAGAAATAAGTGCTTAAACCTTTAAAGTAATTGATTTCGCTTATTCGAACTGTTCTTTTTGTCTTTGATTTTGGTACTTAGAATTATGGGATCAATTTATTGTTAAAAATGTAGCGATCAAAGAGGCTTCCCAAGGCTTTCCAAATGCCTCTGAGCGGAGGCCTTTCTGCCCGACTTATGGGATAGCTGACCCAAACAGGTAAGATTGTAAATCAAGACCTTTCAAGACTGGTTTGTTTGAGATTTCATTTGGCTAGGTGTTTCGCTATTGATCTAAACAAAGTAATAACTGTTTCTATTCTATGCCTTCATAAACACTAGAGATAAGAACGGAACCGCGCTAAGATGACACAGTTCCTGCGAATCGGACTTTTTTTTATAAATTGTACTACCAGTGTTTGTTCCTATCATGAGCGTATATAAGGGGGGGCTAAGGGGGCTGCAGCCCGCCCCCCCGAGATTTTGATTTGATCGGTAAAAATTGTATAAAACCCTTAAAATTAAATTAAATAAGATCATTTAGCTCATAAAAAATATTCTATTTTGAGTGTAATAGCGTTTTAGTTGGCTAAAACTCTTCCAAGATTTAAATAGTTAGTATTCCACACACTGGAAATGGTCTCAGCCCCCCCCGAAATTTTCCCAGCCCCTTCCGAAATTATTTCCTATATACGCCCATGGTTCCTATACTGCGGAAAGCGGCCTCTAAAAGTAGGTTGAAGATTATCGCCAATAATCTGCATCTTGCGTCTCGTGACCTGAAAGGCATCAGAGACGCCGGTTCTTACTTTACGACAAGTCTTTACGAGTGTCCGATATTCCTGTCGATGGATGAATATTTGAAGACATTTTTCAAAAATTGTAATCACTATTTCTCAAAAGCTGCATTCCTTAAGAAAATCAAAAAAAGGCCCGATGAAGTGTGCACAAATGTACTTTGCCTAAAAAAAAACGTCGAATTCCAACCAACCAGATTCCTGGCCGAATCGCTTCAATATAACAAACATTTCAACCGTTAAGAGCAAATTAGTAACTCATAACATGACCGTTGTTGTGGAAAATGGAAAACAACTACATTGTCCTTATGATTTCGGGTACCTATACAGGGTGTCCCGTAAATGTCTAGTAATATTGTTAGAGGTGATAGAGGACCCTTAGGGGAACAAAAAATGTTCTATGACGATTTTCCGAATTCTCGCCCATAAGGGAGAAAACGTCGTTTTATTGTTTTATCGAGACAATGGTGGTTTTTAAAAGAATAGTCGTTGTAGCTCCGTCCCAGGTGGTTCTACTAGAAAGGAAGTGAAACCAATCAAAAGCTGAGTAAATTTACTATAAGACTAGTTGGGAGTAAACATAAAAATGAATGAATGTAAGTATGTATATCTTACCAAAAGAAAGCTATTCTAAATGTTTGGACATTTTCTTGATATTTCTTTCCAGCGTTACTCCTCAATGGGCAGGATCTGAGATTTCCGGGTTTCACAAAAACTTCCTCATTTAACCAGCTTTCCATTCATGTATCACAACTCTGTGTTATTGAAGTATGTGAACGATTTAAGAACAAAAATTTAAAAAAAAACATGGATCTGTTAAAAGGAAATTATATTTTTTTCTTCAGTTTATTCAAAAAGCTGAAGAGAAATATTTCTTTTTCTCTCAGAAAAAGAAATATTTCTTTTTCTGGGAAATCTCAGATCCTGCCCATTGAGGAGTAACGGTGGAAAGAAATATCAATAAAATATCAGGAAATTTAGAATAGCTTTCTTTTGGTAAGATAAACATACTTACATTCATTCATTTTTACGTTTACTTCCAACTAGTCTTATAGTAAATTTACTCACCTTTCGATTGGTTTCACTCCCTTTCTAGTAGAATCACCTAGGACGGAACTACAACGACTATTCTTTTAAAAACCACGTTTGCCTCGATAAAACAATAAAACGACGTTTTCTCCCTTATGTGTGAGAATTCGGAAAATCGTCATAGAACATTTTTTGTTCCCTCTAACAATATGGCTAGACATTTACGGGACACCCTGTATACTTATATAAAGCATCTATTTGAAAGCTTATTAAATTTCCTACCAATACGATTCTTACGTGAGTTTCGACAGAGCGATTTTATTCGGACGGATGGATGGATGGATGGATGGATTGGACTTTAGGGCAAACAGCTTTCAGAGCATCATTGCCCGATCTCATTTATGTCACACTCACGTTTTTATTTTCTCGGAAAACATATACTTATGGTTTACAGTTATTATTATTTATTTTCTTGCTTTATTTTTTTTTTATTTTTTATTTATTTATTTATTTTATTTTTTTTTTTTTTTTTTTTACTAGTATAGAAACTTCTATTTGAATGAATCGTATTTCTTTAGATATTTACACATTTATATATATATATACACACACATGCACACATATACACATCCACATACATATATATACATATATATATACATATATATATATACATATATATATATATATATATATGTATATATATATACATATATACATATACACGCATAAATATTTTTAACATTAAACATTTATTTATTTATTTATTTTATTCGGAGAAATGGTTGTTCAAATGGATCAAATTCCGCTTAGGATACTCACAGGTTCCTGTTGTGGCGCCTAAGATCTTGCTTAAGATTGAGATTTAATTTTACATTTTTACGTGTGTTAACATTTTTTTGCATGGGCGTGTATATAAGGGGGGGGGCTGAGGGGGCTGCAGCCCCCCGAAATTTAGATTTGATCGGCAAAAATGTCATAAAACCCTTAAAAATAAATTAAATAAGATCATTTAGTTCATAAAACATTCTATTTTGGGTGTAATAGCGTTTTAGTTGCTTAAAACTCTTCCAAGATCTAAATTCTTAGTATTCCATACGCCGGAAATGGTCTCAGCCCCCCCCCCGAAATTTCCCCAGCCCCCTCCGAAATTGTTTTCTATATACGTCCATGATTTTTTGCAAACAACTAAGACAAAACTTTAGTAGTAGTTTCTATCCTCAATTTTCCAAATGACACTAGGATTAAGATGGGAAATACACAGTTCCTGCAAGTTGGCCTTTTTTTAAGGTCGGTCTGTAAAGTGTTTATATAATGGCTAAGATTGTCTAAACGTCCCTGTCGTTCTGGGGACTAGAATTGCAGCGTCTCTGGCAGTTTTCTGTAAATGGTTGACGGGAAGACTTTCGCTAATAATGAAGCCGCATTAGAAGCCAAGGAATTAAAATATTTGCATGATATGGTAGAAAATGTAATCCCTACAATAAATTTCGTTCAACTTTCATTAGGAGTCTTTTTTTTTTAAATTATCCGGCGCCAATAGCCAAATAGTTGATGCGCCGTTAAAAACGAAAAAAAATTATCCTTCCCCCCCCTCCTCAAAAAAAGGAAGGAATTCTGAGGTCAGTCACATTGCAATGTGGGTGATATAAAAGAAAATGTCTGTGATTTGGAATATACCCATAAAATATGAATTTTTATGTGAAGAATTGCCAGGATGACAAACTTAAAAGGTTTTAAAAAAGAGGCTGCTAGAAATAATATATTGAAAATGGCCTGAAGGCCGAAACGTTGTAAAAGGATGATATAAATAAAGGAATTATTAAGGTCTGAGGAATTGAATCAAACCAATTGTGCTTTTCCATTAGGAGGGACTCACCGTGATTTAACGGCTTGCATACTGGAATCATTTGCAGAAGATGTGAGTTCGGGACTCGTTTGTGGTAGATTGAATTTTTCTGCTTTGGGTCTGCCGAAAGGTTACAATGTTACAAAATGGGTACTTAGGAGGGGTTGATATCTCGATGATATTGGCCTGGAAGAAGATGCCTCGTAACAAAAAAAAACGGTAGATTATTTTTGGCGGGAGAATGGAAAGGGCGGGAAATGAAGGGAGATTGTTAGCATAAGGAAGTAGCATAGAGGTACTATATCTTACTCTTTGCCTCCCTGGCTGGTGGCGCACACGGCCCCTTGTCCAAGTAGCACCTCGTGTAAGCATCCATGAGTCTTCTATTGCTGAGTATAGAATCGACATCCACCGATGCGAAGTTCACCTCATATTGTGCCGAGCAGAGAGCTAGAAGCAACGAGATACACACTATATAACGCCACATTGCTGACTGACTCCCTTTCTCTCCGAAGATGCTGTCCCATGTTCGTGTTCACTTCGGCTATCTTCGGAATCCACCCCTCGTCCGGGGTCGAGGGTGTTTACGTCACAGATAAAATCTCAATTCGTACCTAAAGAACAAAAAAAAAAAAAAAGAAGAAATCACAACTTTGCGTTTTCTTCGTCCATCGGGAGGAACCTGCTTAAGATGTCGCAATCCACATGCCAGGGTTCAATAGAACCCGTTGAATTCGTTTTACACCACATAGGTCCCGAAAATAACGGTGGTTTAAATTTGTATATTTATATGATATAGGTCTGTAGGCACTTTAACAGTGTCAAAAATGGTCCAATTTAGGGGGCACCTACATTGGACCCGATCCGATCCGATGGTCACAGATTCTCAGCAGTTCAAACTTGTTTGTTTTTAGTCCGATTTCTGACCCACGACGCAAAATGGCGCCAAACGATATATTGTGTTTCAGAAAGGTCAGGAAAAGGTCTCGCAGGGATGCATTTTTTTACCTCCAACATTCAATATTCAACCTAATCGGAGGTTTCTATGCTTATTATGTGGTATTTCTTAACTTAATCACTCATTTTCACTTCACTACGAGGTCATTAGTGACAAGCTCAGACTAAATCGGATCGGGTCGGGACCAATGAAGGCACTCATCGCCTTATATTTCTACAAGTTTTCGATAAGTTGAAGCAGTATTTACTCTTTTATCGAAGTCCCTTATTCGACTTTTATGAATTAGGATATAGAGACAAATAAATACTTGTAGATTTAAATATTTATTTATTTTAATTATATTTGAAAATCATCCAAAATATAAATAATAGCAATAGTTTAATGCTAATCTGGCAGCTATTAGCGTTATTGCCAACATTAAGAATTTCATCCCAAAAGGCAACAATTTCCTGGTTGGTTCTGTAATCCTTCATGGATATTTCGTTTGCTAGATGGAGATATTGACCATTGGAGAATTCATTCCAGGGCAGTGTGACGTTCCAGTTCGGGTTTCTGGAAAAAAAAAAAAAATGAAAGACATTATTTACTTAGCCGGAGCTGCATAACAATGCACTTTTCTCAGAAGAGGGATAGTCTACACTGTCTTCCTGAATAATTTCCTTAATATAACCTTACTCTCTCTCTCTCTCTCTCTCTCTCTCTCTCTCTCTCTCTCTCTCTCTCTCTCTCTCTCTCTCTCTCTCTCTCTCTCTCTTTCTCTCTCTCTCTCTCTCTCTCTCTCTCTCTATATATATATATATATATATATATATATATATATATATATATATAAACATAAATAGTTTTGCTCTTTTGGCGCGGTTCCTCCCTATCTCCTTAGGGAGAACCCGCTTATGAGGTTGACCTCACGACGCAATCCGGAAGGTCCGACTAGAAACTTTCTCGTTTCAGATCACATAGATCACGAAAATATAGGTGGTTCCAATTTATATATATATTTTATTTTATTTGAAGATAAAACTACAACATAATGAATACACAAAGAAACATTGTTGTACAAAATGGCTTATGATACAAAAATACAAAATGAGCGTCTCCTTCGCTCAAGATTTGCTTGGCTTGCTAGCAAGCCTTGCTTATATTATTATCTCCTAAGTATTAAAACTATATTGACTAGCTAATCCTTAACAATCTAATACGTGAATACAATTTAAATAAATAGTAAACTAACGACAATAAAAATTACTTATGCAACAATCACCCAGAGCAGTTGTCTCTATAAAACTAAGTAAAAACATGAATGAGTAGAACACATTCATAATTTAGAAGTAATACATGTAAACTAAACAAAACATCAACAAAAAAAAAAAACCTAAATAACTCTGGATTTTCAGTTTAACTACAACTCCTTAGTAAATAGATTGTTTGGCTCAGTACTGCACTTGAAATACAAAGAAAAATAAGTAAATACATATAAGAGAAAAAGAAGAATTTTAACAAATATTAAATAAATAAATAAATATATACAGTAAAATAACCTATACAAACTTGTACACATAAAAAAAATCAAGATATTCATGTTTAAAAAAGAGCAATCAATTATACAAACTATACACTCAGGATAAAATAACTACCGGCTAATTAACTAATACTGAATTATCAGTCTAATTTGATAAATTTATCATCTTGTGAGCATCTTGTATTACTACTAACGTAGTAAAATTACCGCCTTCACTAAACAATAATGTCTCCATATCAGCGGCCATGCGCTGCTAACAGAGCCCTCCATCTGCCAAAGATGACACTAGATCCTTTCAGAACTCGTGCGGTGATTTTCCTAAGGCAAGTTGTAGAGACGCCAAGATCTTTAAGACTCCTCGCAGAGGCTCCGCACCAGACTCCCCTCCAGCTGACTGTGCAGGATGTGACATTCACATGAGTGAGCGGCACACCAAACATACGGCCTACTGCCAAGCGGACGTCAAGAGCATAATACTTCTTGCATTTCTCACGATGAGCCGAGCCTAGATCAGGAGATGCATTAACTATTTGAGCGTCCACTATTGTAACTCTTCCATCCTTAGCCGCAATAATGTCGGGCTTCCAGCGGCGACCTCCAGCTCTCAAAGTTGTCTCAATGTGGACTTCGAAACCCTTCTTGGCTAGGGTATCCCCCAGTACTCCAACCACGGAATCATGCCTCAAGCATCGGCCTCCATGTGAAACATAGCACTTTTGGACTGCGTGAGTACCGGTTTCATTCTCCAAGCAACCAGCCCTGCAACGAAGTACCCGGCCCTCACGCCTTCCTCTTGTGCATCTAACAGTTGTAGGTAGGGCATTGATGTGAGTTCGGACAAACTGGACGAAATCCCAGCCAGTTAGGAATTCTGATCCCCTGTGCAACCAATAGGAAGAAGCTTTACTTGCATTGGTCTCCCTGAGCCCAGCTCCATCATTAGAGGAATAGAGCTTGTTAGCCCACCAATCCTTTCTGCTCTGAGGGAACCATGCATCTTCGCTCAAGCCCTGCCTGGTGAGAGACTCCCTTGCATCTCGTATCCTTCTGTTGACAGTTATTGAAGAAAACGCAGCCCTCGCCTGAGCCAATCCAGAGCTCTCCAACCTAAGAAGTCGCCCCAGTGTCAGAGCTGGAACGAGTACGCTCATACAGAATATGCCTAATCCCCCGCTTCCACAGGATGCATGGAAATATCCCAAAGGCACATCTCTGGGGAGTTTCAGCCATCTCCTAACAGCAGCTCTGACCTTAATATCAAAGTTTCTAAGCGTCTGACGAGCGGAACCTCCAAGCACCATACCATGCAGATACCGCGGCAGAAGGTGATTCCTAAGAGCTATTAACTTCTGTTGTGGCTTAAGAGGTGCATGTTCAATTCTCTGGAGTGCAACATCCAGACCCACCTCAGGCCCCTCTGCACCATGGTTTTTGTATACCACACCTAGATACATTACTGAATCGAGGTACCTCATCTGCTCAACAGGAGCTCCGGCAATATCGAACATAGCATCCTCGATCACCTTAATCTTGTGCGTCATGGGAGCCGGCATCAGAGAGAGGGTCCTGCACTTACTCGGGCTAAGCTCCATCCCTAACTTGGAAATTGTAGCCTCCACTCGAGAGAGAGCAAACCGCATGCCAGCAACCGAAGAGGTAACCAAGACGAGGTCATCAGCAAAGGCCAGATAACGAATTTTGGTTCCTTCTAAGTAAAAACCTACCTCGGTTGGGACTGCCTGAAGAACCCAATCCATCGCGAGGTTGAACAGGCACGGAGACAAGGGATCACCCTGCCTGATTCCCCTCCCGCTTACAATTGGGTCCGTCCATCTCCTTCCATCAGTAATACGGGTATATCCGAAATCGTAAACTCGCATTACATATTTAACGAATTCTGGTGGGAGTCCTTTCTGGACCATGGCAGCTCGAAGAGCAAAATGACTGATGCTGTCAAAGGCCTTAGCTATGTCCAGATATGCCAGGTGGAGCTCCTTACGTTTAGTTCTGGCCTCTCTGATCACTGCATCCAGAATCACTGTGTTTTCCGCGGTTCCATCAGCAGCTATAAAAGCCCTCTGTCCACTCTCATGAAGGTCCAGTTCTTTCAAGCGTGATGCTAGTATTTTATGTAGTTGCCTCAAAGCAACGGAAGCAACCGTGATAGGCCTGTAGTCGCTTGGCAGCATCGGGGTTTCCTTCTTGGGAACAAAGACTGTCCTCGCTCCGACTATATTAGGAATGACCTTCTCTCCCGCTAAATACAAGTTGTAGAAGACTGCGCGTGCCTTAGGGGGGATAAGCTCCCACTGAGCAACCGTCAGACCATCAGGGCCTGGCGCTGAAGCTTTGTCGAGTTTATTACTAACGATCTCCTCTATCTGAATTGGCGTCCATAAGGTTTTGATCACTGGACTCTGCCTTGCAGCATTATCATCGGTGAGTGGACTTGAGGGGTGCTCAAATATAGGTCGCCAGTACCGCTCCATTTCTTCCAATGAATGTCTTCTCTTTGATGGACCTCCTACCAAAATTTCAGCGACTGTTCTTGATTTGTTTATCTTCCAAAGTCTTTGAAGCCGCCTGTATTCCATCTGACGACGTTGTTTGGCATTATATGGGAGAGGAAAAGTTCGTGTTTCACCAGACTGTCCTTTCCCGCTCACTGAGATATCCTTCCCCCAGTCAGGACAGTGAGCCTGGAGCCACTCCGTAAGTTCATCATATATATCCGCGCCCCTCCTCGCCTGTTCTACGAGGAAGGAGAGAGCACAATCATCACCAGTGAGACCGAAAACCTGTGTTGCTGCAGCCTCAATGAAGCTATCTCTTCCTATCGGCCCAACGACTCCTGCCTCTTGCATTGGTGGTGGATGATCAGCTAGTCTCAACTCCTCGATAGTCTCCCTTAGTAGGGACCGATACTTGGGCGTACGCCTAATACGCCACGCCGCTCCCGCCGTTCTTTCTAGGAGACCACGCACCAATGTTTCATTGTCCGCCTTCAGTCCAGTTAATGCATATTCAGCCTCACGTCGAGCTAGAAGCCTTAGCTCCTCCTCCCTCCATCGTGGCATTACAGCAGTAGGGATTGTCCTGTTAAAAATTTCCGGATGTGAGCACTTAATGTGTTGTCCTAGTCCTTTAGTACTTCTGAATCCTCGGTCGCAGGTACTACAAAGGTACGCCCCAAGGTTAAATTCCATAATCGGTCATGTCTCGTATTCTTCCAAGTGTACCCAAATATACTGGACAGGTTTTATTACCAGCCGCGTGTTGGGTGTTATTTAGGCCAGCTCTACGACAGTTTGCACAACATGGATGATTCTCAGAATTCTTGCATTCATCAAAAGAATGACCGTCCTCACCACAGTGACCACAGGTAACTACTTTTTGCAAACAGGTTTTCCCTATGTGTCCAAATCTCTGGCACTTAAAACACCTCGAGGCCTCAATGTAGTCTCTAACACCACAATAAAAGCTTCCGATGTACACTCCACCAGCCTCCAATAGTAGCGTCCTAATCCTAGGGTTCACTTCCAAAACCAAATTACAAAAATCTCCAGATTTCTTGCCCGTTCTAAACAGAAGTTTAACTGCAGTAGCTAGGCTCACATCCCCACCGAAGTTTTGCCTCCTCAGGCATTCAGTAAGTGTCGGCATGTCAAGGCTACTGCCGTCCACAGTCCTCGGTGCACGGCTTATGAGGATTCTAGGTTTCAGGAGCGGTTTCTCGCTTACTTTGACACTAAGTGACGCTAAGTCTGCATCCCCTAGTATTCTTCGTTTGTCCTCTCCTCGTCCAGCTTCTATTAATATCCCACCAGTTCTAGTTTTAACAACTTTGCGAAGTTGTATGCATTTTTTAACAGGATCGAGTACTCTCAAGACGTCATTCTTTAGTTCCTGCAGATCTTTATACTTGCTATTGTTTTTTGGCTCTATGAATATAGAGCCAACGGATCTACGCTGCTCCACAGATTCTGAGTTACCCATTCCAGTCCTACTGTTGGTTTTAGCTACCGCAGCAAATGTCGCATCCTTGTTCTTCATCCCGCAACTCAGACCTGTAGCCCTCTCAGTAATCCTAGCTGCTCCATGAGAAGCAGGAACAGTCCCAGAAGAAACCCCCATAGTGCTCTCGACATTAACGAGCCTAGCCACAAGAGTGACGAGCGCGTCAAGACATTTTTCAACAACTGCAGAATTATCAGGAGTCATGAGAGCGTTAACGCCTGCATGTTCTAGGACCTCATTCTTAAGTTCAATGGCCACAGAATGGCTTTCCTTGAGGTCAAAATCGGGAGTATTAATTGCAACCAGAATGCTTTCAACTTGTTGTGACAATATTTTCAATAACGGTGAAGAGTCTGCGGGACTGATCGAATGTTCGGATCCGAGGCCAACCTTCTCCTGATCTATGCTCAGAGACGCACGCATAATTTCCCTATCGATATCCTCCTCCGTAACTGAATGGGCTCCAGTATTAATATCCGAAGTACCATCTACTTTATATATACTCAATTTATATATATATATATATATATATATATATATATATATATATATATATATATATATGCTTGTCTGTTCGCTCTCTAGCAAGCTCAAAAATGGCCCGATTTTGATGAAATTTGGTACAAAAATCTGTCTTCTAATTTGAAAGGTCAAGTTCGTTAACCAGTAGAATCCGCCCACGGGAAGATAGTGTTTGGGGCGAAATTCGCGCAAACAAAATCGTAACGCTTACGTTTTTGAGTTTATATGCTTGCAGGTACTTGTTTTATATGTTTCTTAACATAGGAAAACGAATGAAACCATTTTTAAGGCGATATCTGTAACCGTTTGTGAGAAAAGTGGAAAAAAATGTTTTTGTAAGTCATTATTTTTTTGTGGGTACTTAGAATCGCGGGATTCAATTGAAATATTTTCTACATCCCTATGGAGATAAGGAGTAACCGCGCTAAAACTTGGGATGTTTGCAGATCTATAAAAATTTTGTACATAAGAAAAATTTCGAAAATTAATGAAGAATAATTCAGGATAAATAATAAGGTAGTAATTACCCGTAATAAATTATTTCAGATAAAAAAGGAATAGTTTTGACGTCATTTCCTACGGATGACTTAATAAAAACACTGTCCTATCTTCAAGGAGAGAGGTTCAAACTGGTTGTTGGTATAAAGCAGGTTTTAAAGCCTTTGTCTTGTTTATAATGCTGCTAAAGTGTTTGTTGATCAAAATAAAGCTAATATTTATTAGTTTTATACGATTTTAATTCCTTGAATAGTTTCTAAACTTAGCAAGAGGATGAAAAATTAAATATAAGAAAACAAAAATTCAGGTTTTTGTCCATTGGACTTTACACTGGGCGGCGGCAGGAATTTTCTCATCTCAGGGCTCGCTGAGAAAATTCCTGGCTGCCGGCCTAATTCCTGGATGTCGGTCTAATTCCTGGCTGTCGGCGCTAATGGCCAAGAATTATGTCGATGCGCCGTTAAAAAAAAAACCTTATAATAATATTATAATATGGTGCTGGCCTGTGTTGTTGTTTTTCTGAACTGCTGTGGCAGTAGCATGGCACACTGGGTATCAGCTTGTTATATACAAAGATCTATGTTTTCAAAGATCAATCGGTTTAAAAATTGCATGACTTACTGTGTTTTTGCGAATTGAACCCAGAACTTAATGAGTGTTTGTATGAAGAGCTTGTCCTTTGCTCCTGGCCATCCTTCCGGTTTATACCCGTTTTTGTTGCTGAAGAAATAGATCTCATCGTCCGCATGACCAACTCCTGAAACAGAAACAACTTGTTTCATAATTATGTTCACACATCATTCTTAGTGATGATGCTAGAAACAAATAATGTATAAAATCTGTTACATCCGAATCAGTTCAGGATAAAAACAAATACATCAATATATAATTTTGACGCAAATTATCAATACAATTTCGTAGGAAACTTACTGTGTAGGAAATAACCTTCTAATTAAAGTGCCAAGCCAATAAAACCAGCTGAAGAATGTCAGGTGTTTGAACTCAATAAAGTCAAAAATAAAACCAGCTGAAGAATGTCAGGTGTTTGAACTCAATAAAGTCAAAAATAAAACCAGCTGAAGAATGTCAGGTGTTTGAACTCAATAAAGTCAAAAATAAAACCAGCTGAAGAATGTCAGGTGTTTGAACTCAATAAAGTCAAAAATATAACCAGCTGAAGAATGTCAGGTGTTTGAACTTAATAAAGTCAAAAATAAAACCAGCTGAAGAATGCCAGGTGTTTGAACTCAATAATATCAAAAATAAAATTCCATCATCCAGAATGGGATTATTAGAATCATGTAAAATAATATAACGTTTATAAAATATATAGATATAAAAATGTAAGCAATATATTTCTTAATTTAATTGGAAAAACATTATTTTATCTGTAGGCTGAAGCATTCTTATCAGTTGGCCATTATGACAAAATCAATTTGTTATTGCTTTGTGTTGACAATATATTTTTCAAAGTGTTCGATGAATTCATCGTTTAAATATTATTCTAAATTATTAAACGAGAACTATTTATTGACTTTACTCTTCGCCTATACAGTTGAGAGATTTTTTAGACGGGCTATCTACCTTTTGGGGGCGAGGTTAGCTCAGTGGTAGAGCACTGGACTAATAAGCTGGAGGAACTGAGTTCAAATCCCGAGCATAGTACTAAAGATTTTTATCTTCTAGTGTCTTCATTCATGGATTGGATTCGGCCTCCCTGACCGTCCCTAGGCCAACCCAGCCTTTAATTAATTGATTAATGGGTACCTTGGTGATAATGACTCTAGCAGTCGAAGCAGCCAAGGAGCATAGTACTGGCCACAATATCTCCCTAGTGTGCCGTATTATCATGAATCAGATACCTCTATTGTATCTGTCCCTCAGGGCCCTCGTGGCCGGTTACGGTACTATTTTTTTTTTATTTTTTATTTTTTTTTTTATCTACCTTTTACCCACCCTTTTCTAGTCAGGATAGGGATACCGCATTTTAGCACTTTCCTCCGAAGGAAAGTAGCTTTTGAGGTTGCACTAATGACGGAATTTTTGAAAAATTTCTTTGAACCTTCATCGATCCTACCTAGTAGACACCGAAAATGCCCCCCGTTGAAATTTATATTTATATATATATATATATATATATATATATATATATATATTATATAAATCCGGACCCACAATACCAATTTGCTACTGCCAGCCGTAGTTTTTGTTATATTTCAACGAAACTCGGTATTCGTTATTTTGATCTAAAGAGAGAAATCCTTTGTAAAAATAAACTAAATCGGTTCATTAGAAGGGGGGGTTTACTCCGGACCCACAATACCAATTTGCCACTGCCAGCCGTAATTTTTGTTACATTTCAACGAAACTTGGTATTCATGGTGGTAATCAACAGAGAAAAATGGGTTGTAAAAATAATCTAAAGCGGGTTCATTAGAAGGGGGGGGGGTTTACTCCGGACCCAAATTCCTAATATACTAATACCGGTCTTAATTTCTGCTGTATTGCAACGAAACGCGGTATACGTCGGGGGTATCTCATGAGAAAGAATTATTGTAAAAATGAAGTAAATCGGTCTATTGGAAAGGAGGGTTTACATTAAACTCTGTTTCATTACAATTAGCCAGCCAGACGTAGGTTCCGAAAGCCGCCACGAGGAGCGTTATCTCCCACTAGAGGACCTGTATCCTGTTCCTGCGTCAGATCAAAAGACGGAAAATGAAGTTTTTGTGTATTTATTAAGTAGTACAGTATCATGTATTAACATAACTCTGGAAGCAAATTATTTACAAAATTAATAATTGAACAGTTCTCATAAGAAATGTAAATGAGCAGAACTATTCACGTTTTTATTTTATTTATATAGGTTATTTACAGCAAATTATTCAGTAATGTAGTCTACACTACAAAAATTCTGAGGAAAGTGCTTAGTTATGCAGCTCCTGCGAGACGGACTTTTCTTCTATTCGAATGAAATGCTACCACCCCCTAGTGGGAATCGAACCCCTAAATTATTGACTTTGATATTTAAACATCCAACCTGTTATATTTAGTTTGGTATGAAGTGACACCTCCCAGGATGAAGGTCCTCCGGTGTAGTTGAATACGTAGAAATATTTTGGCCCTTTATGTAGTGATGCAGCCTTGAGTGCAGGATAAGCAAACGCATATTCTGTTGTTAACTGAAACATAGTTGTAATTTATTAATAATAGTTGTAAGATATTTCTTTATTTTATTTATTAATGTACGTACATACAATCTAGTTTTCAAGAACTTAATAGCTGCCACTCTCACTTTTTGTGAATATTTACAATTTTTCCTGTAAAATAATTTTTACTATTTTCAGGAATATTTGCGAATAAAAGTGTATTTGTATTTAAATATTTAATATACGTGAATACAAATAAATTGATATTCAGACTTAGTAATATTATTTATATTCGTATTTACAAATTCGTACAAACAAATTCGTACTTTTAATAAAATTATGCCCATCTCTTCTTCTTATTTCTTTCTTTGGCTGGGGGTCCATGAAGTAGTACACCATTCTCTCTGTTTTACTATTTTATTTGAAATATTTTGCCCGACATGTTTCGTGCTTTGTTCGCACCTCATCAGGGGCTTTCCTTGTAAGAAGTCCTCTCGTGTGAACAGAACGAATGGTGTACTACCTTTTTGACCCCTATATATATATATATATATATATATATATATATATATATATATATGTTATAAACTGACCGCTGGAGAATGCCGTACTTACATCGAAAATTCTCCCCAGCGAAGAAATCTCAAAAATAATATATATATATATATATATATATATATATGTATGTATGAATGTATATATACATATATATATATATATATATATGTATGTATGAATGTATATATATACATATGGTAAAAGTGAAGTTTCACGCCCTCCAAACCGATTTCTTTCAAATTTTGTACAATAACGTATTTTGATTAACTAAACACGAATACGTTAAAAAAAAAACCTTCGAATTTAACTAGGAAAGAAGTTATTAAGCACTAAAGTTCATTGTTATGCGGGTTATGAGAGCTAATGTAAACAACTAAATTTGTGATGACTTTAAGGCATACATGCTATGCTTTTCCGCTCGCTACGCTCGCTCAAGAAGATAACAAAACCCCAGTCAATCCAATTCGCTAAAATTAATAGAATTATATTAATTTTAGCGAGTTGGATTGACTGGGGTTTTGTTATCTTCTTGAGCGAGCGTAGCGAGCGGAAACGCATAGCACGCATGCCCTTAAGCGACAGGCGACGACGGGTGAGGATGCCCTTAAAAATTAACAATATTTTTGAATAAATGGTTTATGAACATTTCAAATGAGAGTTGTTTCCCAATGTTACATATCTGCGCATGCGCGTGTTTACAAATGGGCTGTTGACGCCTAGTATTATAACCTTCCTAACAGTGAATTTTAGTGCTTAATAACTTCTTTCCTAGTTAAATGCGAAGGTTTTTTTTTTTAACGTATTCGTGTTTAGTGCATCAAAATACATTGTTGTGAAAAGTGTTAAAGAAATCGGTTTGGAGGGCGTGAAACTTCACTTTTACCATATATATATATATATATATATATATATATATATATATATATATATATATACACATATACTGACCTGTTCTACTCCTTTATAGGGGTCCTTCTGTAGGAAATACCTGTCATGTATTTTCTTAGCTTTAGTCTTGACATCTCCTTGTAGTTTGTATGCTTGGACGAAATAAGTCTCCCAGTTCTTCAAATACCGATCCAATCCTGAAGGTCCTATCACATATTCTATATCTGCAACAATATATTGCATTTTGATTATTTCATATTGTCAGCAACAATTAATGCTATAAACATATATCATAGATGGTCAATAGAAATAAAATTTATTAGTATTTTTTTTAAATAATAATTATTTTATTTTATTTCATCGTCGTTCATGATACAGTTTTTGGGTACGGGTTATCTACAGGTAATTTACCCACTATAGTATGTTATAATTAATATCCATCTACCATCATGTTACACTTGGAGGGTCTTTTTTACTTCGTTAACGCAAATGTATATTAATTTAAATTGCATTATTAACATGTGATTCTATAGTCACAAAGTGATTACATGTTCTTATTATTACTGTTCAACAACGTACTTGTGCATACTCATGCGCAGGGATGTAACTCTCATTTGAAATGTTGATAAACTATTTATTCAAAAATAATTCTAAATTTTAAGGGCCTATCACCTATCACCCATCGTAACCTGTCGCTTATGGGCGTACGTGCCATGCGTTTCCGCTCGCTACGCTCGCTCAAGAAGTTATCAAAACTCTAGTCAGTCAAACTCGCTAAAAGTAACAGAATTCTATTAATTTTAACGAGTTGGATTGACTAGAGTTTTGATATCTTCTTGAGCGAGCGGAAACGAATAGCAAGTATGCCCTTAATGCAAACAAAAAAAAAATATATAAAATATAAATTGAAAAGTCACTCTCAACTAACAAGGGGAGTATACAGCGATAGGGTCACCGATCTTGACCATTTTTTTTCTGGTGATTCTACATCGAAAAATAATCGACACGTGTCCGAGCGTTCCGTCCAATGCGCCTTAGGAGCCGAGAAATAAAATAAAATAGGTTGAAAGGGCTTTATTTTTTATATCGAGTTTTGAAAATGATATCAATATATAATGATGATAAAGGAAAAATATAATCGTTAAACAATAATTTATATTTCGTCAAATAAATTCAAAAATATGCTTACGTTTTCAAGTAAACTAGTATTGTACATTTTTTTACACCAAAAATAATAGCAGATTTAAAATCAGCACCCCAAGAAACCCTAATATAGTGAATATCATTGAAAACAAAAAATAATGATTTTTCCCAGTCTGGAAGAGACTACAAATTTGTAAGCGAAAAAGTAACGTGACGTTTTGAAATTCAATACGTTTTGTTTTTCAATTCGCTACATTTAAAGAGTTATCCATTAAAAAAAAAAATTGTGATTTAAAAACGGATGTCAGATTCGTTTTTAGCACATTTAAAAACCCCTAAATTCAAATTTTGGGTATATTACAAAAAAAAAATGTATTTTAAATTTCGCTAAGGGGGACCCTTCAAATTTTGTTAAAGATTCAAGAATCCGGCCATATTTTAAAGAATATTTACCCGATTTAAACCAAACTTGGACGGTCGATAAAGGACCTAATGTGACACATTTCCTTCCAATCGAGGTGTTTCTACGTGTTCTAGGATCGACGTTATATGCAAAAACGTTTACGTTTTATTTTTATTTTTAGAACCATTTTTCGCAAGTACCTTGTGAGATAATACGATAATCAGCTATATGGTTAGAAAAAGGAGTCTTTCTTCTTTCAAATGATTTCAATGATGTAAAAATCGGATTATCTCAAGGGGAGATATTGAATTTCAAAACGCCACATTACAGTCTCTTCCAGACTGGGAAAAATCATTATTTTTTGTTTTCAATGATATTCACAACATTAGGGTTTCTTGGGGTGCTGATTTTAAATCTGCTATTATTTTTGGTGTAAAAAAATGTATAATACTAGTTTACTTAAAAACGTAAGCATATTTTTGAATTTATTTGACGAAATATAAATTATTGTTTAACGATTATATTCTTCTGTTAATCTACTCTATAAAACAAATGAATTGGTGAAAAAATCATGTCGATATTATTTTCTAAACTCGATATAAAAAATAAAGCCCTTTCAACCTATTTTATTTTATTTCTCAGCTCCTAAGGCGCATTGGACGGAACGCTCGGACACGTGTCGACTTTTT
The DNA here is from genome assembly GCA_946811695.1 of Gonocerus acuteangulatus. Classification (NCBI taxonomy): domain Eukaryota; kingdom Metazoa; phylum Arthropoda; class Insecta; order Hemiptera; family Coreidae; genus Gonocerus; species Gonocerus acuteangulatus. The sequence goes on along the minus strand of OX328131.1, from coordinate 4,874,669 downwards.
TTCGATGTAGAATCACTAGAAAAAAAAAATGGTCGAGATCGGTGACCCTATCGCTGTATACTCACCTTGTGAGTAACCTGATACGTTAACTGTTAAAAATATTATAATTGATATATATATATATATATATATATATATATATATATATATATATATATGTTTTTATCATGTTCTTATCATCATATGTTTTTATTGAAAAATGAATTTGCGTTAACGAAGTAAAGAAGACCCCACTTGGATTGTTAACACGTTCCACATTGGGGCCAAACGAAATTTTACGTTTAAAAAAAGGCTACAGCTTCTAAATCTTAACCGATTGCATATATATATATGTCATTTTCAGCGTCTAGTTTCACATTACCAGTAATCACCAAATAGGAAAGTAAGTTTCTTAATACTTGTCAGATTAACCTGAATGATTTAAAAAAAAAAATCATAATTGGAAAGGAAATGTCTCACATGCGGATATCATGATTCCTTCGTTTGCTGTGTGCCCTGTAATCCACGGGAAGTCCGTGTCCTTGGGTGGCCAGGATGTTAACAAGGCACCATCATACTCAGGTTCGATGGAGGGAACGAAAGGCAGGTCCTAGAACAAGGATACATATGTCAATAGTTCGTTGCAGTATATATACTTACTAACAACAATACCACTTCTACATTCTACATACATGTAAAAAAATTAACATATATGTACGTTCCTTAAAAAATCTGGTAATGCTGAAGTTCAGCATCCTCCGAACCGATTATTTTTAAATTTTCCCATCATAATGTATTTTGATGCACTAAACACGAACCCGTTAAGAAAAAAAGTCGCTCTAAACTAGGAAAGAAGTAATTAAGCACTGAAGTTCACTGTTATGGAACACAATTTTTGACACAATTTTCGCCCGTAGCCTTTGTGCCGGGGGAGAGGGGAGGTTTAGAAGGCCCCATTTTTCGGGTTTTGACTTATATCTTGGAAACCCTGCGTCCTAGCGACATGACCAATCTATAACAAATGAAAGCTGATTAAATATGCTACAAGTTCAACACAATAAAGTTTTTTGAGATATCTTTAGTTTTCGAAATATCCGCTCTTGAATGTCTGTCATTTTGGGAAAAAACACACTTTTTGCTCTTTTTGACCGGATAACTCTTTAACGATAAACCCCAAAAATAAATGCCGTTTATAGGGTTGTAGAGCATTACATTCCCTTCAAGAATATATATAACTTTACTATTTTATGTATTTTCCTTCAAACGTGAAAACAGTTTTAGTGTTCATCGTGATATCTGGCCACAACTGTCGACCAATAAACCTTTCAATTTCTCACCATTTCCAGTCAATGTATTGTCCAGAATATACTCCATTATATAAATATAGTGAGTACTGGACGTATAAATAGCACGAAATATATAATGTTGGGCCCACTGAACAGTTATTCACACTCAATTAGATAAGATATTGTGCATTATATTGGCAATGGTTTTGCTAAGACCATGTGTGTGCGTATATAACGTTTGAAAGAAAATACATAAAATAGTAAAGTAATATATATTATTGAAGCGAATGGAATGCTCTACAACCCTATAGCCGACATTTATGTTTTGGGTTCATCGTTGAAGAGATATCCGGTCGAGAATAGAAGAAACTCTGTTTTTTCCCAAAATGACAGACTTTCAAGAGCGGATATTTCGAAAACTGAAGATATCTCGAAAAACTTTATTGAATAGAACTTGTAGGATATTTTATCAGTTTTCATTTGTTATAGAATAGTCATGTCGCTAGGACGCAGGGTTTCCGAGATATAAGCGAAACCCCGAAAAATGGTACCTTCTAAACCCCCCTCTCCCCACCCCCGGCTCAAAGGCTACGGGCGAGGACTTTTGATATGTTGACCTCCTAACTAGCCGAAACAAAGTTATGAAGTTAAAAATTGTGTTCCAAACATTTCCATCTATAATTCTTAGTTTCCTGGACTATTAGTCGCTAAATTTCTGATTTCACTATGAACACTGAAATTACTTTTACGTTTGAAGGAAAATACATAAAATAGCAAAGTAATATATATTATTGAAGTGAATGCAATACTCTGCAACCCTATAACCGTTATTTATTTTTTGGGTTCATCGTTGAAGAGTTATCCCGTCAAAACGGGGAAAAAATATGCGGCAAAAGTGTTTTTCCCCAAAAAGACAGACTTTCAAGAGCGGATATTTCGAAAACTAAAGATATCTCGAAAAACTTTATTGAATAGAACTTGTAGGAAATTTAATCAGCTTTCATTTGTTATAGATAAGTCATGTCGCTAGGACGCAGGGTTTCAGAGATATAAGTGAAAACCCGAAAAATGGGACCTTCTAAACCCCCCCTCCCCTCCGGCACAAAGGCTACGGGTGAGGACTTTTGATATGTTCACCTCCTATCCAGCCCAAACAAAGTTACGAAGTCAAAAATTTTGTTCCGAAAATTTCCATCTATAACTGTGCGTTGACTGGACTGTAGGTGCCTAGAAATATAGGGGATTGTCATACGCTAGGTCAATTTCCCTGTTGGAAATAGCTTGTATCATGGATATGTCTAAAGGTAGCATAATGAGTTATCCACACAATTTCTTATTCATCTGGGTCGTCAATCATTAGTCAAGGAGAAACATCATTAATCAATCATCAATCGTTAGTCACATCCCGATTACTCATTTAATCATTAGTCATGAAATTAATCACAGTTTGCCCTACTCTGTTCGATAGTACAGTAACCACGTGGGTTAGTCGCCATAGCAGCGGATCACTCTTGTACCATCAATCGGACTTAGCAGAACCGTTACAGTTTTAGCGTCACACTAGGCCATAGCTAAGACATATCCATGTCAAAAAAATGGCATTTCTAGGATTTAAGAATTGAAACACAATTGCTTGACTTACACCCAAACCGTTCTGAGGAATGAGAATTTGTTGGAGAGGTTTAGCTTGTAGACAGCTTAGAAGACCTTCTTCTGAACAGTTGATGGCTGATAAAACTTTGAGGGCCTCTTGTTTAGCTTCACCTTTATTCTTTAGAGACCAAGAACATCCGGCGACTCCACTTTGTGATATGCAGCCCTTCAAAAGCTCTAGAGACAATTAGAAAAAATATATATATTACAAGAAAGGGTAAAACTGAAGGAGTGCGTCCTCAGCACCGTTTTTTTTTTTTTTTTCAAATTTTGCACAAAACACGAATCCGTTAAAAAAAAGGGTTGCTCTCAACTAGGAAAGAAGTTATTAAGCACTAAATTTCACTGTTATGGAGTTTAATGTTAGCGTAAACAGCGTATTTGTAAACATGCGCATGTGCAGACATCTAACATTGGGAAACAAAGAACTCTCATTTGAAATGTTGATAAACTATTTACATATAACCTCCATAACATCGGAATTCTATCCATAACAGCGAGTTGGATTGATTAGAGTTTTGATATCTTCTTGAGCGAGCGTAGCGAGCGGAAACGCATAGCACGTCTGCCCAAAAGTCTTCCTTGACATTATTCTTAATATGCATGTTTATTAATACGCTGTTTACGCCAACTTTTATAACCTCCATAACACTGAACTTTAGTGCTAGAACTTCTTTCCTAGTTGAGAGCAATTTTTTTTTTTAAATGGATTCGTGTTTAGTGCATCAAAATACGTTATAGTGCAAAATTTAAAAAGAATCGGTGCAGAGGACGCTCTCCTTCAGTTTTATCCAAGAAAGTAACCATATTTATCACTTTGTAATTTTACCTCAGAGGAGGTATCTTAAACACACTATTCCTGAAAGGTACTTTATTCAGTACGATCTACATGTTAACGTTCGCATGCCGCCTCTTTAGCACCACTTCTACAAGGAGTTTACAGCCTTAATCTAAGAGAACACTCTGAAGGTAGGGCCAAATCAATACTGATAAGATGGATAAGATGGCTACGGCAGATCAGCTGTTAATATTACATGATCTCCAATACAATCGATTATAAACAGCTGATTTGGAGTAGCCATTATTATTATAATCATTTTACAAGTTTACATGTCTTTAGAATGCACTTATTGGTCAAGGCTGTATAATTCTTTATTTATTTTTTTTCTGTAAATAAGGCGGTGGACAACAAGGTAAGTCTGGGACAACTGAAACGATACGAACACAGCCAAATCCGCTACACTGAGGGCTTTTAGAAAAAAACATCATCCAAAACCATCATTGGAAGTAACAAAGGCACATGCCAAAAGCAGAGGATAGAATGCTGACAGGCCTCATCACCGGGACCGCGAACTTAATAAATATCTTGGGAATTGTTAACTCACTACGGATCATGTATTTTACTAATGCTCCCACCTGCAGACAGTGGGGAGATCGGGATCTTTTCCTCCAAGGTCCAAGGTCCAACCTTGGAGGAAAAGATAAAACTTTTAATTTGGGATTTTTATTGTATTAGCGCGGTTCCTCCCTCCCCCATAGGGAGGAACCCCGCTTATAGGGTTGATACAATAAAACAATCCGGAAGTGCCGACTAGAAAATTTCGCGTTTCAGAACCCCTAGAGACCGAAAATAACGGTGGTTCAAATTTGTATATATATATATATATGTATATATTTATATATATATATATATATATATATATATATATATATATATATATATATATTTGTCTGTTCGCTCTCTAGCTAGAAGACGAATGGTCCGATTTTGATGAAATTTGGTACAAAAATCCTTCGTCCAATTTGAAAGGTCAAGTTCGTTAACCAGCAAAATCCGCCTACTGGAAGATGGCGTTTGGGGCGAAATTCGCGCAAAAAAAATCGTAACGCTTACGTTTTTGAGTTCATAAGCTTCTAAGTACTCGTTTTATATGATTCCTGGGCTAGGAAAACGAATGAAACCATTTTCAAGGCGATAGCTTTAACCGTTTTCGAGAAAATTGGAAAAATATTTTTTGAATACCGTTTTAGCGCGGTTCCTCCCTCCCCCATAGGGAGGAACCCCGCTTATAGGGTTGATACAATGAAACAATCCGGAAGTGCCGACTAGAAAATTTCGCGTTTAAGAACCCCTAGAGACCGAAAACAACGGTGGTTCAAATTTGTATATATATATATATATATGTATATATTTATTTATATATATATATATATATATATATATATATATATATATATATATATATATATATTTGTCTGTTCGCTCTCTAGCTAGAAGACGAATGGTCCGATTTTGATGAAATTTGGTACAAAAATCCTTCGTCCAATTTGAAAGGTCAAGTTCGTTAACCAGCAAAATCCGCCTACTGGAAGATGGCGTTTGGGGCGAAATTCGCGCAAAAAAAATCGTAACGCTTACGTTTTTGAGTTCATAAGCTTCTAAGTACTCGTTTTATATGATTCCTGGGCTAGGAAAACGAATGAAACCATTTTCAAGGCGATAGCTTTAACCGTTTTCGAGAAAATTGGAAAAATATTTTTTGAATACCGTTTTTGGTTTGGGTACTTAGAATCATGGGATTCAGTTGAAACATTTTCTGCATGTTCTACTTTCATCAAAACTAATATGTTGAAATTTTGGTTACGTTTGGAGTTAAGGAAGGGTTAGAATAAAATATTTTATTAACAGACTTAAAAAGTTTTGGTAACTTTGTATATTTTCCTTAATATCTCGAAAAAGGTTGAGAATCTTGGTAAACGAAAGAATACCATTAGAAAGCTTACTAAATGTTCTAAAAAAAAGGTTCTGATGAAAGTTTTGATTAGGCGATGTCAATCGGAGAAATAAGTGCTTAAAACATTAAAGGAATTGATTTTGCTTATTCGAACTGTTCTTTTTGTCTGTTTTTATTCCTTGTTATTTTTTAATTTCTTATAGTTGGATAATGTATTTTACAATAAAACAGATTAGGCAAAATAAGAAAAACAATTCATTGTTAGAAATATAGCTTGCCAAGAGAAAAAGATTCGTTGACGTCTTTTGAATATTTTCAATTGCCTTTATGCTGTTGGTTTTTTTATTTTATTTTTTAATTGATTTTATCTGTAGAATTATTACTATAGTAAAAGAACACAGGAATGTGTGAAAATATTTGATATTTTCCAATTCATTGAAACGTATGAAATGAAGTATCGGTAGAAGAGGATTCTATTGTCTTGCGGACCTGACCCCAGGTATAGCCATAAAACCCTTTAAACAAAGGCCAAGGAAAATATTATCTTTTTCTATTCTATGCTTTTCAAATGAGAATAGGGATATGAACAGGAACCGGGGTCTCCCGTGGTCTAATGGCTAATGCCTTGGATTCATAAGCGGGAGATGGTGGGTTCGATTCTTAACCTCCGGCAGGAATTTTATCATCCCACGGCTCGCTGGTGAAATTCCTCGCTACACCCTGGATGTCGGCGCTAATGACCTAGCTGTAGATGTGCCGTAAAAAAAAATAAAAAATAAAATAAAAAAACTGGAACCGCGCTAAGATGACGCAGTTCCTGCGAGTCGGACTTTTTTTTAGAACCAAATTAATCCTTTTCTATTGAGAAAATTGATTTTTAACAATATTATTACAAACATCGAGTTTCATCTCGCAAAACCAAAAACTTTGGACAATATCTGTTTACATGTTAGTGCATATACAAGTACATATTTATACTTCTCGTTTGCGGTATAGAACACATGTAATGTGTAGACGCTCCTCCTGCGCTGACCCCGAAAGCTGTCATCAATTCAGGGTTCCCGCCAAAATTATGAATTTCTTTCTTGATCCATTGGAGAGCTGCTAACATATCCTTCAAACCGTAATTCCCTGGCAGCTCCTTGCTCTCCATGCTCAGGAATCCTGAAAAAAGTCATAGATTTATGTTTCCTGTATCATAAACTAGCTGAATACCCGTGCTTCGTCGTGGAAGATAATTAGTTATTTTATTGCGTTAAATAATGTATCATCAAAATTAACGCTACTACATAATTTTTTGCAGTTTATTATAGCACGGTTTCCGTCATACTATATGTTATTCATCAAGTGATAATTAATCAAACTATAATGTTTCTTGACACTGGGGCGCTACCGATCAGTGTCAAGAAACAGATAACCTATAGATAACCCGTGATTTATAGGTTACCAGTAATAGGAGTTTAATCAGTAAAAGTTAAAATTCGCTGTCAATAATAAAAGGACGTTAAAATTTAAATTTCCAAGACGTGGGAAACACCCATTATTTTTGCGAGCATTGCCAAGAAGTGTTCTGACTGGGGATGCTGATGGGTGAGGAGGCCAGGTACGGGGTAAGGACAAAAAAAAAGGTTTATTTTTGGTAATTCAAGGTCTGCCATCATAGGTAGAATGGAGCTAAAATAGAAATAATATTATGAAATAGATATAGTACGGTAACAGCTGACCTGTTTTCCTAGGAACGCATGCTGCATAGGCGTGCATGTACTCTAACCAACTAAAAATTAATATACCTCTAAATATACTTAAAAATTTGAATATCAAAAAATCCTTTCTTAGCGAGTTTTTACATACTAAAGAGAGTGTCCATGCAAAATTTCAAATTTCTCTGTCGAGGACTGGATGGAGTTGAGTATGCAAAATGTGAGGACCGGCAACTGTGCTCAAATTCTTTTACCTAATGGCCTAAATAATAGAAAATCACATGTTGCCGTCAGCTGTGATGGTCACTTTCCCTCTTCAAGCGATGCAGAGATGGCTGCTCCTTTATCCGTTTAAAAATAGTATTCACGAGGCTTTTTCTTCATATCTCAAAATACAAGCAGACTCCATAACTGACGTTAATTATCATGATGAATGAACGCAATCAAGAATCAATAAAGGCGAAAAGGATATTCAAAATATTATAAAGTATGCCTGCAACCCTTATGACATCGAGAATTGCGCGCATCGAAATATTTACATTGGTGAACTTGCTGAAGAAACTTGTAAGCAATGTTTGCTAAATATACAAGAAAATGGAGAGGTATTCTTAAGAACGTACGAAAATGAGCGATTCGTACTTAAAAGTAAAAGTAGTGACCGAACCCCGACAATCCCTACCTTGCATCATCTATGGTCAACCATCTTCTCTCAATTAAAAGTAAAAAGTTATCTGATCCTATTAAAAAAAAATAAATTTACCAGTTTTGTAACTCCTTCAGAAAAAGAAAACACGAGTACTTCAAATAAAAAGTTGCAAGATGCAACAGATACAAGTCACATTCAGAAAACATTTTTGTTGGCTAATGAACGTGGGTTTGATACAAAAATTTTAGCATCATTTGAAATTTTAAATTATTGCAAGTACCTTTCTGATGCTGAAGGTTTCTACAGGAAATCTCCAAAATCAGAACTCGCCCTTGAAATTGAAAACAATTATAAGTGTGGTACTAACAAGCGGCAGGATATTTTAAATCTACCTATTTAAAAAAATTACATTGTTGATGGTATGGCACTTGTTCATCGGATCCAATTAAAAAATTTCAGCACATTTGGTGATTTTGCTGAGGCATCTTTTAATAGAATTAATAATCTTTTTGGACAGCCAAATGTAGAACGAGTAGACATTGTATTATTATAGGCCGTAAAGGAACAAACACTATAAATCTACCTAAATCTGGACCATCAGTAATTACGAGCCCTACAGATATTGCGAATCTTCTTGCAGAACATTTTAAAAATATTTCATCTAACTCTAACTACTGCCCTGAATTCTTAGTAACGAAACATCTGGTAGAATCACAACCAATAGAAATAAATACAGATCCCATTAATCCACTAAATTTACCATTTACTTATTTAGAATTAACTCTAGCTCTGGAATCTCGCTCCTGGTCCAGACAACATTACTATTTCAATGATAAAAAATTTTCCAATAGATAATAAACAAATCCTCTTAAAGGTATTCAACAAAATCTTCGTGTCTTCGCATTTCCCTAACATTTGGAGAAAATCGGTGTGCATACTTATACTTAAAAATGGCAAACCACAAGATGAAACTGCAAGTTATCGTATCATCTACCTGACCTGTTCACTCTGTAAATTAATGGAAAGGATGATAATGAAAAGGCTACATTGGTACATGGAGAAAAATAATCTTTACACTAATTGGCAGAGTGGATTTAGGCCAGGACGCAGTACTAGATATAATCTAGTAAGGTTAGAGACAGGTATTAACTCTACTTTTAATTCTAATGAAAAAGTTCTAGCCGTATTCATTGACATCAAAAATGCATTTGATTGTGTCTGGAGGAGGCTTATACTTGACAAACTCATGCAAATCGGAGTAAACGGTCATATACTTGATTTTATTCAAAGTTTTTTGACAAATCGAAAATTTTGTATTCGAAATGGTACTCAGCTCTCGGCAGAGGCACTTCAAGAAAATGGGGTCCCACAGGGAAGTGTGATCAGTGCCTTTCTGTTTTCCATTGCAATAAATGATTTACTTAATCACATAGAAGAACCTGTCAAGGCAATGCTGTACGCAGATGATATAGTCATTTATTGTAACGGAAAAGTAATCCAAAATGTGCACCACAACATACAACTATCTCTAGACAGAATTAATGACTGGTTAAAAAATCAAGGCTTCACCATTTCTAATATTAAAACTGAATGTATATATTTAGCTAAAAAGAAAGTAGAAAACCCAATCCCGTTATTTGTAAATGGAGCTCGTATAAAGTTTGTAGATAATACTAAATTTCTGGGACATAATTTCGATCAAAATCTTAATTGGAAAAAGCACATAAAAACTCTGCGGACAAATTGCTTCAAGGCACTAAATATCCTCAAAATGTTGTCTTGCACTAAATGGGGAGGGAGGGCACTACATATGTTTATGTAGGGATCAGCCTTCCACATGGCTCTCCCATATTATGTACGTGCAACATTAAATGCAAGACTTGCTGCTTCATCCAATTCCAATAATGGATGAAATGCTAAGTTCTGCAACATTGACGAAGGGATCTTGGCGTGCCCATCGCCCGGCCTTGGACCGCAATAGCCATCCATCCTCCTGGTTGGAGAAACAAAAATACTGACACCCACACAGTACACATATACAGCACACTACATGCACCCCCACACTTACAGACAAAGGTCACTTACAGTACACACCCTAGGGTCTCCTCCCCTAGGATGACATACATCCAAGTCAAGGTTGAGGGAGCTCGTGCCGAGGACTGAATGGTACAGGGTGGTTAAATATATGTGCATCGAACGACCCACTTGGGGCACCGGGCGAAACCCCATTGTATTTAGCTTTTCCGTGGCATGCGGGGCTCTGTCACGGATGACTGTTATTTCCCTAGCTTATCGTGGGAACAAAATTAGTTCTAAAAAATTCTTTAATCCAGAGGATGACTCAGTTTACCTTGAACCCGAAAGGGATATCGAGTCCGATAGCGGATCCTTGTCGGATCTGCTTGAGGAATTTCACGGTTTGTTCACTGAACAAACCGTGGTAGAAGAAACGCTGGGTACGATCGCGGAACCGGCTCAGGGGGCGCAGGGTACGTCTACGGAACCTGCGCCTGTTGAGCCGGGTACGGAAACGGAACCAGCGATAACAATTCTGGGTACGGTCTCGGAACCAGAATTATCTGAGCGGGGTACTATAAAGGAACCGGCTCAGTCAGGCTACAAAAGATTATCTGGTGCGCAAAAGAGGAAGCGCGCCAGGCAAAGGGCTAAGGGGGAAGCTCCCGCCGGGGTATCAGGCTCAAATCCTCCCGAGCAGCAGAAACCAGGTATCCATGAGGGTCCTGGCGAAGCTGTTCGTGGGGAAATTGGTACTGGGCCCAGCGGGGATGCGGATCCCGAAACACCCTCTCCCGAGGCTAGGAAAAGGCGGAAAATTGATTCTGCCCAACCTAGCTTCGCTCAAACCTTGGCAGAACACAGGATCGCAGTGGTCCCGTTGAACTATCCAAGAACAACACTCAACGCCGGCCATATTGCCCAGTTTGGTGAACGACTGTTACATTGGTTGACAGTTTTAGTCTTGAGGGGAACTTTGGCCCGAGCTTTCAGGGTTTTACACTCCAAACGGGTGGAATACTCCTGACGTGTCGGGACATTGCAACCAAGAATTGGCTAACCAGCGTTGTTGACCAATTAAAACTGGGCGATGCCTCACTCAGGATCGCCGAGCCTAAAGAATTATTCAGGATAACAAGGCTGGGGGGACACTTCCCTGGACTTGTTCCTAGTAATCAACAACTCCTTCATAGACTGGCGGTGCTAAATCCGGAGCTGCGTGCGCAGATTCGGCATTGGACCGTCGAGGGCTGTAAGGAAAAGTCCGGGGGTGGTTTCTTTGCTGCCTTCAAAGCCCCGGAGAGTCATCTGGAGAAGCTTCAGTCTAAGAACCTTCGGCTGCACTATGCTATGATCATGGTGCAGCTAATAGTTCTTACGAACAGAAGGAAGAGGAAGACAGAGACACGAGCAAGTGCACCCCGCAGACCTCCAAGACCTCCGAAAGCGACCTCTTTGGCAGCTGGGAGACCCATAGCGATGGAGACATCGGTGAGCACCACTGCGTCTGTGTCTCAACCTTCCACATCCTCCTCCCTTGCCCCTACCCCCCTCCCTACCCACTCCAAGCCGAAACCAAAAATAGTAACCAAATCCCAACCAAAATCCCAACCAAAACTACCCATTAAACTCACAATAAAACCCAAATCCACCCCCACCCACACAACCTCTTCCCAAACCCCCACACCTGTGGTTCCTGAGGCAAAGGAGGAGACGACAACTGCAAGGGGACTGGAAACTGGAGGAGCTGCAGTGGCAGACGGCGGAGATTCTTCCTCGTCGGGCGGCTCCTCTGGGAACACCAATCCCAAGTAGTATGCGCGGCTGCTGCAGATAAACCTCCACCACTGTGTTGCGGCTTCTGGGCTGTTACAGCAGTTTTTGAGAGGTAAGAATATTGACATTGTTCTTATACAAGAGCCATATGTTTTAAATGGTAGGGTGTGGTCTCTGGGCTGTAGGGGATACAGACTTATAGTTCCTCCCCAGTGCAGTCCCAGGGTCTGCATCCTCCATATGACCAGTATCCCACTAATCCCCTTGTGGCTTTTATGTTCCAGGGATCTGTTAGCAGCCGGGCTTTCAGCCCGAGGAGTTGGTGGACGTGAGATTATCTTAATCTCCGCCTACCTACCCTTCGAACAACCTGCCCCCCCCCCACGGAGGACGTAAGGAGAGCGGTGGAGTACTTCAAGGGTAGGAAGGTGCAGATGATCGCGGGGTGTGATGCCAACGCCCATAACACTATATGGGGGAGCACAAACACCAACATAAGAGGTGCGTCCCTTCTAGAATATATTATTGCTAATGATCTAGAAGTTATAAATCGTGGAAATGAACCTACCTTTGTCAATGTAAGAAGAAGGGAGGTCATTGACGTTACTATAGCATCTGTTGGTATTGCTGGCTTGATCAGGGGCTGGCATGTATCAAAAGAAATATCTGGGTCGGACCATAGATATATTAGGTTCGACATAGTCTTTGAGAAACGGGAGGGTAAACTTTTTAGAAACCCGAGGTCAACTGATTGGGCAGGCTATGGGCGTGACCTATCAGATCGTCTACGTTCGTGTCCTAATCGTGCCAGGAACACCTGGCAACTTGAGGTCATGAACGATTCTATTAACGACTCAATTATTCAATCCTTTCAGAATAATTGCAAACCCGTTCGAAAGGGAAGGGCTAACAACCCACCCTGGTGGAACGAACAACTAAAAAGAATGAGAAAAGATGTCAGGCGACTATTCAACAGGTCCCGGGCATCAAATAACTGGGATCAGTATAGTAGACGACTGACGGAATATAACCTAACCATACGGAGAGCCAAAAGAAACTCGTGGAAAGCATTTTGTGCTGACCTTGAGAATACATCTTCCAGTACACGCTTGCACCGAATCATATAAAAAAAAATCATATTTTAAGGGAATGCCTTAAAGGCAAACCCACTTAACAATCTCCAGTTCGCATATAGAGAGGGGATATCATGCGAACTGGCGTTACACCATCTCACTAATAAGATAGAGAAAGCGCTCGAAGAGCGGGAGGCCACTCTTGGCGCCTTTGACAGAACCTCAACTCAGGCCATCGTGGAATCGATACAGGGGCTTGGGTTACACAGGGCTCTCGAGGCCTGGATGGAAACATTCCTGGACTCTAGAGTCCTGGAATCATCCCTAGGGGGATCCACGGTAAGAGTGAGACCTGTTGCTGGATGTCCGCAGGGGGGTGGACTTTCGCCCCTATTGTGGAGTCTAGTGATAGACTCATTACTTGCCGATCTACAGGGCCATGGTTTTTATGCGCAGGCTTATGCTGATGACATAGTGATCCTGATTAGTGGTAAATTCCTGAATGTTATATCAGAGTTACTTGGTGCAGCACTGCGTAGATCCACGCAGTGGTGTGATAGAAGGGGACTTAATATTAATCCGTCCAAAATGGCGATAGTCCCCTTCACGAACAAGAGGAAACTTGACGGTCTCCTAGAACCAGTCATTTCTGGGTCAAGGATACCTTTTGTGAAGAAAGTCAAACACTTGGGAGTGATATTAGACTCAAAACTCAAGTGGAATGAACACATAATGTATGTCTGTGAAAAGGCCAAACGGGTGCTCTGTTCCTGTCGGGGCGTGGTTGGGAGGTCCTGGGGGATCAGGCCATCGGTGGCGCACTGGATATACACCATGGTGGTAAGACCCACAATCACCTATGCGGCGCTGGTATGGTGGCATAGGTGTAAGGTGGAACTTCACAAAAAATAATTGGATAAAATACAGAGACTAGGTTGCTTACTAGTCACTGGAGCCATGAAAACCACACCCACCAGGGCGATGGAGGTATTACTAGATCTGCGGCCTCTGCACTTAGAAGTGGAGAGGTTGGCCAGAATTTCTGCATATAAGCTTCAAGCGCAGAATCATTCAAGCATGATACCCTGTGGAAGTTTTAAGCAAATCCTCGCAGGAAATGATGGACTGTGTATGCTACAAATGCCTCCGGACTACATGCTACCCGTCTTTAGACTGGACAAGGGGTTCGAGGTAATCAAAGCAGACAGAAATACTGCCCGAACCTGGCAGTCTAATCTCCCGGTTGGGGAAATTCACTGCTTCACCTACGGCTCCAAGACCCCGGAAGGAGTCGGAGCCGAAATATGGGTGGCAAGCAGAAAAGAATTGAGGATATCAATCCCGTTAGGGAAACATCCTACGGTCTTCCAGGCAGAAGTCATTGGCATAAGGACCTGCACGGAGATGCTGATGAGAAGCGGAATTTCTCGTGCAAGGGTCAATATACACTCTGACAGCTAGGCAGCAATATCAGCCACCGAGAGCACCTGCATTAAATCCAAGATTGTGGATGAATGCAGGAAGATGTTAGATCGTTTAGCTGTCAGTAACCGGGTCCCTGACAAACCCACCCGGCACTGGGTCCCAGGACACTCAGATATACTCGGGAATGAGGAAGCTGATAAGCTGGCAAGACAGGGGGCCAAGGAGTCCTTTTGTGGGCCAGAACCAGCTTGTGGAATATCGCTAACCCTAACAAAAGGTATAATTGATGACTGGGCGAGGCTACAACATCTAGGCGTTTGGCAAAGAGTCCAAACGCAAAGACAGTCAAAGCGTTTCCTAAACCAAATTGACAGGAAACTAACAAAGATGCTTGTGTCCCTACATAGGAAAGCTATGAAGGAGACTGTGGCTCTTTACACAGGTCATACTAAGATGAATAAACATCTATACAATATGGGCCTGGCTACAACCTCTCTATGTAGGTTATGTGGGATAGAGGAGGAAACACCCGCACACATAATCTGTGATTGCACGGTACTCTCACGCAGGCGCTTTATGTAACTAGGATTTGTTAGAATAACTGACCCAGGAGGGTTTGTCAGGAACGCAGGGCTGCTATAAGTGACCCAGGAAGAGACTCAGAGCTCACACCTCAGAAGATCAGAGGGTTTGTCAGAGACGCAGGGCTGCTATAAGTGACCCAGGAAGAGACTCTGAGCTCACACCTCAGAAGATCAGAGGGTTTGTCAGGGACGCAGGGCTGCTATAAGTGACCCAGGAAGAGACTCTGAGGTCACACCTCAGAAGATCAGAGGGTTTGTCAGAGACGCAAGGCTGCTATAAGTGACCCAGGAAGAGACTCTGAGCTCACACCTCAGAAGATCAGAGGGTTTGTCAGGGACGCAGGGCTGCTATAAGTGACCCAGGAAGAGACTCTGAGCTCACACCTCAGAAGATCAGAGGGTTTGTCAGAGACGCAGGGCTGCTATAAGTGACCCAGGAAGAGACTCTGAGCTCACACCTCAGAAGATCAGAGGGTTTGTCAGAGACGCAAGGCTGCTATAAGTGACCCAGGAAGAGACTCTGAGCTCACACCTCAGAAGATCAGAGGGTTTGTCAGGAACGCAGGGCTGCTATAAGTGACCCAGGCAGAGACTCTGAGCTCACACCTCAGAAGATCAGATGGGTTTGTCAGGGACGCAGGGCTGCTATAAGTAACCCAGGAAGAGACTCTGAGCTCACACCTCAGAAGATCAGAGGGTTTGTCAGAGACGCAGGGCTGCTATAAGAGACCCAGGAAGAGACTCTGAGCTCACACCTCAGAGGATCAGAGGGTTTGTCAGAGACGCAGGGCTGCTATAAGTGACCCAGGAAGAGACTCTGAGCTCACACCTCAGAAGATCAGAGGGTTTGTCAGGGACGCAGGGCTGCTATAAGTGACCCAGGAAGAGACTCTGAGCTCACACCTCAGAAGATCAGAGGGTTTGTCAGGGACGCAAGGCTGCTATAAGTGACCCAGGAAGAGACTCTGAGCTCACACCTCAGAAGATCAGAGGGTTTGTCAGGAACGCAGGGCTGCTATAAGTGACCCAGGCAGAGACTCTGAGCTCACACCTCAGAAGATCAGATGGGTTTGTCAGGGACGCAGGGCTGCTATAAGTAACCCAGGAAGAGACTCTGAGCTCACACCTCAGAAGATCAGAGGGTTTGTCAGAGACGCAGGGCTGCTATAAGAGACCCAGGAAGAGACTCTGAGCTCACACCTCAGAGGATCGGAGGGTTTGTCAGAGACGCAGGGCTGCTATAAGTGACCCAGGAAGAGACTCTGAGCTCACACCTCAGAAGATCAGAGGGTTTGTCAGGGACGCAGGGCTGCTATAAGTGACCCAGGAAGAGACTCTGAGCTCACAGCTCAGAAGATCAGAGGGTTTTTCAGGGACGCAGGGCTGCTATAAGTACCCAGGAAGAGACTCTGAGCTCACACCTCAGAAGATCAGAGGGTTTGTCAGAGACGCAGGGCTGCTATAAGTGACCCAGGAAGAGACTCTGAGCTCACACCTCAGAAGATCAGAGGGTTTGTCAGGGACGCAGGGCTGCTATAAGTGACCCAGGAAGAGACTCTGAGCTCACACCTCAGAAGATCAGAGGGTTTGTCAGGGACGCAAGGCTGCTATAAGTGACCCAGGAAGAGACTCTGAGCTCACACCTCAGAAGATCAGAGGGTTTGTCAGGAACGCAGGGCTGCTATAAGTGACCCAGGCAGAGACTCTGAGCTCACACCTCAGAAGATCAGATGGGTTTGTCAGGGACGCAGGGCTGCTATAAGTAACCCAGGAAGAGACTCTGAGCTCACACCTCAGAAGATCAGAGGGTTTGTCAGAGACGCAGGGCTGCTATAAGAGACCCAGGAAGAGACTCTGAGCTCACACCTCAGAGGATCGGAGGGTTTGTCAGAGACGCAGGGCTGCTATAAGTGACCCAGGAAGAGACTCTGAGCTCACACCTCAGAAGATCAGAGGGTTTGTCAGGGACGCAGGGCTGCTATAAGTGACCCAGGAAGAGACTCTGAGCTCACAGCTCAGAAGATCAGAGGGTTTTTCAGGGACGCAGGGCTGCTATAAGTACCCAGGAAGAGACTCTGAGCTCACACCTCAGAAGATCAGAGGGTTTGTCAGAGACGCAGGGCTGCTATAAGTGACCCAGGAATAGACTCTGAGCTCACACCTCAGAAGATCAGAGGGTTTTTCAGGGACGCAGGGCTGCTATAAGTACCCAGGAAGAGACTCTGAGCTCACACCTCAGAAGATCAGAGGGTTTGTCAGAGACGCAGGGCTGCTATAAGTGACCCAGGAAGAGACTCTGAACTCACACCTCAGAAGATCAGAGGGTTTGTCAGGGACGCAAGGCTGCTATAAGTGACCCAGGAAGAGACTCTGAGCTCACACCTCAGAAGATCAGAGGGTTTGTCAGGGACGCAGGGCTGCTATAAGTGACCCAGGAAGAGACTCTGAGCTCACACCTCAGAAGATCAGAGGGTTTGTCAGAGACGCAGGGCTGCTATAAGGGACCCAGGAAGAGACTCTGAGCTCACACCTCAGAAGATCAGAGGGTTTGCCAGGGACGTAGGGCTGCTATAAGTGACCCAGGAAGAGACTCTGAGCTCACACTTTAGAAGATCGGAGGGTTTGTCAGGGACGCAGGGCTGCTATAAGTGACCCAAGAAGAGACTCTGAGCTCACACCTCAGAAGATCAGAGGGTTTGTCAGAGACGCAGGGCTGCTATAAGTGACCCAGGAAGAGACTCTGAGCTCACACCTCAGAGGATCAGAGGGTTTGTCAGAGACGCAGGGCTGCTATAAGTGACCCAGGAAGAGACTCTGAGCTCACACCTCAGAAGATCAGAGGGTTTGTCAGGGACGCAGGGCTGCTATAAGTGACCCAGGAAGAGACTCTGAGCTCACACCTCAGAGGATCAGAGGGTTTGTCAGGGACGCAGGGCTGCTATAAGTGACCCAGGAAGAGACTCTGAGCTCACACCTCAGAAGATCAGAGGGTTTGTCAGGGACGCAGGGCTGCTATAAGTGACCCAGCAGAGTGTCAGGGGCACAATAGATCTTTTAGGTCGAGTTGCTTTCCCCTCAAAAATAAGATAGGGGCCCTGAGTATATCTATCTATCTATCTAAATGGGGAGGAGACCAGGTCAGCATGTTGATGTTATATCGCAGCCTGGTGAGAACCATGATGGATTATGGCTGCACGGCCTATGGTTCAGCTTCCCCCAAATTCTCAAAATGCTTGATAGCATTCATCATGTTGGCATCAGACTAGCAACCAGACCATTCCGATCCAGCCCTGTAAACAGTTTATGCGTTGATGCAGGAGAACTGCCTTTAGAACTTCGTAGAGAATTATTAACACTTAACTTCTACATTACAATCATATCCTCCAAAAATCACCCCTTTTACGAATATATCCAGGATCTTGTAACCATGCCTAGACGAAGAGTACCAAGAAGGCCTTTCTCCATCAGGGTATCAGAATTATTAACTAAATTCAACATTATTCTACCTCCTATTATTCATAATGCTGTACCCTCCAGAGAACCATGGTCTCTACCCTTTTCCAATATCAACCTTGCATTAACCAAATTCATGAAGAAAGATACTAACCAATATATTTATCTGCAAGAATTTCGTAAAATACGAAATGAATTACCACAAGCTAGTCATATTTTCACTGACGGTTCTAAGGATATCGATGGAGTTGGTGCTGCTACACTCTCCAATGCCACAAAGAATATGTTCACCCTCAGCAATATGTGTAGCATTTTCACTGCCGAACTGTTGGCCATAACGAAAGCCTTAAATATATATACTAACAATAATTATCTTGTAATTTTTACGGATTCGTTGTCTGCACTTCTTGCTTTAAGGAATCCATTCTCAGATCATCCATTAATCACACTTACTCATGAAACCATAGCAGAACTTCACAGTAAAACAGTTCTTTTCGTATGGGTCCCCGGCCACTCTGGAATTAAAGAGAACGAGGAGGTCGATACCTTAGCGAAAAGAGCTGTAAATGAAGGAATCCCTTATCACAATGTTCCAAAGAATGATATCATTAATTACCTCAAGCAAATAGTCTGGCAAAACTGGCAATCTACATGGCAGATAATAGAGGACAATAAATTAAGAGAAATAAAATCTATAGTTAAAGCTTGGAAGACCCCACCCTGCATCAATAGAAAACATGAAGTTGCCTTAAGTCGATTGCGGATTGGACATACAAGATTAACGCATTCATTCCTTTTAGCGCGGTTCCTCCCTCCCCCATAGGGAGGAACCCCGCTTATAGGGTTGATACAATGAAACAATCCGGAAGTGCCGACTAGAAAATTTCGCGTTTCAGAACCCCTAGAAACCGAAAATACCGGTGGTTCAAATTTGTATATATATATATATGTATATATTTATATATATATATATATATATATATATATATATATATATTTGTCTGTTCGCTCTCTAGATAGAAGACGAATGGTCCGATTTTGATGAAATTTGGTACAAAAATCCTTCGTCCAATTTGAAAGGTCAAGTTCGTTAACCAGCAAAATCCGCCTACTGGAAGATGGCGTTTGGGGCGAAATTCGCGCAAAAAAAATCGTAACGCTTACGTTTTTGAGTTCATAAGCTTCTAAGTACTCGTTTTATATGATTCCTGGGCTAGGAAAACGAATGAAACCATTTTCAAGGCGATAGCTTTAACCGTTTTCGAGAAAATTGGAAAAATATTTTTTGAATACCGTTTTTGGTTTGGGTACTTAGAATCATGGGATTCAGTTGAAACATTTTCTGCATGTTTTACTTTCATCAAAACTAATATGTTGAAATTTTGGTTACGTTTGGAGTTAAGGAAGGGTTAGAATAAAATATTTTATTAACAGGCATAAAAAGTTTTAGTAACTTTGTTTACTTTCCTTAATATCTCGAAAAAGGTTGAAAATCTTGGTAAACGGAAGAATACCATTAGAAAGCTTATTAAATGCTCTAAAAAAAAGGTTCTAATGAAAGTTTTGATTAGGCGATGTCAATCGGAGAAATAAGAGCTTAAACATTTAAAGTAATTGATTTCGCTTATTCGAACTGTTCTTTTTGTCTGTTTTTTATTCCTGGTTATTTTTTAATTTCTTATTGTTGGATAATGTATTTGAAAATAAAACAGGTTAAGAAAAATAAGAAAAACAATTTAATGTTAGAGATATGGATTTCCAAGATATATAGCTTTTCAACTGCCTAGCGTCCTTCCTAGGGAGGGTTCTTTGTCTTTGATTTTGGTACTTAGAATTATGGGATACAGTTGAAACATTTTCTGCATGTTCGAGTTTCATCAACACTAATATTTTGAAATTTTTGTTACGTTTAGAGTAAAGGAAGGGTTAGAATAAAATATTTTATTAACAGACAAAAAAAGTTTTGGTAACTTTGTATAATTTCGTTAGTATCTCGAAAACCGTTGACAATCTTGTGAAGCGGAAGATTACCATTCGGAAGCTTACTAAATGCTCTACAAAAAAGGTTCTGAAGAAAGTTTTAATTAGGCGATGTCAATCGGAGAAAAAAGTGCTTAAAGCTTTAAATTAATTGATTTCGTTTATTCCAATGGTTCTTCTTGTCTGTTTTATTTCTTGTTATTTCTTAATTGCTTATAGTTGGATAATGTATTTGACAATAAAACTTGTTAAGTAAAATAACAAAAACAATTTATTGTTAGAAATATAGATTTCCAAGATTCCAAGACCTTGTCACTAGCGGGTCTGTTTCTAGTGTAGCGGACCCTTGCAGGTAAGATTGTAAATCATGACCTTTCAAGACTTTACTACTCACAGGAATGGCGTTAGTGACCTTAAGGGTTGACACGCCATTATAATAATTAATTTTTAAAAAAAGACTGGTGGAACCAAAATAATAACTGCTTCTATTTTAATCTTTCCAAATTAGACTAGGGATATGAACGGAACCGCGCTAAGATGATGCAGTCCTGCGAGACGGACTTTTTTTCTAAAGAACCACCCCCAATCTGTGAATCATGCAACGTTCAAGTAACAGTAAAACATTTACTTACAGAATGCCGAATATATCAATAAATTAGAGAAGAGCTAATGTTATCAGACGTCATGGATGAAATCCTTGGAGATGATGCTGATAACGTTAGAAAGCTATTAAACTTTATAGACAAAACGGAACTAATTAATAAAATCTAAAGCATTCAATTGAACAGATAGCGAATGGTGAGTGTGTTTAATGTTTGTGAGTAAGGCTGAATGGAACTGGGTTTGTGTATGTGCTTAGGTGTGTCCATGTGTGTATGTGTACATTTTGAGTATGTTTGTATCTATAATTGCCAATGAAAATGACATTGCAATTAATCTCAGTAAGCAAAATAAACCAGAATCAATAATAAATAATTAAATAAAATTCAAAAGCTGATCTAACCATTTAATAAATTCAAAAGTAATATGAAAATATTTCACCACAAAATATAATAAAACATTCACTCGATGGCGTTAATGACCCAAAGGTTGACACGCCTTAAAAAAAAAAAAAAAAAAAAAAAAAAAAAAAAAAAAAAAAGACATTGTATTTGACAGATATGATGATATTTCAATAAAATACTTGGAATCAACTCTACGGAGTAAAGCTGAAATAATGAGAAATTTTATAATTTCAAATGAGCACACCAAAATCCGAACTAATAGTAATAATTTCTTTGCAAGGACTGAAAATAAATTACAGCTTGTTGGATTTCTATGTACTGCTGCCCCTAGATATGCACAAATAGAAGAAGATTCCGAGTTATATATTTGTGGAGGATTTGATGATCCAACAGAATGTTTCAAATTAGAAGGTTCTTTATTTTTTGAAATACCTGACTTGAATCGAATCATTTAGAAGCGGATTCAAGGATGTTTTGTCACATATTTCACGCAGTGAAAATCAAACTAAGCCATATCATAATTATTAGCGCTGAAAAAGATGTTTTCATTCTTGGAATTCACTTCTGGAACAAGCTTGCACGTCTAGGCTGTTTAGGTTTATGGTTCGACGGTTGCTATAAGAAGAAATCCATTTCAGGATGTCATCTGGTTGCTCAATCCCTTGGAGAAAATATTTGTGGTATTTTGCCAGCATTACACTCTCTGAGTGGTTGCGAATCAAGTAACAGATTTGGCTCGAAAAAAAAATGCTTTAAAAGCTGCATCGTTAGATTCTGTACAAGAGGCATTTGGGAAATCCATACCTAAGTGTCGAAAAAAAAAAATTTCAACGGCTGATGAACTTCGGTTCCCAAAATATCGGTTTCGGCTTAAATTTATTAAAAGTTATTTGCACATCAGATGCTCTACATTTAAATCTATTGAGAGCATCACCACAAACATATGTATGGACGAATGCTGACCAAACTCAACTACAGCCTATTGATTACACCATCTTCATATGTATGGGTGAATGCTGGCCAAACTCAACTACAGCCTATTGATTACACCATATTCATATGTATGGACGAATGCTGACCAAACTCAACTATAGCCTATTGATCACACCTTCTTCATATGTATGGACGAATGCTGACCAAACTCAACTACAGCCTATTGATTACACCTTCTTCATATGTATGGGCGAATGCTGACCAAACTCAACTACAGCCTATTGATCACACCTTCTTCATATGTTTGGGTGAATGCTGGCCAAACTCAACTACAGCCTATTGATTACACCTTCTTCATATGTATGGACGAATGCTGACCAAACTCAACTACAGCCTATCGATTACACCTTCTTCATATGTATGGAAGAATGCTGACCAAACTCAACTACAGCCTATTGTGTACACCATCTTCATATGTATGGACGAATGCTGACCAAACTCAACTATAGCCTATTGATTACACCTTCTTCATACGTATGGACGAATGCTGACCAAACTCAACTACAGCCTATTGATTACACCTTCTTCATATGTATGGACGAATGCTGACCAAACTCAACTACAGCCTATTGATTACACCTTCTTCATATGTATGGACGAATGCTGACCAAACTCAACTACAGCCTATTGATTACACCATCTTCATATGTATGGACGAATGCTGACCAAACTCAACTATAGCCTATTGATTACACCTTCTTCATATGTATGGACGAATGCTGACCAAACTCAACTACAGCCTATTGATTACACCATCTTCATATGTATGGACGAATGCTGACCAAACTCAACTATAGCCTATTGATTACACCTTCTTCATATGTATGGACGAATGCTGACCAAACTCAACTACAGCCTATTGATTACACCTTCTTCATATGTATGGACGAATGCTGACCAAACTCAACTACAGCCTATTGATTACACCATCTTCATATGTATGGACGAATGCTGACCAAACTCAACTATAGCCTATTGATTACACCTTCTTCATATGTATGGACGAATGCTGACGAAACTCAACTACAGCCTATTGATTACACCTTCTTCATATGTATGGACGAATGCTGACCAAACTCAACTACAGCCTATTGATTACACCATCTTCATATGTATGGGTGAATGCTGGCCAAACTCAACTACAGCCTATTGATCACACCTTCTTCATATGTATGGGGAATGCTGACCAAACTCAACTGCAGCCTGTTGATTACACCTTCTTCATATGTATGGGCGAATGCTGACCTAACTCAACTACAGCCTATTGATTACACCTTCTTCATATGTTTGGGTGAATGCTGGCCAAACTCAACTACAGCCTATTGATTACACCTTCTTCATATGTATGGACGAATGCTGACCAAACTCAACTACAGCCTATCGATTACACCTTCTTCATATGTATGGAAGAATGCTGACCAAACTCAACTACAGCCTATTGTGTACACCATCTTCATATGTATGGACGAATGCTGACCAAACTCAACTATAGCCTATTGATTACACCTTCTTCATACGTATGGACGAATGCTGACCAAACTCAACTACAGCCTATTGATTACACCTTCTTCATATGTATGGACGAATGCTGACCAAACTCAACTACAGCCTATTGATTACACCTTCTTCATATGTATGGACGAATGCTGACCAAACTCAACTACAGCCTATTGATTACACCATCTTCATATGTATGGACGAATGCTGACCAAACTCAACTATAGCCTATTGATTACACCTTCTTCATATGTATGGACGAAAGCTGACCAAACTCAACTACAGCCTATTGATTACACCATCTTCATATGTATGGACGAATGCTGACCAAACTCAACTATAGCCTATTGATTACACCTTCTTCATATGTATGGACGAATGCTGACCAAAATCAACTATAGCCTATTGATTACACCTTCTTCATATGTATGGACGAATGCTGACCAAACTCAACTACAGCCTATTGATTACACCTTCTTCATATGTATGGACGAATGCTGACCAAACTCAACTACAGCCTATTGATTACACCATCTTCATATGTATGGGTGAATGCTGGCCTAACTCAACTACAGCCTATTGATCACACCTTCTTCATATGTATGGGGAATGCTGACCAAACTCAACTACAGCCTGTTGATTACACCTTCTTCATATGTATGGGCGAATGCTGACCAAACTCAACTACAGCCTATTGATTACACCTTCTTCATATGTATGGGTGAATGCTGGCCAAACTCAACTACAGCCTATTGATTACACCATCTTCATATGTATGGACGAATGCTGACCAAACTCAACTACAGCCTATTGATCACACCTTCTTCATATGTATGGACGAATGCTGACCAAACTCAACTACAGCCTATTGATTACACCATCTTCATATGTATGGACGAATGCTGACCAAACTCAACTACAGCCTATTGATTACACCTTCTTCATATGTATGGACGAATGCTGACCAAACTCAACTACAGCTTATTGATTACACCTTCTTCATATGTATGGACGAATGCTGACCGAACTCAACTACAGCCTATTGATTACACCTTCTTCATATGTATGGGCGAATGCTGACCAAACTCAACTACAGCCTATTGATTACACCTTCTTCATATGTTTGGGTGAATGCTGGCCAAACTCAACTACAGCCTATTGATTACACCTTCTTCATATGTATGGAAGAATGCTGGCCAAACTCAACTACAGCCTATTGATTACACCTTCTTCATATGTATGGACGAATGCTGACCGAACTCAACTACAGCCTACTGATTACACCTTCTTCATATGTATGGGCGAATGCTGACCAAACTCTACTACAGCCTATTGATCACACCTTCTTCATATGTATAGGTGAATGCTGGCCAAACTCAACGAAAGGCTATTGATTACACCTTTTTCATATGTATGGGTGAATGGTGACCAAACTCAACTACAGCCTATTGATTACACCATCTTCATATGTATGGACGAATGCTGGCCAAACTCAACTACAGCCTATCGATTACACCTTCTTCATATGTATGGGTGAATGCTGACCAAACTCAACTACAGCCTATTGATTACACCTTCTTCATATGTATGGGTGAATGCTGGCCAAACTCAACTATAGCCTATTGATTACACCTTCTTCATATGTATGGGTGAATGATGGCCAAACTCAACTATAGCCTATTGATCACACCTTCTACATATGTATGGGTGAATGATGGCCAAACTCAACTATAGCCTATTGATCACACCACCTTCATATGTATGGGTGAATGCTGACCAAACTCAACTACAGCCTATTGATTACACCTTCTTCATGTGTATGGGCGAATGCTGGCCAAAGTCAACTACAGCCTATTGATTACACCTTCTTCACATGTATGGACGAATGCTGACCAAACTCAACTACAGCCTATTGATTACACCTTCTTCATATGTATGGAAGAATGCTGGCCAAACTCAACTAGAGCCTATTGATTACACCTTCTTCATATGTATGGACGAATGCTGACCGAACTCAACTACAGCCTATTGATTACACCTTCTTCATATGTATGGGCGAATGCTGACCAAACTCAACTACAGCCTATTGATTACACCTTCTTCATATGTTTGGGTGAATGCTGGCCAAACTCAACTATAGCCTATTGATTACACCTTCTTCATATGTATGGGTGAATGATGGCCAAACTCAACTATAGCCTATTGATCACACCTTCTACATATGTATGGGTGAATGATGGCCAAACTCAACTATAGCCTATTGATCACACCACCTTCATATGTATGGGTGAATGCTGACCAAACTCAACTACAGCCTATTGATTACACCTTCTTCATGTGTATGGGCGAATGCTGGCCAAAGTCAACTACAGCCTATTGATTACACCTTCTTCATATGTATGGACGAATGCTGACCGAACTCAACTACAGCCTATTGATTACACCTTCTTCATATGTATGGACGAATGCTGACCAAACTCAACTATAGCCTATTGATTACACCTTCTTCATATGTATGGGCGAATGCTGGCCAAACTCAACTATAGCCTATCGATCACACCTTCTTCATATGTATTGGTGAATACTGGCCAATCTCAACTACAGCCTATTGATCACACCTTCTTCATATGTATGGGTGAATGCGTACCAAACTCAATTACAGCCTATTGATTACACCTTCTTCATATGTATGGACGAATGCTGGCCAAACTCAACTACAGCCTATTGATTACACCTTCTTCATATGTATGGGCGAATGCTGACCTAACTCAACTATAGCCTATTGATCACACCTTCTTCATATGTATGGATGAATGCTGACCAAACTCAACTACAGCCTATTGATTACACCTTCTTCATGTGTATGGGCGAATGCTGGCCAAAGTCAACTACAGCCTATTGATTACACCTTCTTCATATGTATGGACGAATGCTGACCGAACTCAACTACAGCCTATTGATTACACCTTCTTCATATGTATGGACGAATGCTGACCAAACTCAACTATAGCCTATTGATTACACCTTCTTCATATGTATGGGCGAATGCTGGCCAAACTCAACTATAGCCTATCGATCACACCTTCTTCATATGTATTGGTGAATACTGGCCAATCTCAACTACAGCCTATTGATCACACCTTCTTCATATGTATGGGTGAATGCGTACCAAACTCAATCACAGCCTATTGATTACACCTTCTTCATATGTATGGACGAATGCTGGCCAAACTCAACAACAGCCTATTGATTACACCTTCTTCATATGTATGGGCGAATGCTGACCTAACTCAACTATAGCCTATTGATCACACCTTCTTCATATGTATGGATGAATGCTGACCAAACTCAACTACAGCCTATTGATTACACCTTCTTCATGTGTATGGGCGAATGCTGGCCAAAGTCAACTACAGCCTATTGATTACACCTTCTTCACATGTATGGACGAATGCTGACCAAACTCAACTACAGCCTATTGATTACACCTTTTTCATATGTATGGAAGAATGCTGGCCAAACTCAACTACAGCCTATTGATTACACCTTCTTCATATGTATGGACGAATGCTGACCGAACTCATCTACAGCCTATTGATTACACCTTCTTCATATGTATGGGCGAATGCTGACCAAACTCAACTACAGCCTATTGATCACACCTTCTTCATATGTATGGGGAATGCTGACCAAACTCAACAATAGCCTATTGATCACACCTTCTTCATATGTATGGGTGAATGCTGACCAAACTCAACTACAGCCTATTGATTACACCTTCTTCATGTGTATGGGCGAATGCTTGCCAAAGTCAACTACAGCCTATTGATTACACCTTCTTCACATGTATGGACGAATGCTGACCAAACTCAACTACAGCCTATTGATTACACCTTCTTCATATGTTTGGGTGAATGCTGGCCAAACTCAACTACAGCCTATTGATTACACCTTCTTCATATGTATGGACGAATGCTGACCAAACTCAACTACAGCCTATCGATTACACCTTCTTCATATGTATGGAAGAATGCTGACCAAACTCAACTACAGCCTATTGTGTACACCATCTTCATATGTATGGACGAATGCTGACCAAACTCAACTATAGCCTATTGATTACACCTTCTTCATATGTTTGGGTGAATGCTGGCCAAACTCAACTACAGCCTATTGATTACACCTTCTTCATATGTATGGAAGAATGCTGGCCAAACTCAACTACAGCCTATTGATTACACCTTCTTCATATGTATGGACGAATGCTGACCGAACTCAACTACAGCCTACTGATTACACCTTCTTCATATGTATGGGCGAATGCTGACCAAACTCAACTACAGCCTATTGATCACACCTTCTTCATATGTATAGGTGAATGCTGGCCAAACTCAACGAAAGGCTATTGATTACACCTTTTTCATATGTATGGGTGAATGGTGACCAAACTCAACTACAGCCTATTGATTACACCATCTTCATATGTATGGACGAATGCTGGCCAAACTCAACTACAGCCTATCGATTACACCTTCTTCATATGTATGGGTGAATGCTGACCAAACTCAACTACAGCCTATTGATTACACCTTCTTCATATGTATGGGTGAATGCTGGCCAAACTCAACTGTAGCCTATTGATTACACCTTCTTCATATGTATGGGTGAATGATGGCCAAACTCAACTATAGCCTATTGATCACACCTTCTACATATGTATGGGTGAATGATGGCCAAACTCAACTATAGCCTATTGATCACACCACCTTCATATGTATGGGTGAATGCTGACCAAACTCAACTACAGCCTATTGATTACACCTTCTTCATGTGTATGGGCGAATGCTGGCCAAAGTCAACTACAGCCTATTGATTACACCTTCTTCACATGTATGGACGAATGCTGACCAAACTCAACTACAGCCTATTGATTACACCTTCTTCATATGTATGGAAGAATGCTGGCCAAACTCAACTAGAGCCTATTGATTACACCTTCTTCATATGTATGGACGAATGCTGACCGAACTCAACTACAGCCTATTGATTACACCTTCTTCATATGTATGGGCGAATGCTGACCAAACTCAACTACAGCCTATTGATTACACCTTCTTCATATGTTTGGGTGAATGCTGGCCAAACTCAACTATAGCCTATTGATTACACCTTCTTCATATGTATGGGTGAATGATGGCCAAACTCAACTATAGCCTATTGATCACACCTTCTACATATGTATGGGTGAATGATGGCCAAACTCAACTATAGCCTATTGATCACACCACCTTCATATGTATGGGTGAATGCTGACCAAACTCAACTACAGCCTATTGATTACACCTTCTTCATGTGTATGGGCGAATGCTGGCCAAAGTCAACTACAGCCTATTGATTACACCTTCTTCATATGTATGGACGAATGCTGACCGAACTCAACTACAGCCTATTGATTACACCTTCTTCATATGTATGGACGAATGCTGACCAAACTCAACTATAGCCTATTGATTACACCTTCTTCATATGTATGGGCGAATGCTGGCCAAACTCAACTATAGCCTATCGATCACACCTTCTTCATATGTATTGGTGAATACTGGCCAATCTCAACTACAGCCTATTGATCACACCTTCTTCATATGTATGGGTGAATGCGTACCAAACTCAATTACAGCCTATTGATTACACCTTCTTCATATGTATGGACGAATGCTGGCCAAACTCAACTACAGCCTATTGATTACACCTTCTTCATATGTATGGGCGAATGCTGACCTAACTCAACTATAGCCTATTGATCACACCTTCTTCATATGTATGGATGAATGCTGACCAAACTCAACTACAGCCTATTGATTACACCTTCTTCATGTGTATGGGCGAATGCTGGCCAAAGTCAACTACAGCCTATTGATTACACCTTCTTCATATGTATGGACGAATGCTGACCGAACTCAACTACAGCCTATTGATTACACCTTCTTCATATGTATGGACGAATGCTGACCAAACTCAACTATAGCCTATTGATTACACCTTCTTCATATGTATGGGCGAATGCTGGCCAAACTCAACTATAGCCTATCGATCACACCTTCTTCATATGTATTGGTGAATACTGGCCAATCTCAACTACAGCCTATTGATCACACCTTCTTCATATGTATGGGTGAATGCGTACCAAACTCAATTACAGCCTATTGATTACACCTTCTTCATATGTATGGACGAATGCTGGCCAAACTCAACAACAGCCTATTGATTACACCTTCTTCATATGTATGGGCGAATGCTGACCTAACTCAACTATAGCCTATTGATCACACCTTCTTCATATGTATGGATGAATGCTGACCAAACTCAACTACAGCCTATTGATTACACCTTCTTCATGTGTATGGGCGAATGCTGGCCAAAGTCAACTACAGCCTATTGATTACACCTTCTTCACATGTATGGACGAATGCTGACCAAACTCAACTACAGCCTATTGATTACACCTTTTTCATATGTATGGAAGAATGCTTGCCAAACTCAACTACAGCCTATTGATTACACCTTCTTCATATGTATGGACGAATGCTGACCGAACTCATCTACAGCCTATTGATTACACCTTCTTCATATGTATGGGCGAATGCTGACCAAACTCAACTACAGCCTATTGATCACACCTTCTTCATATGTATGGGGAATGCTGACCAAACTCAACAATAGCCTATTGATCACACCTTCTTCATATGTATGGGTGAATGCTGACCAAACTCAACTACAGCCTATTGATTACACCTTCTTCATGTGTATGGGCGAATGCTTGCCAAAGTCAACTACAGCCTATTGATTACACCTTCTTCACATGTATGGACGAATGCTGACCAAACTCAACTACAGCCTATTGATTACACCTTCTTCATATGTTTGGGTGAATGCTGGCCAAACTCAACTACAGCCTATTGATTACACCTTCTTCATATGTATGGACGAATGCTGACCAAACTCAACTACAGCCTATCGATTACACCTTCTTCATATGTATGGAAGAATGCTGACCAAACTCAACTACAGCCTATTGTGTACACCATCTTCATATGTATGGACGAATGCTGACCAAACTCAACTATAGCCTATTGATTACACCTTCTTCATACGTATGGACGAATGCTGACCAAACTCAACTACAGCCTATTGATTACACCTTCTTCATATGTATGGACGAATGCTGACCAAACTCAACTACAGCCTATTGATTACACCTTCTTCATATGTATGGACGAATGCTGACCAAACTCAACTACAGCCTATTGATTACACCATCTTCATATGTATGGACGAATGCTGACCAAACTCAACTATAGCCTATTGATTACACCTTCTTCATATGTATGGACGAAAGCTGACCAAACTCAACTACAGCCTATTGATTACACCATCTTCATATGTATGGACGAATGCTGACCAAACTCAACTATAGCCTATTGATTACACCTTCTTCATATGTATGGACGAATGCTGACCAAAATCAACTATAGCCTATTGATTACACCTTCTTCATATGTATGGACGAATGCTGACCAAACTCAACTACAGCCTATTGATTACACCTTCTTCATATGTATGGACGAATGCTGACCAAACTCAACTACAGCCTATTGATTACACCATCTTCATATGTATGGGTGAATGCTGGCCTAACTCAACTACAGCCTATTGATCACACCTTCTTCATATGTATGGGGAATGCTGACCAAACTCAACTACAGCCTGTTGATTACACCTTCTTCATATGTATGGGCGAATGCTGACCAAACTCAACTACAGCCTATTGATTACACCTTCTTCATATGTATGGGTGAATGCTGGCCAAACTCAACTACAGCCTATTGATTACACCATCTTCATATGTATGGACGAATGCTGACCAAACTCAACTACAGCCTATTGATCACACCTTCTTCATATGTATGGACGAATGCTGACCAAACTCAACTACAGCCTATTGATTACACCATCTTCATATGTATGGACGAATGCTGACCAAACTCAACTACAGCCTATTGATTACACCTTCTTCATATGTATGGACGAATGCTGACCAAACTCAACTACAGCTTATTGATTACACCTTCTTCATATGTATGGACGAATGCTGACCGAACTCAACTACAGCCTATTGATTACACCTTCTTCATATGTATGGGCGAATGCTGACCAAACTCAACTACAGCCTATTGATTACACCTTCTTCATATGTTTGGGTGAATGCTGGCCAAACTCAACTACAGCCTATTGATTACACCTTCTTCATATGTATGGAAGAATGCTGGCCAAACTCAACTACAGCCTATTGATTACACCTTCTTCATATGTATGGACGAATGCTGACCGAACTCAACTACAGCCTACTGATTACACCTTCTTCATATGTATGGGCGAATGCTGACCAAACTCAACTACAGCCTATTGATCACACCTTCTTCATATGTATGGACGAATGCTGGCCAAACTCAACGAAAGGCTATTGATTACACCTTTTTCATATGTATGGGTGAATGGTGACCAAACTCAACTACAGCCTATTGATTACACCATCTTCATATGTATGGACGAATGCTGACCAAACTCAACTATAGCCTATTGATTACACCTTCTTCATATGTATGGGCGAATGCTGGCCAAACTCAACTATAGCCTATCGATCACACCTTCTTCATATGTATTGGTGAATACTGGCCAATCTCAACTACAGCCTATTGATCACACCTTCTTCATATGTATGGGTGAATGCGTACCAAACTCAATTACAGCCTATTGATTACACCTTCTTCATATGTATGGACGAATGCTGGCCAAACTCAACTACAGCCTATTGATTACACCTTCTTCATATGTATGGGCGAATGCTGACCTAACTCAACTACAGCCTATTGATTACACCTTCTTCACATGTATGGACGAATGCTGACCAAACTCAACTACAGCCTATTGATTACACCTTCTTCATATGTATGGAAGAATGCTGGCCAAACTCAACTAGAGCCTATTGATTACACCTTCTTCATATGTATGGACGAATGCTGACCGAACTCAACTACAGCCTATTGATTACACCTTCTTCATATGTATGGGCGAATGCTGGCCAAAGTCAACTATAGCCTATTGATTACACCTTCTTCATATGTATGGACGAATGCTGACCAAACTCAACTACAGCCTATTGATTACACCTTCTTCATATGTATGGGCGAATGCTGACCAAACTCAACTACAGCCTTTTGATTACACCTTCTTCATATGTTTGGGTGAATGCTGGCCAAACTCAACTATAGCCTATTGATTACACCTTCTTCATATGTATGGGTGAATGATGGCCAAACTCAACTATAGCCTATTGATCACACCTTCTACATATGTATGGGTGAATGATGGCCAAACTCAACTATAGCCTATTGATCACACCACCTTCATATGTATGGGTGAATGCTGACCAAACTCAACTACAGCCTATTGATTACACCTTCTTCATGTGTATGGGCGAATGCTGGCCAAAGTCAACTACAGCCTATTGATTACACCTTCTTCATATGTATGGACGAATGCTGACCGAACTCAACTACAGCCTATTGATTACACCTTCTTCATATTTATGGACGAATGCTGACCAAACTCAACTATAGCCTATTGATTACACCTTCTTCATATGTATGGGCGAATGCTGGCCAAACTCAACTATAGCCTATCGATCACACCTTCTTCATATGTATTGGTGAATACTGGCCAATCTCAACTACAGCCTATTGATCACACCTTCTTCATATGTATGGGTGAATGCGTACCAAACTCAATTACAGCCTATTGATTACACCTTCTTCATATGTATGGACGAATGCTGGCCAAACTCAACTACAGCCTATTGATTACACCTTCTTCATATGTATGGGCGAATGCTGACCTAACTCAACTATAGCCTATTGATCACACCTTCTTCATATGTATGGATGAATGCTGACCAAACTCAACTACAGCCTATTGATTACACCTTCTTCATGTGTATGGGCGAATGCTGGCCAAAGTCAACTACAGCCTATTGATTACACCTTCTTCATATGTATGGACGAATGCTGACCGAACTCAACTACAGCCTATTGATTACACCTTCTTCATATGTATGGACGAATGCTGACCAAACTCAACTATAGCCTATTGATTACACCTTCTTCATATGTATGGGCGAATGCTGGCCAAACTCAACTATAGCCTATCGATCACACCTTCTTCATATGTATTGGTGAATACTGGCCAATCTCAACTACAGCCTATTGATCACACCTTCTTCATATGTATGGGTGAATGCGTACCAAACTCAATTACAGCCTATTGATTACACCTTCTTCATATGTATGGACGAATGCTGGCCAAACTCAACAACAGCCTATTGATTACACCTTCTTCATATGTATGGGCGAATGCTGACCTAACTCAACTATAGCCTATTGATCACACCTTCTTCATATGTATGGATGAATGCTGACCAAACTCAACTACAGCCTATTGATTACACCTTCTTCATGTGTATGGGCGAATGCTGGCCAAAGTCAACTACAGCCTATTGATTACACCTTCTTCACATGTATGGACGAATGCTGACCAAACTCAACTACAGCCTATTGATTACACCTTTTTCATATGTATGGAAGAATGCTGGCCAAACTCAACTACAGCCTATTGATTACACCTTCTTCATATGTATGGACGAATGCTGACCGAACTCAACTACAGCCTATTGATTACACCTTCTTCATATGTATGGGCGAATGCTGACCAAACTCAACTGCAGCCTATTGATTACACCTTCTTCATATGTTTGGGTGAATGCTGGCCAAACTCAACTACAGCCTATTGATTACACCTTCTTCATATGTATGGGGAATGCTGACTAAACTCAACTACAGCCTATTGATCACATCTTCTTCATATGTATGGGCGAATGCTGGCCAAACTCAACTACAGCCTAGTGATTACACCTTCTTCATATGTATGGGTGAATGCTGACCAAACTCAACTACAGCCTATTGATTACACCTTCTTCATATGTATGGACGAATGCTGACCAAACTCAACTGCAGCCTATTGATTACACCTTCTTCATATGTATGGACGAATGCTGGCCAAACTCAACTACAGCCTATTGATTACACCTTCTTCATATGCATGGGCAAATGCTGACCAAACTCAACTATAGCCTATTGATTACACCTTCTTCATATGTATGGGTGAATGCTGACCAAACTCAACTACAGCCTATTGATTACACCATCTTCATATGTATGGACGAGTGCTGGCCAAACTCAACTATAGCCTATTGATTACACCTTTTTCATATGTATGGGTGAATGCTGACCAAACTCAACTATAGCCTATTGATTACACCTTCTTCATATGTATGGGTGAATGCTGGCCCAACTCAACTACAGCCTATTGATTACACCTTTTTCATATGTATGGGGAATGCTGACCAAACTCAACTACAGCCTATTGATTACACCTTCTTTGCCTATGAAAGGAAGGATGGTAATTTGTACCCACGACAAATGACCAAGCAACCACTGCCGGAATTTTTGATTCAACCGTGTAAATGTACATCCAATTTTAAGACAATGGCTTGATCTTGTAAAAAATTACATACTGAGTGTATTTCTTTATACAAATGCATAAATAACGATTGTCAGATTAAAAAAGATTGATAATTTAAGTTTTTATTTTATGATATGTTTAAATTTGATTTTTTTAATTAAATATTTTTTTTAATAAAAAAAAAAAATTATTAATAATTACGCGAACCATATGTTGAACTAGAGAAGAAAACTTGTAAACATTTTTTCTCCTGGAAATATCCAAAGATTTTGCTCAAGCAAGAAGAGTTTGGAAATAAAATGACAACTAAGGGATGTTTAACAAACCCGCAATCACAGAATGTGAAAAAAGATAAGTATAGTAACTGCTCTATTGATTGGAGTAAAATACCTAACCTGAAATATCTCGTTATAAAGGTTATTAATGATAAAATTACTTTTAATAATTTAAGCCCTTTCGTAATTCAGAGATGGATTAGCAAATTCGGCATCAACATTGATGTCAAAAAGATGAAAAGTGACGGATCCCTATTAGTGACGAGCCCTAACGGGGAAATTTCATCGAGCATTCTCAAGCAGACGGACTTCTATGAACATAAAATAACGGTGCTTCCTCATAAAGCATTAAATTTCTCTAAGGGAATCTTCTCATGTCCTGAAATAGATGAATTCGGGGATGAGATTATTTTAGAGGAACTTAAAGCTCAGAATGTCGTAGAAATACGAAGATTTTTAACTCGCTCTGTTCCTCGCAGGACGATGTATGTAGCTACTTTCAATAGACCTAGCATTCCCGAGAAGATAAAGGTTGGCTACATATCGGTACCTGTACGCATGTACTTCCCACTTCCTAGACGCTGCTTCAACTGTTGGAGGATGCATCACACCAAGCTAGCATGTGAACAAGAAGCAAGATGCAGGCGATGCAGTGAAGCAAGGCATGAGGGAGACTGTTCCAATCCCGTTAAATATTGCCAGTGTGGAGGAGATCACGAAACATAAAACAAAAGGTTTAAACTTAAAAATAATACCCTTACCTAAAACTAAGCAGTAACATGACTGTTGCTCAGTGGAATATGAATGGTTTTTACAGGCACGTAAATGACTTGAAGTGTTTGTTAAGTAAGGAATCATTTCAAATCATTGGCCTTCAAGAAACCCATCTACTCCCAAACAAGCCAGCCTCTTTTCAAGGATTTAATATGTACAGGAGAGATTACATCCTCGGAGGCAAAGCTTCAGGTGGTGTTGCTGTTTTAGTTCGAAATACCATTCATAGCAGCATCATACCAATACAGACTAGAGTTGAAGCAGTAGCTGTTACAGTGTACAGTCCCATTTCGTATGTCAGTGTGTTCGCTCTACCTTCCACCAAGCGAGCCAATAGACTCACATGACCTTGAAGACTTACTTACACAACTTCCAACTCCACTCTTACTTTTATCAGGTGTTAACACACTCAGTCCTATGTGGCACGCACCGATATATAATACTAGAGGACTACAAATACAAACTGTACTGGACAAATTTACTTTATCACACATAGATATTTCTGTCTGCACTCCTGACATCTACACTACCCTGATTCTTGGAGGGAATCTATTGGGATACCTATTTTAAAACAAGGGAAAGATGCATCCTCCCCATCAAGTTTTCGCCCTGTTTCTTTGACCAGCTGTGTCTGCAAACTATTTGAGAAAATGCTTACTAGAAGGTTACAGTGGTTTTTGGATCAATTTGAGCTACTATCGCCTTTTCAATGTGGTTTCAGGAAACAGCATTCTACCACACACCACTTAACCAGACTAGAGAATGACATTCTCAATGCATTTTTAAATAAGAATTTCCTTGTTGCTGTAGCCTTAGATGTGGAAAAGGCATATGACACAGTTTGGAGGCCATTAATTCTAACCAAATTAACTGAATGGGGAATACAGGGAAACATGCTGAGGTTTATAAATAATTACCTGCACAATAGATCCTTCCAGGTCAGGATTGGATCGGAATTATCTGAGGGGTTCTTGCAAGAAAATGGTGTTCCACAAGGGGGAGTTCTCAGTACCACGCTCTTCAATATAGCAATGAACTCTGCCTGTCAGTTCATACCTCAGGACGTGAGTTATTGTTTATTTGCAGACGATGTATTAATTTATCATGCATCGTGCAATTATGAAACAGCCTGCAATAAAATACAGCTAGCATTGGAGAAATTGGAGCAGTGGGAGAACAATACAGGGTTCAGGTTTTCAAATGAAAAGTCTAGATATGTTGTGTTCACAAAGAAAAGACGCTGTGAAGATCCTAACCTCGTTTTACACAACTCTACTATACATAACACCGACAACATCAAAATTCTAGGGCTGACATTTGATAAGAAGCTAACTTGGATTCCCCACTTAAAAGATCTTGTCCTTAGATGCAAGAGATCATTGAATCTACTAAGAATTCTAAGCAACACTAAGTGGGGAGCGGACAGATGCTCTATGCTCAAGTTTTACCGTGCCTATACCAGGTCATTACTGGACTACGGCTGTGTAGTATACTCATCGGCCCGCGACAGTGCTCTTAAAATGTTAGACCCTATTCACAATACAGGACTTCGCCTGACAACGGGAGCGTTCAGGTCTAGTCCAATAAGCAGTATTTATGTAGAAGCAGGTGAATTACCATTAGCATACAGAAGGAAGACGTTATGCATAAAGTACGTCCTCAAACAAAAATGTTTGAATTTCGCCTGCACGAATACGGTTCTCAATAACCCCTTCTACAATAAACATATGCCAGAGTGTACTAGACCAAGACCTCTCATTGTCAGGTGTGACGAATACATCAAGGACATACCTACTACCAATACATCATTACTTACGAAGACATTACTCGAAATACCTCCTTGGCAAATACGAAATTTAACAATAGACACAACATTGACGAACAACAAAAAAATCCAACAAGACATCAAGACACGTTTACAAATCATGTTTCCAAGAAATACTTAACGGGAACCCTGACAGCCTCTTTTCTTTCAGTGATGGCTCTCGGACTGAGGTAGGAGCTGGTGCTGCTGCATTAATCGAAGGAAAGGTTTTCAAACAGAAACTAGCAACAGTATCTAGTTCATATTCTGCTGAGTTGCAGGCAATCTTGTTAGCTTTGAACAATATAAAGGATGCTCAAAAGAAAAAAGTGATTTTGTTTACAGACTCTTTGAGCTCACTAAAAACGATACATAATACATTCAATGCACACCCTTTGGCAACCAAAATTTTAAATGAAATTATTCGATTACAAAATTTAAACAAACACGTAACACTGGTATGGCTACCGGGGCACGTAGACATTAAACAAAGCACAGACGTTGACATACAAGCCAAATTAGCAACCACACTACAGAACATAACAACAAGTGAAACAGCTTACGATGACCTAACGACATATTATAGCAACCAAATACTTATTCAGGGGCAGACAGCATGGTACAACACTAACGACAATAAACTACGACAGATTATACAAACAGTGGCAGAATGGCCATCCAGCAGAAGAGGAAACCGGAGAGAAGAGGTAGTTCTAACTCGACTCCGAATTGGCCATTCTCTACTTACTCACGGGCACCTAATGACTAGACAAGACGTACCAACATGTAGACAATGTAACCAACTCCTAACTATAAGACATATACTTACAGACTGTTGAAGAAGAGAACAATTAAACATACCCACTCACCTTACAGAACTCTTGTCCGATGGTAGCCATTATTTGAATCAGATATTTAAATATTTACAAACTATACATATATATCACACAATTTAACGAACTCATGAATATGTCTGTCGTTTTTTTTTTTATAACTTCCTTACTTTTATTTTATTTTATTTTTTAATTTATTTTATTTTTGGCTTTTAAACCTATTTGATACTTTTTCTGAAATTATATTTATTTCCTTTATATTATGATTATCTAGTAATAATTATTTAATAATATTAATAGCTATAATTTATTTAATAATATTATCTTTTTGTTCAAAGCTGACGTTTACATATAGACTTACTAATTTGCTAGTCGCTTCCGTTGCGATCAAGCAGTAAATAAATAAATAAAAATATTAATAATTATAGTTTTTATTTTTTATTTTCCTGTTCTTTTTTTACTTAATTAGCTGAAAGTATCTTTAATCATAAAAGTCAATTGGATATTCTCACTAAAACAATCGTTATAATGATACCAAAGCAGGTGTTCAGTCCATTTTTTAGATGTCTAGGGGGTGGGGTTTAAAAAAAATTGGACCAACACGACTCCTGGCAACATTCAGAATCATAATCTGCATGCTTTTCTAAGTTCAACCCCATACACCGAATGCGGTCCTCACATTTTGCATACTCAACTCCACCCAGCGCCCGGTCTAGTAGACTGGTTTGGGCTGGGAGATGGATAGGTCACTGAGTGAGTGGGTGGTATTTGACAAATATATTTAAAGTACATTTGCCATGAGAATTCATACCAAGTATTCAAGAAGTAATTAATCCCTGTTTCCTCAAGGTTTATTTTAATTTCAATAAACGCCTCGAAATGCTTATAAGCCCTTCGACCTCACAAATAGGTATTATGAACAAATAAAAGGAAAAAAAAAATTAAACGCTTAAATATATTCCCCATATAATGTAAGGGAACACTGATATAATGTACAGAGGTACTGGGCGTTTGATTTGCTGGTTTTTTGGTCCCCTATTGCCCTATGGTTCCTATGGTATATGGTATATGGTATATACACGTGTGTGCGCGCGCGTGTGTGTGTGTGTTTGTGTGTGTATATATATATTCTAAGGAATATATTTTCTTACCCAAAGTTCCCAGACGGTAATGAAATCCAACCAATACAACATCTTCATCCATGAATTTGGCGCCCATTTCCATTGTCCCAGATCCTGAGTTGGAAGGTCCACCTGAGAAGGCACCTCCATGGATGTATACAAGAACTGGAAGACTGCTCGACACCTAAATATTGATATTGTTGCAACGTTAACGCATAAATAATGGTCAATTTCAATATAGACCTTTACATACATATATATATATATATATATATATATATATATATATATATATATATATATAAATCAGATTTATGTTTGTTCCTTATACAAATCAACACCGTTTGCCCGATTTTGACTAAACTTGGGACGCAGATAGGAGTTGATCCGAAGAGTGGCATAGTTTAGGTTAGGAGTCAATATGATATTGGAACTGCGTCATCTTAGCGCATTTCACTTGCAAAGCATGGAATAGAAACAGTTAATAGTCTGTTTAGATACATTAATAATTATTAACGATATAAGGGTTTCAATTATAATTGAAACCCTTATTGCAAGAAACATTTACGCGCCGCAGTGCACAGGAAACTGGCAGTAGCCAAGTAGTAAACGATTCGCTCTGCCTTTTTCACTTTCGCTAATCCTAAAGGTAACCTCTGTTACAAACATGGATATCGACGATACAAATGCAGAGTATCGAATGTGAAAAATGCATCTTTCATTGTCAATCTTTACTGATTTCTGCTGGACTTATTTACGGCAAATTCTTGAATCTTAGATCACTCTATTAAAGGGAAAGTATTCCACTATCAAAAGGTTAAATCTGCCGAATATTTGACGGTCCAAAAAAAAAAGTTATGAATAAACGCTTTTTTACTCTGGAAACTGGTGATTTTCACATTCGATACTTTGCATTTGTAGCGACGATATGAATTGTTGTGTCATTGGCCTTCCAACTATATCTCCAATTCCTAGATAAGACTTTACTTCTTTCGATTTATTTATCTATTTAAAACTGTGAATGTAACGTCTTATTCCCCCCAAAGAGGTAATAGTTATTGTTTCAGGTTTGAATGAATCAAGACCTCTATGGAAGAATAAAAACATTTCTAACTAGGTGAATGATATATTATTTCTTACAGTTCTGGAGAAATATTTCTTAAAGCAAAGCATGTATTTGTGACTTACATTCGGAGTGTTGATTACTAAGTACAAACAGTCTTCTTGTCCAGTCATATCTTTACCGATCAACCCTAATTGTGGGCATAGAGGACCTGGCTTGGTTCCATCCAGCAATCCTTCCCATGGTAATGGTGGTTGGGGGCTCTGGAAAAAAATTATACTAATGTATTTGCTACATTATTTAGTCATCTTTGAGGTACTCTATTTCGAGTTTACAAATAAGTCAACTGAGGACTTAAAAGAAATTTTATTATTAATTTTTTGTGAAAAAGTGTCCACCGTGTATATCAAATGTTAAAGAATATATTTTCCACGTAGTGTTACATTGCTTAATTCACTTGCTCTTAAGAAAAGAATGGAAAGGCTCGTGACAAAATAGTGCCAAAACACATTTTTATAAAAACGTAACTGCAGCTGCTATATGTTGGATGTTTTGTGGGACTATCAGTTATGATAAAAATGGTAGTAAAACTTTATCTTGTTGCCTCTAAAACTAAGCTAACTAAGCTTCAGTTAAGTTTTGTTAAAAATGTTTCTTGGCACTATTTTTCCCCTATCTCTTTAATTCATTCCTTTCTTTAAACTTCCAGGATAATTCAAAACCAGGCCTCGTTCACTTAGATCTGGTTATGTTGAGTGACGTTTTGTTCCCTGCTTCTGAACATAGGGAAATCAACAGAAAACTGCTTACCTAGAACCGAAAGGTGGTTTTCCTCCAGTAAGGTCTTAACTGAATTAACCTGAATACGTCAGCAGAATGGCATCACGTCCAGACAATACCTTAAACCTGAGACTGCCGACAGATAGTTCAACGTAGGGCATTCCAGTAAAATATGAGTACTCCCCACGATTCTCCGAAAGTAACAACTGTCCCTTAACTACACCAAATGACATCTTAACTTCCACTCCATGGATGTCCCCCAAACAGCTGCTTGCCAGGATCAGCAAGTTCACCAATGACTAGAGCAAGTAACCTGATGGTACCTTGACCGTACATACCTTGAACCTGAGACTGCCTACAGGTGGTTGTGCATAAGGTATCCCTAAGAAAGATGAGTAATCCCTACCATTCTCCGAAAGTAACAACTGTCCCTTAACTACACCAAATGACATCTTAACGTCCACTCCATGGATGTCCCCCAAACAGCTGCTTGCCAGGAACAGCAAGCTCACCAATGTCTAGAGCAAGTAACCTGCTAGTACCTTGACCGTACATACCTTGAACCTGAGACTGCCTACAGGTGGTTGTGCATAAGGTATCCCTGTGAAAGATGAGTACTCCCCACCATTCTCCGAAAGTAACAACTGTCCCTTAACTACACCAAATGACATCTTAACTTCCAATCCATGTCTGTCTCCCAAACAGCTGCTTGCCAGGATCAGCAAGCTCACCAATGACTAGAGCTAGTAACCTGATGGTACCTTGACCGTACATAACTTGAACCTGAGACTGCCTACAGGTGGTTGTGCATAAGGTATCCCTGTGAAAGATGAGTACTCCCTACCATTCTCCGAAAGTAACAACTGTCCCTTAACTACACCAAATGACATCTTAACTTCCAATCCATGTCTGTCTCCCAAACAGCTGCTTGCCAGGATCAGCAAGTTCACCAATGACTAGAGCTAGTAACCTGATGGTACCTTGACCGTACATACCTTGAACCTGAGACTGCCTACAGGTGGTTGTGCATAAGGTATCCCTGTGAAAGATGAGTACTCCCTATCATTCTCCGAAAGTAACAACTGTCCCTTAACAACACCAAATGACGTCTTGACTTCCAATCCATGGCTGTCCCCCAAACAGCTGCTTGCCAGGATCAGCAAGTTCACCAATGACTAGAGCTAGTAACCTGATGGTACCTTGACCGTACATACCTTGAACCTGAGACTGCCTACAGGTGGTTGTGCATAAGGTATCCCTGTGAAAGATGAGTAATCCCTACCATTCTCCGAAAGTAACAACTGTCCCTTAACTACACCAAATGACATCTTAACTTCCAATCCATGGCTGTCCCCCAAACAGCTGCTTGCCAGGATCAGCAAGTTCACCAATGACTAGAGCTAGTAACCTGATGGTACCTTGACCGTACATTCCTTGAACCTGAGACTGCCTACAGGTGGGCGTAAGGCATTCCAGTAAAATATGAGTATTCCCTACCATTCTCCGAAAGTAAAAACTGTCCCTTAACTACAGCAAATGACATCTTAACTTCCAATCCATGGCTGTCCCCCAAACAGCTGCTTGCCAGGATCAGCAAGTTCACCAATGACTAGAGCTAGTAACCTGATGGTACCTTGACCGTACATACCTTGAACCTGAGACTGCCTACAGGTGGTTGTGCATAAGGTATCCCTGTGAAAGATGAGTAATCCCTACCATTCTCCGAAAGTAACAACTGTCCCTTAACTACACCAAATGACATCTTAACTTCCAATCCATGGCAGTCCCCCAAACAGCTGCTTGCCAGGATCAGCAAGCTCACCAATGACTAGAGCTAGTAACCTGATGGTACCTTGACCGTACATACCTTGAACCTGAGACTGCCTACAGGTGGTTGTGCATAAGGTATCCCTGTGAAAGATGAGTACTCCCTACCATTCTCCGAAAGTAACAACTGTCCCTTAACTACACCAAATGACATCTTAACTTCCAATCCATGTCTGTCTCCCAAACAGCTGCTTGCCAGGAT
This sequence comes from Gonocerus acuteangulatus, assembly GCA_946811695.1. Lineage (NCBI taxonomy): Eukaryota > Metazoa > Arthropoda > Insecta > Hemiptera > Coreidae > Gonocerus > Gonocerus acuteangulatus. Next base: position 4,830,556 of record OX328131.1, on the reverse strand, counting down.
CAGCAAGTTCACCAATGACTAGAGCAAGTAACCTGATGGTACCTTGACCGTACATACCTTGAACCCGAGACTGCCTACAGGTGGTTGTGCATAAGGTATCCCTGTGAAAGATGAGTACTCCCTACCTCCCCTATCTCTTTAATTCATTCCTTTCTTTAAACTTCCAGGATAATTCAAAACCAGGCTTCGTTCACTTAGATCTGGTTATGTTGAGTGACGTTTTGTTCCCTGCTTCTGAACATAGGGAAATCAACAGAAAACTGCTTACCTAGAACCGAAAGGTGGTTTTCCTCCAGTAAGGTCTTAACTGAACTAACCTGAATACGTCAGAAGAATGGCATCACGTCCAGACAATACCTTAAACCTGAGACTGCCGACAGATAGTTCAGCGTAGGGCATTCCAGTAAAATATGAGTACTCCCCACGATTCTCCGAAAGTAACAACTGTCCCTTAACTACACCAAATGACATCTTAACTTCCACTCCATGGATGTCCCCCAAACAGCTGCTTGCCAGGAACAGCAAGCTCACCAATGTCTAGAGCAAGTAACCTGCTAGTACCTTGACCGTACATACCTTGAACCTGAGACTGCCTACAGGTGGTTGTGCATAAGGTATCCCTGTGAAAGATGAGTACTCCCCACCATTCTCCGAAAGTAACAACTGTCCCTTAACTACACCAAATGACATCTTAACTTCCAATCCATGTCTGTCTCCCAAACAGCTGCTTGCCAGGATCAGCAAGCTCACCAATGACTAGAGCTAGTAACCTGATGGTACCTTGACCGTACATAACTTGAACCTGAGACTGCCTACAGGTGGTTGTGCATAAGGTATCCCTGTGAAAGATGAGTACTCCCTACCATTCTCCGAAAGTAACAACTGTCCCTTAACTACACCAAATGACATCTTAACTTCCAATCCATGTCTGTCTCCCAAACAGCTGCTTGCCAGGATCAGCAAGTTCACCAATGACTAGAGCTAGTAACCTGATGGTACCTTGACCGTACATACCTTGAACCTGAGACTGCCTACAGGTGGTTGTGCACAAGGTATCCCTGTGAATGATGAGTAATCCCTACCATTCTCCGAAAGTAACAACTGTCCCTTAACTACACCAAATGACATCTTAACTTCCAATCCATGTCTGTCTCCCAAACAGCTGCTTGCCAGGATCAGCAAGCTCACCAATGACTAGAGCTAGTAACCTGATGGTACCTTGACCGTACATAACTTGAACCTGAGACTGCCTACAGGTGGTTGTGCATAAGGTATCCCTGTGAAAGATGAGTACTCCCTACCATTCTCCGAAAGTAACAACTGTCCCTTAACTACACCAAATGACATCTTAACTTCCAATCCATGGCTGTCCCCCAAACAGCTGCTTGCCAGGATCAGCAAGTTCACCAATGACTAGAGCTAGTAACCTGATGGTACCTTGACCGTACATACCTTGAACCTGAGACTGCCTACAGGTGGTTGTGCATAAGGTATCGCAGTGAAAGATGAGTACTCCCCACCATTCTCCGAAAGTAACAACTGTCCCTTAACAACACCAAATGACGTCTTGACTTCCAATCCATGGCTGTCCCCCAAACAGCTGCTTGCCAGGATCAGCAAGTTCACCAATGACTAGAGCTAGTAACCTGATGGTACCTTGACCGTACATACCTTGAACCTGAGACTGCCTACAGGTGGTTGTGCACAAGGTATCCCTGTGAAAGATGAGTAATCCCTACCATTCTCCGAAAGTAACAACTGTCCCTTAACTGCACCAAATGACATCTTAACTTCCAATCCATGTCTGTCTCCCAAACAGCTGCTTGCCAGGATCAGCAAGCTCACCAATGACTCGAGCTAGTAACCTGATGGTACCCTGACCTTACATACCTTGAACCTGAGACTGCCTACAGGTGGTTGTGCACAAGGTATCCCTGTGAAAGATGAGTACTCCCTACCATTCTCCGAAAGTAACAACTGTCCCTTAACTACACCAAATGACATCTTAACTCCCAATCCATGGCTGTCCCCCAAACAGCTGCTTGCCAGGATCAGCAAGTTCACCAATGACTAGAGCTAGTAACCTGATGGTACCTTGACCGTACATACCTTGAACCTGAGACTGCCTACAGGTGGTTGTGCATAAGGTATCCCTGTGAAAGATGAGTAATCCCTACCATTCTCCGAAAGTAACAACTGTCCCTTAACTACACCAAATGACATCTTAACTTCCAATCCATGGCTGTCCCCCAAACAGCTGCTTGCCAGGATCAGCAAGTTCACCAATGACTAGAGCTAGTAACCTGATGGTACCTTGACCGTACATTCCTTGAACCTGAGACTGCCTACAGGTGGGCGTAAGGCATTCCAGTAAAATATGAGTATTCCCTACCATTCTCCGAAAGTAAAAACTGTCCCTTAACTACAGCAAATGACATCTTAACTTCCAATCCATGGCTGTCCCCCAAACAGCTGCTTGCCAGGATCAGCAAGTTCACTAATGACTAGAGCTAGTAACCTGATGGTACCTTGACCGTACATACCTTGAACCAGAGACTGCCTACAGGTGGTTGTGCATAAGGTATCCCTGTGAAAGATGAGTACTCCCTACCTCCCCTATCTCTTTAATTCATTCCTTTCTTTAAACTTCCAGGATAATTCAAAACCAGGCTTCGTTCACTTAGATCTGGTTATGTTGAGTGACGTTTTGTTCCCTGCTTCTGAACATAGGGAAATCAACAGAAAACTGCTTACCTAGAACCGAAAGGTGGTTTTCCTCCAGTAAGGTCTTAACTGAACTAACCTGAATACGTCAGAAGAATGGCATCACGTCCAGACAATACCTTAAACCTGAGACTGCCGACAGATAGTTCAGCGTAGGGCATTCCAGTAAAATATGAGTACTCCCCACGATTCTCCGAAAGTAACAACTGTCCCTTAACTACACCAAATGACATCTTAACTTCCACTCCATGGATGTCCCCCAAACAGCTGCTTGCCAGGAACAGCAAGCTCACCAATGTCTAGAGCAAGTAACCTGCTAGTACCTTGACCGTACATACCTTGAACCTGAGACTGCCTACAGGTGGTTGTGCATAAGGTATCCCTGTGAAAGATGAGTACTCCCCACCATTCTCCGAAAGTAACAACTGTCCCTTAACTACACCAAATGACATCTTAACTTCCAATCCATGTCTGTCTCCCAAACAGCTGCTTGCCAGGATCAGCAAGCTCACCAATGACTAGAGCTAGTAACCTGATGGTACCTTGACCGTACATAACTTGAACCTGAGACTGCCTACAGGTGGTTGTGCATAAGGTATCCCTGTGAAAGATGAGTACTCCCTACCATTCTCCGAAAGTAACAACTGTCCCTTAACAACACCAAATGACATCTTAACTTCCAATCCATGGCTGTCCCCCAAACAGCTGCTTGCCAGGATCAGCAAGTTCACCAATGACTAGAGCTAGTAACCTGATGGTACCTTGACCGTACATACCTTGAACCTGAGACTGCCTACAGGTGGTTGTGCATAAGGTATCCCTGTGAAAGATGAGTAATCCCTACCATTCTCCGAAAGTAACAACTGTCCCTTAACTACACCAAATGACATCTTAACTTCCAATCCATGGCTGTCCCCCAAACAGCTGCTTGCCAGGATCAGCAAGTTCACCAATGACTAGAGCTAGTAACCTGATGGTACCTTGACCGTACATTCCTTGAACCTGAGACTGCCTACAGGTGGGCGTAAGGCATTCCAGTAAAATATGAGTATTCCCTACCATTCTCCGAAAGTAACAACTGTCCCTTAACTACACCAAATGACATCTTAACTTCCAATCCATGTCTGTCTCCCAAACAGCTGCTTGCCAGGATCAGCAAGTTCACCAATGACTAGAGCTAGTAACCTGATGGTACCTTGACCGTACATACCTTGAACCCGAGACTGCCTACAGGTGGTTGTGCATAAGGTATCCCTGTGAAAGATGAGTACTCCCTACCTCCCCTATCTCTTTAATTCATTTCTTTCTTTAAACTTCCAGGATAATTCAAAACCAGGCCTCGTTCACTTAGATCTGGTTATGTTGAGTGACGTTTTGTTCCCTGCTTCTGAACATAGGGAAATCAACAGAAAACTGCTTACCTAGAACCGAAAGGTGGTTTTCCTCCAGTAAGGTCTTAACTGAACTAACCTGAATACGTCAGAAGAATGGCATCACGTCCAGACAATACCTTAAACCTGAGACTACCGACAGATAGTTCAGCGTAGGGCATTCCAGTAAAATATGAGTACTCCCCACGATTCTCCGAAAGTAACAACTGTCCCTTAACTACACCAAATGACATCTTAACTTCCAATCCATGTCTGTCTCCCAAACAGCTGCTTGCCAGGAACAGCAAGTTCACCAATGACTAGAGCTAGTAACCTGCTAGTACCTTGACCGTACATACCTTGAACCTGAGACTGCCTACAGGTGGTTGTGCATAAGGTATTCCAGTGAAAGATGAGTACTCCCTACCATTCTCCGAAAGTAACAACTGTCCCTTAACTACACCAAATGACGTCTTGACTTCCAAGCCAGAGGTGTCTCCCAAACAGCTGCTTGCCAGGATCAGCAAGCTCACCAATGACTAGAGCTAGTAACCTGATGGTACCTTGACCGTACATACCTTGAACCCGAGACTGCCTACAGGTGGTTGTGCATAAGGTATCCCTGTGAAAGATGAGTAATCCCTACCATTCTCCGAAAGTAACAACTGTCCCTTAACTACACCAAATGACATCTTAACTTCCAATCCATGGCTGTCCCCCAAACAGCTGCTTGCCAGGATCAGCAAGTTCACCAATGACTAGAGCTAGTAACCTGATGGTACCTTGACCGTACATACCTTGAACCTGAGACTGCCTACAGGTGGTTGTGCATAAGGTATCCCTGTGAAAGATGAGTAATCCCTACCATTCTCCGAAAGTAACAACTGTCCCTTAACTACACCAAATGACATCTTAACTTCCAATCCATGGCTGTCCCCCAAACAGCTGCTTGCCAGGATCAGCAAGTTCACCAATGACTAGAGCTAGTAACCTGATGGTACCTTGACCGTACATTCCTTGAACCTGAGACTGCCTACAGGTGGGCGTAAGGCATTCCAGTAAAATATGAGTATTCCCTACCATTCTCCGAAAGTAACAACTGTCCCTTAACTACACCAAATGACATCTTAACTTCCAATCCATGTCTGTCTCCCAAACAGCTGCTTGCCAGGATCAGCAAGTTCACCAATGACTAGAGCTAGTAACCTGATGGTACCTTGACCGTACATACCTTGAACCCGAGACTGCCTACAGGTGGTTGTGCATAAGGTATCCCTGTGAAAGATGAGTACTCCCTACCTCCCCTATCTCTTTAATTCATTTCTTTCTTTAAACTTCCAGGATAATTCAAAACCAGGCCTCGTTCACTTAGATCTGGTTATGTTGAGTGACGTTTTGTTCCCTGCTTCTGAACATAGGGAAATCAACAGAAAACTGCTTACCTAGAGCCGAAAGGTGGTTTTCCTCCAGTAAGGTCTTAACTGAACTAACCTGAATACGTCAGAAGAATGGCATCACGTCCAGACAATACCTTAAACCTGAGACTACCGACAGATAGTTCAGCGTAGGGCATTCCAGTAAAATATGAGTACTCCCCACGATTCTCCGAAAGTAACAACTGTCCCTTAACTACACCAAATGACATCTTAACTTCCAATCCATGTCTGTCTCCCAAACAGCTGCTTGCCAGGAACAGCAAGTTCACCAATGACTAGAGCTAGTAACCTGCTAGTACCTTGACCGTACATACCTTGAACCTGAGACTGCCTACAGGTGGTTGTGCATAAGGTATTCCAGTGAAAGATGAGTACTCCCTACCATTCTCCGAAAGTAACAACTGTCCCTTAACTACACCAAATGACGTCTTGACTTCCAAGCCAGAGGTGTCTCCCAAACAGCTGCTTGCCAGGATCAGCAAGCTCACCAATGACTAGAGCTAGTAACCTGATGGTACCTTGACCGTACATACCTTGAACCCGAGACTGCCTACAGGTGGTTGTGCATAAGGTATCCCTGTGAAAGATGAGTAATCCCTACCATTCTCCGAAAGTAACAACTGTCCCTTAACTACACCAAATGACATCTTAACTTCCAATCCATGGCTGTCCCCCAAACAGCTGCTTGCCAGGATCAGCAAGTTCACCAATGACTAGAGCTAGTAACCTGATGGTACCTTGACCGTACATACCTTGAACCTGAGACTGCCTACAGGTGGTTGTGCATAAGGTATCCCTGTGAAAGATGAGTAATCCCTACCATTCTCCGAAAGTAACAACTGTCCCTTAACTACACCAAATGACATCTTAACTTCCAATCCATGTCTGTCTCCCAAACAGCTGCTTGCCAGGAACAGCAAGTTCACCAATGTCTAGAGCAAGTAACCTGCTAGTACCTTGACCGTACATACCTTGAACCTGAGACTGCCTACAGGTGGTTGTGCATAAGGTATTCCAGTGAAAGATGAGTACTCCCTACCATTCTCCGAAAGTAACAACTGTCCCTTAACTACACCAAATGACGTCTTGACTTCCAAGCCAGAGGTGTCTCCCAAACAGCTGTTTGCCAGGAACAGCAAGCTCACCACTGTCTCTAAAAACATGATGAAATACAACCAAACAACTCAGGATGTACATATATATATATATATATATATATTAGATGGATTGTTTTTTGAAGTGGAAGATAACAGCAGTGTCTAATGTAATTGAAAGTAGCAAATTAAACATTTCAACAATCTTATCTGAACCCGTTTGAAAATATTTACAAATGTTTGATTTGAAGAGTTATCTCGTGAATAACAAATGGAATAAAAAAAAGATTCTTACAGTTTATTGAATTCGAGAAAACTCTATCCTTTAATTTCTAACTATATCTATATATATAAAAATCACGTGTCTGTCTGTTTGTCTGTTTGTTTGTTCCTTATACAAATCCACACCGTTTGACCGTTTTTGGCCAAACTTGGAATAATGGTAGGTCTTGATACGAGAAATTTCCTAGGCTAGGTCAAAAAAATCTACCAGCTGTCTGTCTGTATGTTTGTCCCTTATACAAATCCATACCGTTCATCCAATTTTGACTAAACTCGGTACACATGTAGATCTTAATCTGGGGAGAGTCTTAGGCTAAGTCAAAAACGTCTACCAGCTGTCTGTCTGTATGTTTGTCCCTTATACAAATCCACACCGTTCGTCCGATTTTGACTAAACTCGGTACACATGTAGATCTTAATCTGAGGAGTGTCGTAGGCTAAGTCAAAAACGGCTTATAGCTGTCTGTCTGTATGTTTGTCCCTTATACAAATCCACACCGTTCGTCCGATTTTGACTAAACTCGGTACACATGTAGATCTTAATCTGGGGAGAGTCGTAGGCTAAGTCAAAAACGTCTACCAGCTGCTGTCTGTATGTTGTTGTTTCTTTTTATAAAAATCCACACCGTTAGACCGATTTTTACCAAACTTGGCATACATGTATGTCGTGATACGGGGGGGTGTTATAGGTTATGTCAAAGTCTTCTAGGAATCAGAGTTGGGAGGTCACGGGTTCGAAACAGTTACAGATTCGTGTTATTAGATTTTAACAATACTTATTTGGTTTCTAATTTATTTAGGCTTTTCTATATGCAGAAAGTAGGTGTAGCATGGCACGCCGGGTAACAGCTAGTAGTATATAAAAATCACGTGTCTGCCTGTTTATCTGTTTATTTATTTGTTTGTTTGTTCCTTATACAAATCTGCACCGTTTGACAGATATTGACCAAACTTGGCACACAGGTAGCTCTTGATACGAGAAATCTCCTAGTCTAGGTCAAAATAGTCAAATTTCAAAATGTGGTCAAAAGGTCAACAGTTTTGTTTAAGAAAAATTGGCTACACTGAACCATTTAGATTGTGACGGCCATTTTGAATCAACAACTACTGGCCTCTGTCGGCTGTTAGATGAAGTGCTGGCCTCTGCCGGGTATCATTATGAACTAAAACAAATTCACATTGTTTGACCGATTTTAGTAACTGGGTATAGACAACTAGGTATCAAGTAGATTTTGATCGATTTTGATAATTAGGTGAAACATGGCATACTGGGTAACTGCTAGTACCAAATAAAATACTGACGCAGTGACAGACATTCCGGTGGTGGAAGTAGCCATAGTAGATCTTAATTATAATTTTAGTTTTAATAACTAACACGACCGAAGCCCGACACTAAATGGATCTCTTTGTGGTACGGAAACTAGTACTACTAGTTGGTTGAATATGGGTGATAAGATCCATAAGTTTCCGGCCTTTCCTGCTTCCTCTCCTTCAAACGTGCCGGGACCTGCACGCCTATGCAGGTCCATGCCTGCTCACTCCATACCCATCGCCCGCACTTCCTCAGTCTTGTCAATCAGTGTCCAGCCTTGAAGGAAACTCCCCATTTTTACAATATTCAAACTCGAGTACCGTGCGGTAATTAAATTCTATTATAAAGAGGGTCTTACTCCTGCGCAGATTAAAGAGCGCTTGGATTGTGTATACGGGCAGTCCTCCCCCTCGTATTCCACAGTGAAAGAATGGGCAAAATTATTTAAGTTAGGGTGAGAAAGTCTAGAAGATGACCCGCGTCCCGGTCGCCCATTGGAAGCTGTCACTTCTGAAACAATCCAACTTGTGGAATCTGAATTGCTGTCTGACCGGCGACTAAAAACCAAGGAAATCCAACCAAGCAGCGAGGTTAGGGCTTTCAAAAACAGGTGTTTTGAGGATCATCAAAGAACATTTGCATATGAACAAGGTTAGTGCAAGATGGGTTCCAAAAATCCTTTCAGCTGCTCAAAAGCAGGAACGAGTTCACTGCTGCAATGAATTTTTACGCGAGTATAATGTCGAAACAAGGAATTTTTTGGACTCAATTGTAACTGGGGATGAGACATTGGTTCTATATTATGACCCACTCAGCAAAAGAGAGTCCATGGAATGGAGAAGACCAGAAGAAGCGCCTCCTTTAAAGGCAAAAGTCACGCACTCAACAAAAAAGGTAATGGCCACAATTTTTTGGGACTGTAAAGGAATACTACTGATAGATTTTAAAGAAAGGAATACCACAATGAATGGTGAGTATTATGCAGCCCTACTTCACCGGTTACGAGACGCCATTAAAGAGAAGAGGCGAGGGAAGTTAAGCAGAGGTGTCCGCCTCCTTCACGACAATGCCTCTGTCCACACAGCATTGATTTCCAAGGCCTTTGTGAAGGACTGTGGATTCCAAGAAATCTCTCATCCACCTTACAGCCCAGACTTGGCCCGTGGAAGGTGATTTAACACCGACGAAGAGCTCCAAGCAGTAGTGGAAGAACATTTTTTTAACAAAGAAGAAAATTATTTTTTTTTCATTGTATAGAAATGTTGCCAAAGCGTTGTATTAAGTGTGTTGAACTTAGAGGAGAATATATTGAAAAACAGTAAAACCAGTTTTTTTCTTTCACCTTTCCTTCTATCCCAGGCCGGAAACTTTTGGATCTTACCTCGTATATCTTGCTTTACCGTGGATGTTTGTAGAGAATTAAAACCTGCAGATAATGTCAATGGCCTTGAAGGAGTTGCGGAATACAAAACAAATCGATGTACTGTATAAACTATCGATTTTCGTCATTTCTAGAAGAAATTTGATACTGTAATGGTTGAACATTGATAAAATAAGTTTAAAATTAAATTAATTTTAGCGGAGATAATATTCCTCCAAAGAAAAGCGGTAAGATTTCTTAGGGATAAAATCTGAAGGGCGGTTTTTGCTTGTTTTTTTTTGTTTTTTTTTTTTGTGTCAATCAACAACAGGGGTTAATTATGAATGAAAACATTAATATAGTTTAAAAATTTCACTAACATCTTAAGGTCCGACCGCAGTCCGAAACTCAGTATTCATTGTCGTCATCTAAATAGAAAAATGTGTATTAAAAATAAACTTAATCAGTTTATTATGGGGGGGGGGGGTTATTCTGGGCCCAATTTACTGATTTGCTCATACCGATCGTAATGTCTGTTGTATTGTAACGAAACAAGATATAAGTCGTGGGTACAAAATAAGGTAGGAGTCGGCAGGTACTCATTGCAGGTAAACATACGCCCGCCCTCGGCGTGTGGTCTCTCTGCTGAAAGGTATGATGTTGCTTGGAAACCGAAGCCAATTCAACAAGTTCACACTCATTATTTCTCGTGAGTAGATTTCTAATACCAAAAAACTAGTCGAGAAAGAAAATAATTTTACTTAAAAATGGCTACATATTCAAGAACAAGAAGTAACAACAATATTTGTGACAACGGAAATAAGAACGAACCTCCCAAAAGCTGGTTCAATTTAACAAAAACAAAAATATTCCACAATTCATGACCATAAAAATAATTGATAATGAGAGAAATTTTAATAACATTAGTCCCTTTGTAATTAATAGATGGATATCATCTATCGGAAAAGACATACTAGTTAACAAATGCAGAAAAGACGGTTCACTAACCGTCAACTCACCAAGCGAGAACACATCTATTAAAATATTAAAACTAACAAACTTTGAGGCTTATAGAATTTCAGTTACGCCCCATAAAACATTGAATATGTCGAAGGGAACATTCCGCTGCGCTGACATTGAGTGGATGTCAGACGATGAAATAAAAGAAGAGCTCAGCGATCAAAAAATCGAACACCTAAGACGCATTACTCCCAAATCAGGCAGAACAGTCTTTGTAGCTGCATATTTACCTGAAAAAATTCGCCTAGGGTACATGTCCATTCCTGTAAGACCATATATCCCACGACCTATCCGCTGTTACAAATGTCATCAGCTGGGACATACAGTCTCGTTCTGTAGGAGCAAAAACGATATCTGCGGTAAATGCTCGAAGATTAAACACGAAGGCCCCTGCGAAGAAATCAAGTGCCCTAATTGTGGGCTAGATCACTTCGCATGGGACAAAAAGTGTGAAGTACTGAAGAAAGAATCCCCGATTGTCAAGAAGATGACCTTGGAATGAATATCTTACAGCGAAGCAAAGAGAAGACTAAAGAATTCTTAGACAAAAGAATTCTAGACAAAGAAAGAGAGCTAGACAAAAGAATTCTTATGCACAGATAGCCAACACGACCACCGGAAATATTTTAATTTCGAGACTATCTAGTACTACTATCTAGTAAATTAGAAATTCTCCTACAAACCCCTGAACAAAAAACGACCTCCTCAGCCAAACATAATATGACTGCAACACATCAACAAACGCCCGAAAGAATGGAAAATAGTAGCACCCTCAAAAAAATTAACTCCACCCTCAAGACACTGGAAAAAAGACCAGTATCACCAGGAAAGGCGGAAAACGCAGGCAACGTCCAAGCTGATCAAGAGCAACTTGAAGGTACAGAAAAACTTCCCCCGGTCAAGAAACCTGGCAGAACAAAGAAGAAAACGTAACATATCTAAATCACATATTATTTCTGGTATATTTCACAACTGGACTTCACACTCAAAGGTATATATATCCTCTTTTCTTTTATTCTGCTATGTCAGTACTCCAGTGGAATATTAACGGCACCCAAAGGCACTATGCTGATTTAAAGTTCATGTTGCAAGACAATGCTAAGTCTTTCAATATAATTGCATTACAGGAAACACACACCGCTCCAGGTAAGCAAATCTCCATATACGGATATAAATCCTATTCTAAGGACTATCTCTTGGGGGGTAAGGCTTGTGGTGGTGTCTGTATCTATGTGAAGGACTGTATCTATAGTGAACCTGTTAGGCTATTGACTACAGTCCAAGCAGTTGCTGTTACTGTTTACATGCCGTTCAAAGTCACTGTCTGTTCCCTTTATCTCCCACCAGGAGAACCAATTGATAGTAATGCGCTCCAGGACATTGTTAGGCAACTCCCACCCCCTCTACTCCTGATAGGAGATATGAACGCGGAAAGTTTAATTTGGGGAGCACAAACTACCAATGCAAAAGGCAAATTATAGAAAAACTTCTCGAAAATAACGACCTGATCCCACTCAATACGCACTTACCAACACATTTATGCCCACGTACTGGAACATACACGAATATTGATGTATCTGCCTGCTCTTCTACATTATTCACACGATTTACTTGGGAATTGAGCCCAGATCCACATGGTAGTGATCATTTCCCAATAATAATAAGTCCAGCCCAAACCCCAACTGTTTTTGAATCAACCCCACGATATAATGTAAAAAATGCCGACTGGAATAAATTTCAAAATTCCTTCCTGGATCACTTAAACGAAATCCAGAACTTCGAAAATTTCTCACTAATTATAAAATTGTCAGCAGATGCATCAATGAACAAGACCCCAAGCACATACAAAAAACACCCAGTTCCATGGTGGAACGATAAATGTAAGCAGGCAGTGACTGAAAGAAAAAAGGCACTCCGGTTATTTAACGCTAATCCTTGCCAGGAATTTCTTATTGATTACAAACGCAAAAAAGCCAAGTCACAATATGTCATTAAACAAAGTAAGAGGGAATGCTGGGAAAATTTTCTGAACTCAATTAACAGTAATACCCCTCCAAGCAAAATGTGGTCCATGGTTAATAAAATTAATCATAAAAAATATAAACCCCCAATTTCGGCCCTAAAGCACGACAATAATATAATTACTGCCCCCGAAACAATTAGTAATATTTTTGGCAAACAATTTAGCTCTATATCGAGCAACGAAAAGCTCACATTAGACTCGCTTCAATTCAAAACTAATTTAGAAAGTACCCCTTTTCTCATAACCCCAAAATTCCAACACCCTCTAAACGAACCTCTGACCCTGAATGAACTAAGCCAAGTACTTTCCCAAGTGAAGTGCACTTCTCCTGGTAGTGATGGGATTTGCTATAAGATGCTGAAAAACCTCCCCAATGCTGGAAAATCCTTTTTGTTAAAATTATGTAACAATGCTTTTGAAACAGGCATCTACCCGTCAGTATGGAATGAAGCATTAATTATTCCCATCCAGAAACCCAATAAAGACGCATCATAAGCTGATAATTATAGACCAATAGCTCTGACAAGCTGTATATTTAAGATTTTCGAGAGAATATTGAATAAGAGGCTACTATGGTTCCTGGAACAGAATCAACTCCTTTCAGAGTATCAATGTGGCTTCAGATCGAATCACTCGACTATAGACCATATAGTTACTTTAGAAAGTGAATGAAATATTAGACTCGTTCATTAATAAGGAATCCATAATAGCCGTCTCTTTCGATATAGAAAAAGCTTATGATACAGTTTGGCGCCGACCTATTCTATCAAAATTATCCGAATGGAATATTCAAGGAAATTTCCTCAATTTTGTATTAAATTTCCTTTCGAATAGAACATTCCGTGTAAAAGTTGGAACCACTGCTTCCAACATCTTCCAACAAGAAAACGGAGTGCCCCAAGGCAGTGTGATAAGTACAACGCTTTTTAAAATAGCTATGGACACCGTCCGCGAGCGTATTACACCACCAGTAAGATATCGTCTGTATGTGGATGATTTGCTTATCTACATTCGAACAAAAGATATTGAATATGCCACTACATTAATACAAGAGACAGTGGATAAACTCGAGAATTGGAGCGATACTAACGGACTCAACTTTTCCACCCTAAAAACTCAAAGTATCATTTTTACCAAAAAGAGACAGATCCCACAAATCCAATTAACTCTAAAAAATTCCCCAATTAAACTGACTAACCAAATTAAATTTTTAGGACTCATATTTGACTCTAGACTAACCTGGGTTCCCCACTTAAACAGTCTCGTTGATAGATGTAAAACATCTTTACATCTCTTAAGGATTCTATGCAATACCAAGTGGGGTGCAGACAGAAGTGTAATGCTGACGCTATACCGTGCATATACCAGGTCCCTTCTGGACTACGGAAGTGTTGCGTACTCTTCTGCCAAGCCCAGTACACTTAAAATACTAGACCCGATACAAAATTTAGGCTTCCGGATTGCAACTGGAGCTTTTAGATCAAGCCCGGCCAACAGTCTCCATGTGGAATGCGGAGAACTTCCTCTGGAGTTCAGACGTATGCTAAACTGTTTAAAATTCACATTAAAATCTGCATCTATGAACAGCGCATGCACCCCTAGACGGACTGACGAAGTAACGGTGCGGAAATACCAAACACAACCATCTAGGCAACGCCCATTGCTAGTTAGATACGAATCCTACTCCCATGGTACGAATATACAAAGAACTGAACTTTACGTTAGACCCTCACCGACTTACCAACCATGGACTATACACAACCTAAGATTTGACTTGGAACTGACAAAATTTAAAAAGAAAAACCCCTTATCTACACATACTTACAAACACAACTTCAAAGCACATCTACAAAAAAATACAGATACGTTATTCATCTACACGGACGGATCTAAGACTTCACAAGGCACGGCCGCAGCAGCAGTAATTGATAAAAAGACCGTCAGCATTAAACTGCCAGACCTTACAAGTAGCTATTCAGCTGAACTGCATGCCATTCTACTCGCCTTAGAGAACATACAGGACGTAACACAAGACAAGATAACGATATGTACTGACTCACTCAGCGCAATAACAGGACTACAGAACACTTACAATCCAAACCCACTTAACATACAAATACTACAACGGATTTACGACTCGAAGAAACTGCTAACAATATACTGGCTCCCAGGACATGAAGACATTGAACAAAATACAACAGTCGACAAAATTGCCAAGACTGCAACAAAACAACAACAACAGGACATAAACCACATAACGTACAGAGATATGCAGAATGAAGCCAAGAAAATAGTTATAGAGAAGTGGCAGAGATCCTGGCACATGACAATAGACAACAAACTAAGAGAAATTAAACAAACAGTCGGTAAATGGTCATCCAGCATAAGGCAGAATAGAAGAGAAGAAGTTGTCTTATGCCGCCTAAGAATAGGGCATTCACGGCTGACGCACGTACACCTCATGACGAGACAGGACAGACCGACATGTGAAGTATGTAACACTCCACTAACAATAAAACACATACTGACTGAATGTCGGTTGAGAGAAAACTATGACTTACCGGACAACATGACTGAACTACTCTCAGATAAAAGCCAGTATATAGACAAGATATACACATATTTAAAAAATACAAATATATTTAACAAACTGTGACGATACGTCACATAATAAGATCCTCTATTTACGTATCTGGCTAACATTATTTGTACAGGTAATCTGAAAACCAGATATATCTATCTTTGAGAATAAGATTACACCAATCTATTTCAAGCATTAACTAAATCTGAACATAAACAATACAGACACAAACTAAACTGTTTGCTATGAACAAATTGCAGCATTAAATACATTTTAATTGGTAAATTACTGTGTAGCGATGTTTAGGGTTGCCACCCTAAAGATGCTGTTCTTGTTTTCAACTCTGCCAACAGTGGCGCCGTCTACCTCACCGGGGCGAACTACCCCCGGTCAAGTCGGGACAGACGAAGTCCACCCGCTTTCACAGAGCGTGTAAGGTCATTTTTTTTTGTTCTGTTTCAACGACTTTACTATACACCATGGCCGAGTAGTCATCTCAAATCACCGGGCCATGGAGGTGAGGAAGACACCAGATGACCGAAGATGAAGCCACAGGGAAATGCAGTACTCAGCTTGGAAGTACCATATTTTGATCTCACGAGGCACCAGTCACCAGGTACCTTTTTAACAGACCCGATTTCATGAATCTCCAGCAGCGCAACATCATATCACCACTCCATCAGCTCACCATTATTTCAACCTCATCAGTCCCACAACTTTCAAAATTTCATTAACATATTAACCAACACTTGTTTCTGATTTTGGCAATTTTCCCCCACTCATCATCTTGTAATCAATAAATATAAATTATCAACTCATTATTCATACAGTCCACTTATTTATCCAGCCCCACAAAATATTACTTCCACATCATACCATATAAAAAATGGTGATGTGGCAATCCTTTTTACAATAACAATAAAAACAAGCAATGTAGTAATAATGTGCAATATTAGTATATGTATAATGATAAGGAATAATGTAATAATAATAATAATAATGTGTAATATAAGTATATATATAATAATAAGGAATAAATGTAATAATAATAATATTAATGAATAAAATAATTATATAGATATAATAATGTACGCTATAAGTCTATAGATAATAATAATGTATAATGTATGTATAATGTAAATATAAACAATATAGATATAGTGCAATAATATACGCATATGTATATATGTGTGTGTATGTGTATGAATTCTGTAATCATGTAATCATCATTTATTGTCAAATCATCATATCTCCATTTATTGTTAAATCATCATTTATTGTAATCACTGTTATTATCATTTATGTAATCATCATTTATTTTGTAATCATGTAATCATCGTTTATTGTTATAGAGTATATCGCTAAAAACTGCGAAACTTTTAATAAATAAATAAATAAACAAAATAAGAAATAAGTGATGTAAAAATAAACTAAATGACTCTATAACTGAAGACTGGGGTTTACTTTGTGCTATGTTTGCGTAGAATTCACCCCCCAAATGTAGGTTGGCAAAGATAACACTAGGAGCGCCTCTGTTTTGTTATGAATTTATATGGGTTGTACAGTTCTCTCTTATGTCACTAGGGGCGCTATATTCTGTTTCCGCTTTATTATTGTAGTGCGCTTTCTTTTTAGGACGCTTCTAATATTCATCAGGGTCAAAAGACGAAAATCTGAAATTTTTGTGTATTTTCTAAGTAGTGTAACTATGTATACACAAAACTCTGGACGGATATTAATTAAAAAATTAATGATTGAATCAGTTGCTCGTTACAAATGTAAAAGAGAAGAAAAATTCATGTTTTTATTTTATTTTATTTATTTAGGTTATTTTAATCAAATTATTCAGGAATGAAGTTTATATTCTAAATATAGTTAGAATTATTTTATTCTACCATGTAAATTTCTTTCATCTTCTTAAGGCGCAAAGTCCCAGAATAAAGTTTTTTTTATTCATTCATTAAATTTTCAAGTAGTTCAAGTGGTTATTAATGGTTTCCAAACACTTGAAACAGTCTTTCCATTTCGTATTGATATCTAATCTCTTGTCAGAAAACAATAGTATTTTTTATTTTTATCTCTTATTTTTATGTTAACACCGTAACACCTGGAATATTAATTTAATTTAATTTTAACGTCCATTTATTATTAACGGCGAATTTTAGGACGGGTTATCTATAGGTTACCACCCTGTTCTAGCCAGGATAGAGGTAATGCCTTTTCTTTTTTCTAAAGAACCACCCCTAGGTCCATCTATATTAACCATGCTGTTCTAACGCCACGTGGTTGTTTTCTCAGGCGGTCACCCATCCACATCCGTCGTTCCACGTGAACTAGTACATTCAACGCGGTTTGGACGAGGACATTATTATTTATTCAATTTATTTTTATTAATTCAGTGGGATTACATTCTTAGGTTTGGGCCAGCGAGCACACATTAAGTCATGGAGGAGTTTTACTCTGCCGTGACCGTGGTAGAACAGGGGGGCATATACTGAAAAATATATTTTTGGCAGATTCTTGTCAATACAAAACATTAAGGAGATGCACTACAAAACACTAACTTTGGTTAGTAGTATGTACTGACCGAATGATTTTTTTTTTCAAGGTACCCACTAATAAATTAACGGCTAGGCAGGCCTAGAGAGGATATGAGACATAGAATCCAACCCTCGACCGACGACACTAGAATATAAAATCTTTAGTGCACTCGGGATTTGAGCTCAGGTCCTCCAGCATATTAGTCCACCACCAATGAGCTAACCTTGCTCCATATAATATATATATATATATATATATATATATATATATATATATATATATATATACATTTACTGCTTAATAATAGGAACAATAAATTTTACCTAATTCTGAATTATTTGTATTTATTATATACATCTATAACGTCCACTTATACATAACATCGTTTTTTAAGACGTGTTTTCACCAGTGTACCACCCTTTCCAAGCCAGAATAGGGCTAATGTCTTTTCTCCCCCCCCCCCCCCCAAATAAAATATATCTCTTGTAGAAATTGAACCCAGACATTCGGGACGTACTGCACACTCCTTAGCTCTTCTAGCCGTTGATTTGTGGGTATTTTCCTGGAGGCTTGAACTATAGCACATTCTGGTCGCTTACGAATGTCATAATGGTTCGCTAAGAATATATGTAGTTAGATCTGGCTCCAATGTTGTAAGCTTACCAAACCAGTGTTGTCCCTGAGGTTAAATTTAGTAAAACTAAGAATTAAGGCGGGGCATCGACCCAAGAAATAATGTGTAAACACAACCCAAACTTATATTTATTAAATTTTAACGTCAATTTATTATTAACTACGAATTTTATCTATAGGTTACCACCCTTTTCTAGCCAGGATAGGGCTGATGCTTTTCTTTTTTCTAAAGAAAAGACACCACACCTAGTGGGAATCGAACCCACGACCCTTTGGCACGGAGTGTTAAGTGCTCACGCCTTAAGGCTCACGGCCGCCGGGCCTCCAATAACTTGAACACAACCAAAAAAAAACCCTCAAAATTATAATATTTATTCATACCATATGATGAAGGTATGTTTTGTTTTCATATCATTGAGCCTAAATCATGAACTTATAAAGTCATTCCATTTACTTTAAGTTTCATTTTAAACAAGATGAATGTTTTATTTTTTAATGAAAAAACTTGAAGAGAAGCTGAGGATTTTCCTGAAGAGATGCGACAAGCCAGCAATCTGGATCTTGTAAAATCCTGTTGAATCTTGGAAGAAAAGTTGGTACTCAATTTACAGGGTTTTCCTTTGTTTTCCAACAAGCCTTTATTACTGATTCATTTCTGTCCGAGTTCTTAAAGCAGTTGTGGATTCGAATTGTTGATACTGCTTCAGTAGTTTTCTCCAAATCCTACAGGATCTTCAATGAATGTTCTAGTGTAGAAGCAAGTTATTAGAACAACGGTATATCTGAGAGGAATTCAATATCTTTAGACTGTGCAACCTCAATTAATTTCAATATATTATATATTGAGTTTTATCTGCTCTGATCAAGCATGACGGAACTATCCGAAGGCGCCCTTCCTTCCAATATTGCTTGAATTGCTTCTAGTGATCGACCTCGTGTTTCTATAATTGTCAGACTGTAAAAGATACCGATTGAAGCCGAAATTGTGTAAATAATGAAGTTAACGTAGATTCCTTCGGCGTCGCATATTGGAAGGAAGATGAAGACTATTACCATCGAGACCAAAGTGGAAGTTACGGAACAAAGAGCGTTCGCTTTGGCCTTTATGTTCATCGGGAACATTTCGGACATGATGAGTGATGGTATGTAGAAGTAGCCGGTGGCGTAGAAAGCAGCCTGAAGGACTAAGAAGAGTATGGCTACCCATTCAGTGCCGACGACGTCGTAATCCTTGTCCGAGAGATAAAACCACACGGTGCATCCAGCCATGAAGATACAGGTTCCTATAGAGGAGAAGAAGAGGAATTTCTTCCGACCCCATCGGTCGATGAAGAAGCTCGAAATGGCGCAAGATAGTAGATAGGTGAGATTGAGGGCGATAGGCCCTTTGTCATTAGGCAGCCATGGAGTGTCGGGAGTGACGTAGGAGGCGTACGGGATTATTGCGGTCACTCCGGAACATCGCTGGATTAGAAGGAGCATTTGACAGATTATGAAAGCCTTCCGCGCGGCCTTGTTCCTGAAAATGTAACCGTACGAGTTTTCTTGACTCATTTGCCTCTTGACGTTCTTTTCGATCCTCTTGAACTCCTTGGAGACGTCTTCTTCGCCACGAAGCCACCTGAGGCACTCTTTGGCCTTTTCTTCTTTGCCCTTCTGTACGTAATAGTAAGGCGTCTCAGGAATGTTGAACATGAAGATGGCCGTGAAGAGATCAACAGCTCCCGATACTATGATGAGATTGTCGTACGACAGCAGAGGTCCAACGGTAGTCTCGAACACCGTACCCAGGAGGAAGTGCACATTGAGGACAGCTTGTGTCCGGCCTCTAACTTGCTTGTTGGTCGTCTCTCCGATGTAGACAGATATAACAAATACAGCGATGCCAGAATACCAACCGCTTAACAGCCTCGCGAAGTAAATCATCCATATGTTGTGAAAGAAGTATAACAGGATCCAGTGTACTATCTGTATAGCCCTTCCTATGACGAGACATCCACGTCTTCCAATGGCGTCCATTACATAACCCATCGGGATGGGCGAGAAGAGCCGTCCACAGAATGGTATAGCAGCAACGATCCCCATTTCTATTCCACTCATCCCTAAGTCCACCTCTTTCTTGTCAACCTTCAAGAAGGCTGGGGATGTCCACGCAATCGCCATACCCGAAGTGAAGAAGCAGTAAGATACTAAAACAATTGAAAGAATTAAAAATACAATATAATAAATAAACCAAAATAACAGATTATTATTTTAGAAGGCGCATCGATTTTCACGGTCATTAGCGTCCAAAAAAATGTAGATACGGATAATTGTTTCCTTCGAAACAGACACTGGGGTTTATAGGAAATAATTTCGAGAGGGGGGCTGGGAGCACCTAGGCAATTGGGGTGTAGGGAAAATTTTAAATATTTTAGTGTAAAATGGTGACTTTACGGTCCTCTGGAAACATAGTAGACCAGGGTAAATGTAGAATACATTTTTCGTTGTTATAGGTGTTTTTACGTGAAATGTTCTCACCAAAACAAAATTTCGGAGGGGGGGGGGCGGAAGCTGCAGCCCCCCTTATGTACGCCCATGGAAAAAGAAAATTTAAACGGTTCTACACTGGAAGTGTCCTTAGCACGAGTTTCGTTTTATAAAATTATTTTAGTCGTCAGAATTAAAGCAATTTATTTAAATTTTAATGTCCACATACAAGTAACAAAGATGCGGGATTCCTCCCTATAGAGGGACACACAATTTTCCTTGGAATGATAAGAATACAGACGTCAAATATGGCCAGCCATCAGTTGGACATGGCTTACCGAATTGATTCATTAATTTCGGAAATTAAATAAATGGTCATTCCACCAAAATGTTATTGTCAAATTGACCATTATAAAATAGAAAATTAATGCTTAATATATCTTATCGCAATAGTATTTCTAAAGTGATACAACTCAAAATTCGGTGTTTTTCAGATATGGTTATGAAAGACATTGATAAATCTCTTTATCACCAATCAAAACTGTATGTACCTAGCTTCAGATCTTGTACACCAGAGGGCTCTTGTATCACTCTTCCTGTCTTAAACCTATTCCCACTACATAGGCAAGAGTGTATGTACCTAGCTACAGAGCTTGTACACCAGAGGGTACTTGTGTCACTCTTCCTGTCTTAATGCTATTCCATCTACATTGGCAAGAGTGTATGTACCTAGCTTCAGAGCTTCTACACCAGAGGGTACTTGTATCACTCTTCCTGTCTTAATGCTATTCCATCTACATAGGCAAGAATGTATGTACCTAGCTACAGAGCTTCTACACCAGAGGGTACTTGTGTCACTCTTCCTGTCTTAATGCTATTCCATCTACATAGGCAAGAGTGTATGTACCTAGCTACAGAGCTTGTACACCAGAGGGTACTTGTGTCACTCTTCCTGTCTTAATGCTATTCCATCTACATAGGCAAGAGTGTATGTACCTAGCTTCAGATCTTGTACACCAGAGGGCTCTTGTATCACTCTTCCTGTCTTAATGCTATTCCATCTACATAGGCAAGAGTGTATGTACCTAGCTTCAGAGCTTCTACACCAGAGGGTACTTGTATCACTCTTCCTGTCTTAATGCTATTCCATCTACATAGGCAAGAGTGTATGTACCTAGCTACAGAGCTTCTACACCAGAGGGTACTTGTGTCACTCTTCCTGTCTTAATGCTATTCCATCTACATAGGCAAGAGTGTATGTACCTAGCTACAGAGCTTCTACACCAGAGGGAACTTGTGTCACACTCCTGTCTTAATGCTATTCCATCTATATAGGCAAGAGTGTATGTACCTAGCTTCAGAACTTCTACACCAGAGGGAACTTGTGTAACTCTTCCTGTCTTAATGCTATTCCATCTACATAGGCAAGAGTGTATGTACCTAGCTTCAGAACTTCTACACCAGAGGGAACTTGTGTAACTCTTCCTGTATTAATGCTATTCCCTCTACATAGGCAAGAGTGTATGTACCTAGCTTCAGAGCTTCTACACCAGAGGGTACTTGTATCACTCTTCCTGTCTTAATGCTATTCCATCTACATAGGCAAGAGTGTATGTACCTAGCTTCTGAGCTTCTACACCAGAGGGAACTTGTGTCACACTCCTGTCTTAATGCTATTCCATCTACATAGGCAAGAGTGTATGTACCTAGCTTCAGAGCTTCTACACCATAGGGAACTTGTGTCACACTCCTGTCTTAATGCTATTCCATCTACATAGGCAAGAGTGTATGTACCTAGCTTCTGAGCTTCTACACCAGAGGGAACTTGTGTCACACTCCTGTCTTAATGCTATTCCATCTACATAGGCAAGAGTGTATGTACCTAGCTTCAGAGCTTCTACACCATAGGGTACTTGTGTCACTCTTCCTGTCTTAATGCTATTCCATCTACATAGGCAAGAGTGTATGTACCTAGCTACAGAGCTTCTACACCAGAGGGTGCTTGTGTCACTCTTCCTGTCTTAATGCTATTCCATCTACATAGGCAAGAGTGTATGTACCTAGCTACAGAGCTTCTACACCAGAGGGTACTTGTGTCACTCTTCCTGTCTTAATGCTATTCCATCTACATAGGCAAGAGTGTATGTACCTAGCTACAGAGCTTGTACACCAGAGGGTACTTGTGTCACTCTTCCTGTCTTAATGCTATTCCATCTACATAGGCAAGAGTGTATGTACCTAGCTTCAGATCTTGTACACCAGAGGGCTCTTGTATCACTCTTCCTGTCTTAATGCTATTCCATCTACATAGGCAAGAGTGTATGTACCTAGCTTCAGATCTTGTACACCAGAGGGCTCTTGTATCACTCTTCCTGTCTTAAACCTATTCCCACTACATAGGCAAGAGTGACACATTTTCAGTTTTATTTGTTTATTGTTTTGAGTTGTGTCACTTTAGAAAGACTAGTGCGACATGTATATGTAAAATGTTCAAAAGGCTTCCTTCGACGGGACGTATAGAATTGAAATGGTTGAGATAAATACCTACAAAGGTTGAAATCCATTGGCCAAGATGGTATTTCGGCGGTTTTCCAATGCAGAATATTCCCATATCAACGCAGCAACTTAGTCAAAATATATGTTTGTACTGTTCTATTCAAAATTTTGTTTCTCTTCTAACCCTAATAACATATGGTGTTGCTAATATTTGAGTGATCACGAATGCAATGCTCATTTCCTAAGCAGTCGTTCATTTCGGGATCAAACCGTTTTTCCACAAGCTTTTACAGGCTAAAGGTGCAAATATAACAAGCAAATTACAAATTTTTATTTGTTTGAATGTCCTATTTATATAAATAATTGCTTTATTTAATATATTGAGTTTGGAAAATGATATGAACATGATTTTTTCACCAATTCATTTCTTTTAGAGAGTAGATTAAAGGAACAATTAAATCCAGTAAATTTAAAAATATGTTTACGTTTTCAAGAACATTTTTTCACGCAAAAAATAATAGAATATTTAAAATCAACGCGCCAAGAAGATAATAATTTTTCATAGTCCGGAAGAGCCTAAACATTTGTAGGCGAAAATTTCTCTTAGAATTCTGTCTTCTTCTGGTAACGATTTGGATTTCTCCGGAAATAGATTTCGAAATTATTGACACCGACTCAACTGACTTGACTTGGTTCTTGGATAAGTAAGCAATACCTTTCTAATGCCCTCAAGGTGTGCTATAATCTGATCTTGCAGCAGGCTTGGTAGAGGCTTCGGTGCTTACGTATTAGCTTCAACGCCTGTTAAACATCAGGCTCTAAGAAAACTGGATCATCACCGGGTCAAAGATCTGGATTAAGGCGGCAATTGAGTTTTTGCCAATATGACGACGGGATAGCAACGATTTGGGTTGACTAGAGTTTCAATATAACCTTGAGTGAGCGGAAACGCGTAGCACCTATGTTAATAGCACAATTACTATGCGTTTCCGCTCGCTCAAGGTTATATCGAAACTCTAGTCAATCCATATCGTTGATTATATAGATCAAGGATTGGTTTTCTGTGGATAATTAACCGATATGCAATTTAACAGTGCTTTCTTTGTTTCGATAAAATAAACAACCAACTAGGAAACCGCGTATCAACAAACAAAGAAACACCAATCTAGTAAACCACACCAAAGTACAAATGAATTGCGTTCTAAATAGGAAGGGAACAAGACGGTTACTATAAACACCCAATAGAATTGCTCATGAGAATAGACCAATAGAAATGCCTGCGCTGATGAATCAGATCTCTGAATGAGACGCACATGTTTAACCTGCGTTGAACCCAATACGTAAGTGCCGAGGCTTCTCCTTACTTACTTACTTCTTTGGCTCTACAGTCCAAATTGGACTTTGGCCTCCCGAACAACCTTCCTCCATTCATCTTTATCCTGAGCCTTTCTTCTCAAGTCAGCAACTACAATGTTTCTAAGGTCCTCTTCCAAGTCCTTTCGCTAGATTTTCCTAGGACGTCCTCGCTTCCTCTTTCCTGGGAACGGTTCTCTTGTGACCTTCTGCACCATCCTATCGTTGGGTAACCTTTCGACATGTCCAAGCCAGCTAATTCTCCTTGACTTGACGAACCTTACGATATCCTCATGGGTATTTAGCTCATCCAGTTCTCGGTTACTCCTTATGCGCCAGACACCTTGCTCGCAGATGGGGCCAAAAATGCGTCGCATCACTTTTCGCTCGAAGACTCTAAGCGCCTGCAGGTCATTTGTTTTAAGCGTCCATGCTTCAGCGCCATAGCACACTAAGCGGTCTGATAAGTGACTTGAACATCTGCAACTTGGTGCGCTTCGAGAGTAGCGTCGACTTCATCAGGTTCACGAGGCCGTAATAACCTTTATTGCCACGTATAATCTTTTTTTTTATCTCCTCACTGATCTTATTTTCAAAATTAATTTCTGTACCAAGATATGTGAAACGATCAACACCTTCGAAGTTGTAATCATTATGTATAAGATTATGTGGTCTTCTTCTCACTTCGGACGCTGTCATAACCATGTATTTTATTTTCTTCCATGTTTTGAGGTTTTTCTCCTAGCGAGATAATATCCTGCGAATCTCGATTGATTTGCCAGAACATTGCATCGTATCTTCTGAATCTTCAATAAACACCCTTATTCCTAGAATCAGACGGGTTATATACGGCCACAGAACAACCGGAAGAGGATTTCCTGGATCAACCTGAAGTACAGTTCCTCGATGATTTCTCATCTGAAAATGGAGCGGAGAGCATTTCGTCTCAAGAAACTTCGAACAGTTCACAAACGTCAAGTGGTGACCATTTCTTGCCTTCTGAAGAAGAAGCATCGCCGGGAGCTGGTTTTGTTCTTCTGAAAACAATCATTAAAGTGGTCAACCTTAGTGGTAGCGAAAGCCCATCCAACGTGGAGCCCCCAGACCCTCCAGAAAAATGGGGCAGGTGCATTAATGCGGAAGGACCTCTTGAATCTGTAAGAAAAAAAATCAGTCCCGTAACAGGCCACGAGGGCCCTGAGGGGCAGGTACTATAGAGGTATCTGATTCATGACCATACGGCACACTAGGGAGATAGTGTGGTCAGTACTGTGCTCCGGCCGCCTGATTATCCCCTTGGCCGCTTCGACTGCTAGAGTCATTAGCACCCATCATTATTAAATTAATTAAAGGCTGGGTTGGCCTAGGGTCGGTCAGGGAGGCCGAATTCAGCCCACGACCGAAGACACTAGAAGAAAAAATCGTTAGTACCATGCTCAGGATTTGAACTCAGAACCTCGAACTTATTAGTCCAGTGCTCTACCACTGAGCTAACCTCACCCCCTCAGTAAGAAACCATTTTTGAGAAAAGTGGAAGAAATATTTTTGTTACTTGTAATTGTCGGTTTGGGCACTTCGAATAGTGAGATCTAATTGAAACATTTTCTACATGTTTGAAATTCATCTAAACTAACATGTTAAAATTTTGGTTTCATTTGGAGTTAAGCAAGTATTCGAAAAAAAAAATAGAAGAAATTATTAATAGACATGAAACGTTTTGGGATCTTTGTAGGTATATTTCCGTAAAATTCATAAAAACGGTTGGAAAATCGTGGTAAGTGGAAGTGACCATTTGAAAGCTTACTAAATCTCCACAAAAAATGTTCCGAAGCAATTTTGGATTAGGCGATGTCAATTGGAGAAATGAGTGCATAAAACACCGAAAGTGTTAGTTTTGATCTTTTGAACATTTATTTTTTCTTAGTTTAACTCACTTTTTAAATGGTTGTTTTTTGTTTTAAATTTCATTTATCAGTAAGTTTAGTATTTTAGTAAAAGAATGCAAGAAAATGAAGAACTTACGGGTAATGGTGTTTTCCTAGGAACCCTTGCCAACTGTCAGGTTTACTACTGAAACTAAGGATATGATCAGAAATGTGCCAAGATGATGGAGTTCCTGTAGTTTTTAATAATGAAAGGAATGACCTCATGAGAGATTATAACCGCAGACCACAACTGCTAGAGGACTAGAGTTTATCCATGTAGTAATAAAGACTTACCTCAACTTAGGAAAAGGGGAATACATAAAGACTTTACTAAAATTCAATAAACAAAACTTTAATTACAAACTTAGTCAGCAGAATTATATACAACAATTTTACGAATATAAAACTGGCAGTGACTTGTAGAAAGCCTTATTAGGCTGCTATCACTAAAACAAATTGCATATATATATATGTAAAGTTCCTTCATTTTAATACAACATACTCTTGAACGCATCTGATCATGCAGGCAGACCATGTGCTTATAACAGTAGAAGAGGGTTGCTGTTATAATGCTTTATTTTATGAGTTATGAACTTTGTAATTTAAGCAAACAGGGAATGGTTGGGATTCGGCTAAAAAACCTCAATACGATTTTTGTAAAAAAAATCTATATTCAAGGCGTTTCGGCCTGTTTGTAATTTAATTATTCTTTACAGATATGCATTTTGGTTACCGCTAAATGATTATTATTGTTGTTTGTTTATAATAATATATTTATATATTCTTTACAGAATAATAAAATCTAGTTACTGAAGAAAAGAACTTGTTATCCATTGTTACATATATATATATTAATAAAAAATGTATAATGATTTTTGTGCTGGAAACTCAGTTAACATGAAATAACTGCTTTGTTCTTTATGGAAGATTTCTTCCATAAAAAGGTGAAGACTTTTCTCCTATCCTGAATAGAAAGGGAAGGGATTTCATCATTAACTCCCCTCTATTCTCCTATCCTGAATAGAAAGGGAAGGGATTTCATCATTAACTCCCCTCTATTCTCCTATCCTGAATAGAAAGGGAAGGGATTTCATCATTAACTCCCGTCTATTCTCCTATCCTGAATAGAAAGGGAAGGGATTTCATCATTAACTCCCCTCTATTCTCCTATCCTGAATAGAAAGGGAAGGGATTTCATCATTAACTCCCCTCTATTCTCGGTCCTTTCCACAAGATTCAGGAGTTGGATCCTCCACTATCCGTTACACCAACTGAAAGAGTTTTGTTTCTTGGCTATTCTGCCACCTTCCATTTCCAGAAGGTGACCCAGCCGCCAATGTCTTTGCATTCCAGTGAAGACTTTTATGCATATATACATAATATATATATATATATATATATATATATATATATATATATATATAATGTATATATGATATTTATTCATCATGTTTATAATGTCCTTGTAATAATATAACCCTTTCTTTGCTATTTCTGTTAATAATATTTTTGGATACCTTGCATTTGGTAGATATAAGAGCTTCAGTAAATAATTGTGGTGGACTTTTAATGTATGGATATAGATTAAATTTAGAGGAGATTCGTAATAAATCACATAATTTGGCGTGTTTCTGGGAAGTTTTAATACCTTTAAATATATATATATATATATATATATATATATATATATATATATATATATATATTAGCAGATTGGGTACCCTGTTGTAGTCAGAAAACAAAATTTCACTAAAAGATTTCACTGCAAAATAATTTATTTACATAAATCTTTCGAAGTGAATATATCATGTATGCAGGCACTACTAACTAAAAATTCAACCCCCGCTAAAAATACTTAAAAATTTGAATATCAAAAAATCCTTTCTTAGCAAGTGTTTACTTGCTAAAGGGAGTGCCCATGCAAAATTTCAAATTTTTCTGTCAAGTGGTTTGGGCAGGACAATGATAGGTCATTGAGTGAGTGAGTGGTATTTGACAAATATATAGTAGATATATATAATAGATGCTCATTTTTTTTTATCCGCCACACTCTGTGGGCCAGATTTACTATTGTTTAAATAAAATTATACATCACTGTCTAATGTATGAATGGCTAATCCTAAACCTTGTCAGGATAACTTCAACGCATCTCGAATGGGTCTCTTGCCTATCAGACTTGTCTTAACAGAGTGTGTTAATGGTTGTAAGTAACGACAATTTTAAATTACATAAATACATCAAATTAAGACAAATATACAAAAATTGTGCTTTAAAGCTTCTATTTATTTATTTTTCAATTTTTGATTATTAAAAGGCTTTATCATCACCGCCTAGTACTTTGGATTGGACGTGATTGGGAAGGACCTCCGCATTCCTAGACACTTCTCCCTGTCGATGAAAAGAGAATTGACTTTAGTATGTAGATCCGTCTCCAAGCTCGATCTCGTCATGAGAAGTTGCTGATGTTGTGCTTCCGCTTCCTGCAGCTTCTTGTGCAGAGACTCGACCGACTCGCTCAGATCATTCACTTCTCGAATCAGCCTGCAACAAGCAATGGGCGAATGTAGTGAAGGCAGAATTGATCAATCTTTAGATTGGTGTTTTTTGGGTGATCAATGACATGCTTATTAAATCCTTCTCTGTGCTTGGGAGATTTTTTTCCGTGTTTAACGGCGCACAGAAGAGCCAAACGACATTTGGTGTTTCCAAAAAAACTACAGCTTCTAAATCTTTTTTTTTTTTTTTAATGAAAGCCAATCAAATTTAGAACAACTTTGTCTAGCCAGAGTTTTGCTTTTTTCTTCCCCTGTTTATTAAATTACGTGTAAATAATTCACAAACTTTTACAATTTAACATGAAATAATATTTTATTTTTCAACTAATTTAATAACAGCACTGATATCGATGGAATTAAACATTCAAATCCTGATTAGACGGAAAAAAATGAAAATATATTCAAAAATGATATTAATTCAATTAATCTCATTGTTGAATTAAGATAAATTTACGTTTTGAAGATGCGTGTCTGATTTTTCCAAGTCTAATCAGGATTTGAATGTTTAATTTCAATGATATCAATGCTGATATTAAATTAGATAAAAAATAAAATATTTTTTTGTGTTCAATTATAAAAGTTCCTAAATTCTTTACCCGTAAGTTAATAATCAAGGGAAACAAAAACAAAAATCTATCTAGAAAAAGTTGTTCTATATTTTATTAGCTTCCATTTTAAAAACAAATGCATTGAAATCGGTTAATATTTGGAGGCTGTAGCCTTTTTTGAAACAGAAATGTCATTTGGCCTCACTGTGTGCCGTATCAACTATCAGGCTATTAACGTCGGGCTATCTACAGGTTGCCACCCTTTCATAATACCAACAGCACGTGGTCAGTTACCCATTTAGCTACTGGCCCACGCCCGACGATGCTTTACTTCGATGATCAACAGGGACCGGTGCATTCAATGTGCCTATGGCCGTTGGCGTGTATAGGAGAAATTTGGATATTTAAATGTTAAATCAAAGAACAAAAAATCTCACCAAATATTAAACGTTAATAAATATAAACAACTAGTCTTCACAATTAAAAAAAACCTGACACGCAGGAACTGTATCATCCTAGCTTGTTTGCATTCCAATTACTACTGTCATTTGGAAATCTTAGAATAGAAACAGTTCATGTTTTGTTTTAGCTTTTCATAAGAAATGTAAACAGATGTAAAATTAAATTTCAAAGCAAAGCAAGGTCTTGGTCACCACAACAGGAAACTTACAGTATCCTAAACGGAAATTACTTATAAGCTATATAAGCACTGATTATTCCGAATGAGATAGCTCTATAAAAAATCATATAAGAAATGTAATTTTAGTAATTTAAATGAGCTTTCTAATAGAAGCATTATATTTACAATGATTTCCCAACCAGTTTTGAGATACATATGGATATATATAAAAATCTCGAGAAAAATCTAGCTTTTCTCGACAACTGTTATAGATATGGCATTGAAATGGTTTCATTAGATTTTCCATGTCCAATTACATATAAAACGTCTATGAAAAAAGGCCCGTGACGCAAAAACGCAAGCGTTACAATTTATTTGTGTAAATTTTGCCCAAAAAACCATGTTCCGGTGGTAGGATTCTGCTAGTTTACGAACTTGACCTTTCAAATCACACAAATGTTTGTACATAATTTCATTAGAATCTGTCTGTACACACACACACACACACACACACACACACACACACACACACACACACACACACACACACACACACACACACATACACATACACTCATATAAGAATGAGCGCTAATATTATTTAATTATTTTTATTCCATTGCCACTGATACACACGCTGATGATTTAAATTTTTGGCTTTTATCTTCAATATGAAGTACTTCAACCATAAGGAGCAACTAGTAAATTTTATAAATAAATAGTATTTAAGGCACGAGCACATAACACCCCGTGCCAAAGGCCGTGGGTTCGATTCCTACTAGGGGTGGTGGCTTTTCTTTAGAAAAAAGAAAAGGCATCGGCCCTATCCTGTCTATATAAGGTTGGTAACCTATAGGTAACCCGTCCCTAAATCCTTAGTTAATAATAATGGACATTAAAATTTAAATAAATAAAAAAAATACATGAGCAATAAATTAAATTTACTCTGCTGTTCCATTGTGAACTTATTAAGTTCTACTTCCTTATCCTGCAGTCCAATAATAAGTGAGTATAAATGAATATTCACCTGGCTTGTGCCTCATCCTTGCAAAGCTCGATGTCCTTCCGATGAGACCGAGCCTCGAGCCGGGTCTGAGCAACCTTCATAGGATTCGACTTGTCCTGTATTGCCTTTCTCAGCAGTTCGATACTCTTCTCTATATCGAAGATCTCCTGCTGAACCTGTTAGACCAAAGATAGCAATAGAGAAAGTTTTTTAATAGAAATGAGTAAAAGTTTGAGAAATTAAATCGATAACTAACACTTCATCTATATTATACGTTTGTGATCCTCGTTCTCAACTACGTCTTTTTAAATTGCCAGTAGGTTATAAAAATGTAAACGAGCCTGACAACAAGACTACTTTAGTGGATCATGCTATCAAACATAATCAGCATTTGACTTTGAAAATGTTAAAATACTGGATAAAGAAAAGAACATAAGGAAGAATATAAAGACAAATAAAATATTTAAGTAATGCCTTTTTCAATACAATAAACAATATTCAGAAATAATGATGTCGGTTGCATTTTATTTTATTTCATGTTAATATTTTTTAATAACTAAAGCTTTCCCTGGAAATAGATTTTTAAAACATGACACTATCAGTTTTAAACAGCTGCTCTTTCAACGATCATCCTAGATTATTAGTTTAGATGTGGCCCTACCTGTGGAAGGTCCTTCTTCAGGGCAGCTAAAATGAAAGTACTTTCTTAAGTTGCTCCTGAAGAGGCATCATATGGCGCGAAACATGTAGAGCACATAATAAAAAGCCATAAATAAGAAATTGGAGTTTTTATAATATATGACCTTCTGTTCTGAAGACAGAACACTTAATTATTATTTTATTTTTTAATGGTTTTAGATTTTAATAATTGATAATATTTATCTTTCTCTTCAGTAACAGGCATCCTGTTTTCCTATCAAAGATCCGTCGTTATTTTTTAATGTTCTTATTTTTAACTCAATTAACACGTTGACTGCCAGGACCAACGCATAGTTGGAGTAATGGTGTATCGCCGTGTGCTAGGCCTGAGTATGTGTCGGAGTTTGACTATCTCTGACCTTAACCTTAAGTAAACGAGGAAAAGCTTATAAACATCAACTGGCAATCAGTTAGGCTTCCCTTAAATCAAGTGTCATGTTGGTTCGGGCAGATTCAACTTCCTTCATTTTTTTTTATTTTTGGTAAATTTTTTGGATGTGAAACAAAAGTGTTTTTCATCCGCTAAATGTGCCGAATAAATTTTTTTACTATGTTTCCGAGTTTATATATATTTACTTTTGAGTTGTTTTCTGGAAAAAAAACTTTAAAAGGCACATTGGACCCCTATTCGAAATTCACGTTGCAGCAAAAGTTTTAAGAGAGCAGAAGATGTCGTGATATGAGCTTCGAATGAAAGCGGTATAGGTTGCCACCTGCATGGAGTGTACAGGAACTACATTCAACAAATCCCAGTGTGGCAAGGTGGCAAGGTCATTGGGACTTAACATATCCACCGGAGGAGTGGTGTTGATTAACAATTCTAATTTTAAAGATTTGAAAGTGAAGTCACTGACGATAAAAGGCCTCTATAATAAACAGTGGTTTATGAAAAAACAATGATGAAGTTCCTGATTTAAAAAGGAAGCAAATACATACCCTGTGTAAATGCATCTGAGCTTTATTCTTTGCTTCTAGTGTTTCCGTAGATCTCCTGGCGAGGGCTGCATTTGTGTCGTTCCAAGAGTTCCAGATTTCGTTTGAGCAAGAATTGATAATATTGTCAGAGTCGAGCCTTAACTGAGCCGACCGTGCTCTCTCTGCTTGCGACCGGCTCACCACCCTGTTGGAATGCTCGGCCCACGAGTCGGGGGTGCTTACTCTGCAATGTACAATATCTTTGTTATTCCTTTTTATCAAAATACTGATTTAGATCAAGGCTGTTATATGGTATTAATGTTTTGATAAATTCACAAAATATAAGCTTATTGAGAATTTACTAATATCCTGTGCATAATTATACCATAGTTATTTAATAAATAAGTAGTTTTTCATAGTTCTTAATTTATAAGTATTAATATATTTATGTATATCTATTAATTTATTATATTCACTTAATTAACTTAATATTCTAGTTCAATTGATGTAATAATTTTCCTTATTTTTTTTTTTTTGGCTTAACATAATATATACTATGAAAAATATAGTATGTAAATATACATGTTGTATATCAGGATGTTCGAAGAGTAAGGGCGAATCACGAATTCCGGATGTTGGGAAATCGAGGTCAAAGTTCTAGAAGTGCTTCAGGATAGCAAGGGCGAATGTTTACTCTATGGATTGCTGATTCATAATTCTGATTGAAAAAGTAGGTATTCAATGTTTTAATTATAATTTTTATGAGTGATTTATGGGTAACAAAATGCTGGGAGTGATGTTTCAGACCCGGGATTTGCCCTTGTAATAGGAAATTGTATTTTTCGTAGTTGATGGTACTATTCACTTTAACTTGAAACTGCGAGAGAACTAAAGGGGAACTAGAGAAACAAGGCAAAGTGTCGTGTTACATACATCTTTCTGAATCATAAAATAAAATTTAAAAAAATTGATTTTTCTGATTCGCCCTTACTCTTCCAAGGTTATAGGCTCCTGATATTGCCATGGTGTTAATTTTAACTATACTAATATTCAATATTTTTCAGGCAGAAGGTCAATAAAAGAGAATTAACAAAGTTAATTTTATTTGTTCTTGCTTTACATGTTTCACACCTCAGGTACAACTTCAGGAGCCAAAAACTCGATAAACTAAAACTTACAGCCTAATCGTATTAAGGCGAACCTTCCTGTACAATGGCCACATATAGTTTTAGTTTATTGAGTTTTTGGCTCCTGAGGAGGTGCCTGAGGCGTGAAACATGTAGAGCAATTACAAATAAAATAAAATGAATTAACTTTGTTATTTCTCCTTTATTGACCTTCCGCCTGAAAAATATTGGATTGAAGAAGATTGGGTCACTATAAAATATAAATGAGCAACGTTTGGGTGTAAGCCATTCCTATTTCTAAACGAAAGCGCTATTTCCTCCTTACGGGATTCTGCCAGGGTCATTATACTTCTTTTGAGCGTGTCTGTGTTATGTATTTATCTTTTGTTTTGAGAAAAGCCATTTTTATCCAATAAGTAAATGGTCAGCTACTTAATTCCCTTCGACTCCACTGTTCCCCTTATCCATTTCAAGTGAAATAAAATATTCTTGTTGGTAATTGATTGTCTCATTTGGTTTTTCATTTTATATCATTTAATTATCTGCCTGTGTTTTTGGCTATTTCAAAATAAAATACACCAAAATTTAAATTCTCTTGAGTCTGCCTGCCGCCTTTTGCCCAGAATGGGCACAAAAATAATTGACCAGATTTGAAAAAATGTCATATTCACACTTAAGCGTTTTCTAGGTACAACAAAGAGTAGACGGTTTGTTGGCTTGAAGACAGGAGAGGGAGCTCCTTGGTCCTTGATCCTGCCAAAAAAATATTAATAAAGTTCAATAATTAAGGAGGTAGAAGGTCAATAAATAAAAATCAAATTTACAATTATTTATTTGATTTTTTTTTTTTCAAAACCCGCTTCATGGAAGATTTCCTCTGACAAACCAGCGGGGCACAATTAAACTCCATTAAAAGTAAAGAACTTTATATTAACAATAAAACATTAATTAAAACAAAAAACAAAGAACTATATCCAAAATAAAAACTGTATAAATGTAATAAACACTAAAAATTATTTTTTCACCATTCTTTCTACATATAAGAGTATTGTTAAAAAATGCAGAGTTCTTTATATGTGTTGTAATTTGTGTTACGAATAAATTGTAGGATAGTGTCTACGTTTGGGCTACCATCTACATGTCATGTGATATGTTAAAGTATCATAATTTTCTGCTGTCTGTTAATAAGTATATAACAGATAATGTCAAATTGCATTGCATACATAGTTGTATGTCTTGTTTTGGCACCAAATGAGAGTAAGTTAGTAAAAAAAAAGAAAAAAAAAAAAAAAAGAAATCAGGACCCAATAAATTAATTAAAGGCTGGGTTGGCCTAAGGACAGTCAGGAAAGCCGAATCCAACCCATGAACAAAGACACTAGAAGATAAAAATCTTTAGTGCTTGCTCGGGATTTGAACTCAGGTCCTCCAGCTTACTAGTCCAGTGCTGCGAGTTAGTAATGTATGTCCAATTCAAAGTCTTGTAATGACAACTTCTCTCCAACAGTTCCTATTGCTGGAGTTCCATGATTTTATGATGAGGTTTATATCCTTGAGCTTGTTGCAATTGAAATATGGCCATTCAACCTGTCAGTCATGTAGTATGCGAGTCCTTGCAATCTGCCTCAAGTAAGGATGTGTTAAATTCTTTTGCTAGGAGGCCTATGATTTTGGTCCATAGTTACTTTACTGCTACTAACTTACGTTGCATCGTATTTCTCTATTCCTCCGTAATAGTTGATCCCCCTGGAGAAGTTGTTCAGCTTGTGACAGACATTGTCGATAGCAATGGCAGACTCTTTAGACTTCACATCCGTCTCCAGCTCGTGATGGGCTGCTCGGTTCGTTCGCAACTAGAACATAGAAATTAAAGCTCTCAACTAGGCCATAAAGGCTTATTAATTAATACAAATTTAATTATTATATGAAAATCGTATCTTATAATTCTTATATTATTTCTGATCCTTCATATTTCTTTATTCTCTAATATTTTTAGGGAGAAGATTAATAATTTCTTTATTATCAGGTTGTGTTTTACATCATCTTATTGATCCTCTTCCTACAACAAATATAATAAAATAAAGGCCTGTCTCAGAGTAGGGCATAAACAACTAAATGATTGAAAAATTGATTAAATTTTACTCAAGACTAATCAAACATGGCATAAAATATTATCAGGATTAGTCATGATTAAACTATTCTCGTTAGCCACAGCTCAAGTTAATCTATCACTTCCCACCTTTTGATGAGTGTGCTAAGTTACAGTAGCTCCTGCGTCACGAACTTTTTAGTTGCACTTTAGGCTTCTCTTTCAGCATCGGAGTAACACAATAATTGAAGGGGTCGGCGAAAAATAGTGCCAAGCAACATTTTTACAAAACTTAACTGTGTGCTGCTGGATATTATGTGGGACTATCAGTTGAAATGGTTAGAGGCAACAAGATTAAGTAGCATACAGAGCACTTTGTAGTCATATTTTAGTAGCATTTGCATCGTAGACTGTTAATTCCACATAATATCCAACGCATAGCAGCTTCAGTTAAGTTTTGTTAAAAATATTGCTTGGCACTATTTTGCCCCGACCCCTTCAATTGATACTAGACAGTCCGATGCATTAAGATTACACTAAATATTTATCTGTCAAACATATAATAGAAAAATATCTAAATATTACCTGCTCGACTACCTTTCTCTTCATATCGGACAATCTCTTCTGGCAATCTTTCAGGTTTTCTATTTCCCTTAGAAGAAACTGCTCCGGCTGGTCATGTACTAAATCTATTCCTGCAAAGAAATTTAGTATTGCAGAACTTTGTATTGGAGAATCAAAGTTAGACTCCTGAAAGACAAGACCGAATTTATTTATACATTTTTGGGGTCACGTTCGGTGTCTGTTCGAACTGGTCAAGTCCTTTTTGAGGTCAGTTCCAGTTAAAATGTACATAATCGGTCGGAAACCCAATAAACATGGAACCTATATTTTTTTTGAATTTGCTAATTTGGAGACTATTTGGCCGAATGAGGTTATGGCCAAGGTCAAATTGAAAAAAACACACAAATGAAGTGTGAACAACTTGATAAATATGTTTTGGCAAAACATAAAAAGGAAATGAGTAAGAATACCGATTGATAGTTTTGAGTTACAAATAATGTAAATAATATTATTATAGATATACAAACTTTTTATTTTAAATAACCTCTCCTCAAAAATCTCTATCCAGACAAACTATTGATGTAAATTAATCTAAATGAAGATTTAATGAAATTTTGGGGCAATTTTGGCTCAGTGATAGAACTCTTGACTCATGTTCTAGAAGATGAGAGTTCGAGACCTGAACACGTACTAAAGATGATATCTTCTAGTGTTGTTCGAATACCGGAGTCAGGGCCCCAGACAGTCCCTAGGCACCTAGCCTTTAATGTGAACCTGCAAATGGATAAATCACCTGGTCGGAGCATAGTGCTGATCACACTATATCACTAGTGTGCCATATAATCAAGACTTGGCTACCTTTTTAGTGTCTGAGGATGTCATGGGACTTTTTATTCTTTTTTTTTTTTCTTAAATTTACAAATTGCTTACAGGGATTTTGCCATATCAAAGCAATTAATAGGAGAGTTTTAGGCTTAAGGTTACAGCTTTCTTTCATCATTCTTGTTTATGAAATTAAGCAGATTTTTCACTGAAATGACAATTTCCAAATCGCGGTACCGAAGGAGATATTTCCCTCTCAGACGTTCGCACAGCGTAACTGAACTGCACGATCTTATTGAACAGGCGGTAACAACATTTCAGTGGCAAGTGATAAAGTTGTTTTCTAGTTTGAATTAGAGACCTGGTGCACACTGAAGAAACTAGTTTCATGAAACCAATTCCATTAAAGCGTCCACACAGAATAAATTGTTTTCCATTAGTTTCGTGATGGATTTAGTCGACGATGCACTTGTGCAGTGGATAACAAATTTAAAAAAAAAGAAGCAAATACTGGGTTCACCCGATGATTAGGGATCGGCAAAACAGCTGTTTTGTTGTAGCTCGCCGACTAAAACAGAGATCCTGATGATTAGGGATCGGCAAAACAGCTGTTTTGTTGTAGCTCGCCGACTAAAACAGAGATCCTGATGATTAGGGATCGGCAAAACAGCTGTTTTGTTGTAGCTCGCCGACTAAAACAGAGATCCTGATGATTAGGGATCGGCAAAACAGCTGTTTTGTTGTAGCTCGCCGACTAAAACAGAGATCCTGATGATTAGGGATCGGCAAAACAGCTGTTTTGTTGTAGCTCGCCGACTAAAACAGAGATCCCGATGATTAGGGATCGGCAAAACAGCTGTTTTGTTGTAGCTCGCCGACTAAAACAGAGATCCTGATGATTAGGGATCGGCAAAACAGCTGTTTTGTTGTAGCTCGCCGACTAAAACAGAGATCCTGATGATTAGGGATCGGCAAAACAGCTGTTTTGTTGTAGCTCGCCGACTAAAACAGAGATCCCGATGATTAGGGATCGGCAAAACAGCTGTTTTGTTGTAGCTCGCCGACTAAAACAGAGATCCTGATGATTAGGGATCGGCAAAACAGCTGTTTTGTTGTAGCTCGCCGACTAAAACAGAGATCCCGATGATTAGGGATCGGCAAAACAGCTGTTTTGTTGTAGCTCGCCGACTAAAACAGAGATCCCGATGATTAGGGATCGGCAAAACAGCTGTTTTGTTGTAGCTCGCCGACTAAAACAGAGATCCTGATGATTAGGGATCGGCAAAACAGCTGTTTTGTTGTAGCTCGCCGACTAAAACAGAGATCCTGATGATTAGGGATCGGCAAAACAGCTGTTTTGTTGTAGCTCGCCGACTAAAACAGAGATCCTGATGATTAGGGATCGGCAAAACAGCTGTTTTGTTGTAGCTCGCCGACTAAAACAGAGATCCTGATGATTAGGGATCGGCAAAACAGCTGTTTTGTTGTAGCTCGCCGACTAAAACAGAGATCCTGATGATTAGGGATCGGCAAAACAGCTGTTTTGTTGTAGCTCGCCGACTAAAACAGAGATCCTGATGATTAGGGATCGGCAAAACAGCTGTTTTGTTGTAGCTCGCCGACTAAAACAGAGATCCTGATAAAAAGGATTTTATTTAGGATTTCGAAGCCAGTTTTTGGTCGCTTATTAGAGCTAGTAGATCCACTGATGAAACGTGAAACTGAAGCAATAGGAAACCGATTTAACGAATTTCATGAAACCGATTTAATGAATTGCATGAAACCAGGTTTCATGAAACTCTGTGTGCACCAACCCATGGTTTTCTATCTGCCGGTTGCAAGCAGCTTGAGTTTCACGAAACCGGTTTCATGAAACCAGTTTCTTCAGTATGCACCGGGCCATATCTGCCATCTTCACAAGACTGATGGTATCACAACACTTGCCTTGCCTATGTTCCCTATGATACAGGCACTCCTGGGCTATGTGGTAAGGCACTTCGGTGTCTTGAAGAGCTTTCTCCAGGGCTCGCTTCGTGTCCTGTAGCAGGTTAGATTCGGTTATCATCTTCTCCAGCTCCGTCGCCACTTCGTTCCTCCAGAAGGTCGTGTCCGTGATCCTTTCGCCCAGACGACGGCCAGAGTCGCGCTGGTCTGCAGCCGTCTTCTCGTCGCACATCCTGAAATACTCAAATTCCGGCAGCTTAATATATATATAAATATTACTATTGTTTATAACAAGCACAAATCTTAGGCACAACTTTCCTATGTAGTTTAACTCGTAGGCGTCTAAGGGGGCACCTACATTGGACCCGATCCGATCCGATCCAATAGCCACCGACTGTCGAAGGAAAAACAAACACACGCATCTCAATGGAGGTGCCTACATTGGACCCAATCCGATCCGATCCAATAGCCACCGACTGTCGAAGGAAAAACAAACACACGCATCTCAATGGAGGTGCCTACATTGGACCCGATCCGATCCGATCCAATAGCCACCGACTGTCGAAGGAAAAACAAACACACGCATCTCAATGGAGGTGCCTACATTGGTCCCGATCTGATGGCCACTGATTCTCTGCCGTTCAAACCTGCTTGTTTCTTGACCGATTTCGGACCGACGAAGCAATATGGTGCCAACCAACATATTGTGTTTCAAAAAGGTCTACCGCCGCTACATCTTTACCAATTTCAATGCATTTTTTAAAAATAAAATTTAGAACAACTTTGTCAATTCACATTTTTGTTTTTTGTTTCCCTTGTTTATTAAATTGCGTAGAATGATGGTAACCATCCAATGCTTATAACCTAAAGGTACCTTTCTTATAAATAATATTAATGCTTATTAGGTGGTCTTTTTTTTAATTAATCACTCATTTTCACTTCACTACGAGATCATTAATGACGAGCTGTTACTAAATCGGATCGGGTCGGGACCAATGTAGGCACTCAAGTCGGCCGCTGCCGGTCAAACGAAATCGGATCGGATCGGGAGAAATGCAGGTCGAATGTAGGTGCAGCCTTAAGTCCAAGTCATCACAAACTTTATGGTTTTCAGATATTGACCACTTTCCTATATTCTTTACCGACATTGCGCCAATCATGCTGCAAGCTTTCTCGGAGTTAAGACTAAGAAACATTCTCTTTATTAACCCTCTAACACTTCTACTCCTTTATTAATGGCACTAGGGATACGAACGGAGCCGCACTGAGATGACGCAGTTCTTTGTGTTTTTTAAGCCCCCCCCCGAACTGCAAAAACAACGGCCGTCACGGAGGATCTGCATTACTGAGTACATTCCTCAGAAATGTACACTGCCCGCCTGATTGATTTGCTCAAAAAAACAGGCAACGAAAATGTTATATTTTTAATGAATAGTTGATACAATTATTATTTTTCATTAAATTTGATCTGGTGCAAACTCCAACTTCTAATAGACCGACATATTTTTCATTAAATTTGATCTGGTGCAAACTTCAACTTCTAATAGACCGACATATTTTTCATTAAATTTGATCTGGTGCAAACTCCAACTTCTAATAGACCGACATATTTTTCATTAAATTTGATCTGGTGCAAACTCCAACTTCTAATAGACCGACATATTTTTCATTAAATTTGATCTGGTGCAAACTCCAACTTCTAATAGACCGACATATTTTTCATTAAATTTGATCTGGTGCAAACTCCAACTTCTAATAGACCGACATATTTTTCATTAAATTTGATCTGGTGCAAACTCCAACTTCTAATAGACCGACATATTTTTCATTAAATTTGATCTGGTGCAAACTCCAGCTTCTAATAGACCGACATATTTTTCATTAAATTTGATCTGGTGCAAACTCCAACTTCTAATAGACCGACATATTTTTCATTAAATTTGATCTGGTGCAAACTCCAACTTCTAATAGACCGACATATTTTTCATTAAATTTGATCTGGTGCAAACTCCAACTTCTAATAGACCGACATATTTTTCATTAAATTTGATCTGGTGCAAACTCCAACTTCTAATAGACCGACATATTTTTCATTAAATTTGATCTGGTGCAAACTCCAACTTCTAATAGACCGACATATTTTTCATTAAATTTGATCTGGTGCAAACTCCAACTTCTAATAGACCGACATATTTTTCATTAAATTTGATCTGGTGCAAACTCCAACTTCTAATAGACCAACATATTTTTCATTAAATTTGATCTGGTGCAAACTCCAACTTCTAATAGACCGACATATTTTTCATTAAATTTGATCTGGTGCAAACTCCAACTTCTAATAGACCGACATATTTTTCATTAAATTTGATCTGGTGCAAACTCCAACTTCTAATAGACCGACATATTTTTTGTACAAATCATTTTCCTGTTGGGCATAATATCTACCGAGTGTGCTCTAAGGTGTCAGACAATCAACTCTTGTCGGATGGTGATCCTATCCTCACTCAGCCTGCACACACACACACACACACACACACACACACACATATATATATATATATATATATATAGAGAGAGAGAGAGAGAGAGAGTATTAATTTCTCCTACCAAAAAATTAGTTGATAATTAACGGAACAATAATAAAATGAGGTACCTCATCAACCTGAAGGCATCTGAACGAACTCTTTCAGAGACATTGCGGTTCATATCAGACTCGTTGTAATGACTCAGAGCATTCTGAACCCATTCGTAAGGCGTGTACCTGGAACAGAGTTAGGACACATGTAGGACTAATTAAATGCTAATTACAATAACTGGAATTACATGGGTGGAACTACATTGTTTCTAAATTTTAGTTTGTAGTTACCTTATTTTGTAGTACTCTACTTACAAGAAAAGGTGATTGTAACGACACATGCAGTTAAATAGTATTTGTACAAATGTAGTTTGTGTATAATTACTAAATATAATTTGAATTTTCTTGCATTCAAACCTCACTGAAAAGACTCTATATGGATGAGATGGCAAACTGTCTGGCACGAAATGAGAGATAACAAGCTCCGAGAGATAAAAAGAAACGTTAAGCCATGGAAAACATCTACAAACCATACAAGGAGAAAGGAAGTAGTCTTGACCCGAATGAGAATTGGCCATACAAACCTCACGCATTCCTTCCTCATGTCAAAGGAACCTCCGCCAATTTGTAGCTCATGCAATATGCTGCTAACTGTGAAGCACATCTTGACTAATTGCCGGGCCTATGAGCAACTGAAAGAACAACACCAACTGTCTGACTCCTTAGATGAAATTCTAGGTGATCATACTAACCAAGTCGAGCGACTCTTTGACTTTTTAAAGGCCGCTCAATTAATGGACAAAATCTAGGCAGAACATAAAGACCGAAATGCTCGTTTGTTTATTTCATTTTTTTGTATATTATTTTATTAACATTATTCTCTTTTTATTTGATTATTATTATTATTATTTTATTACATTTATTATTATGTTTTATTTATTTATTTGTTTTTATTATATTTTTTTTTACAAGCAATTGAGCATTTCTCGTTTATCGTTTGAATTAATAAAATCTGCAAATAGAAAAATTATTGATAGCAATTTAATCATAATGTATACATGTTGATACTTATTACGGAATTATAATGGAAATGACTACACAGGAATGGCGTTAGTGACCTTAAGGGTTGACACGCCATTATAATAATTTAAAAACAAAAAAAAAAAAAAAACCTCACTGGTGGTTTAAGGATTGATATAGGAGGTCATATTAGGAAGGATATTGAAGGTGACATTAGGAAGGATATAGAAGGTGTTATTA
Organism: Gonocerus acuteangulatus; assembly: GCA_946811695.1. Lineage (NCBI taxonomy): Eukaryota > Metazoa > Arthropoda > Insecta > Hemiptera > Coreidae > Gonocerus > Gonocerus acuteangulatus. The sequence continues at coordinate 4,787,214 of OX328131.1, read as the reverse complement.
GGAAGGATACAGAAGGTGGTATTAGGAAGGGTATAGAAGGTGGTATTAGGAAGGGTATAAAGGTGGTATTAGGAAGGATACAGAAGGTGGTATTAGGAAGGGTATAGAAGGTGGTATTAGGAAGGATATAGAAGGTGGTATTAGGAAGGATACAGAAGGTGGTATTAGGAAGGATATAGAAGGTGGTATTAGGAAGGATATAGAAGGTGGTATTAGGAAGGATATAGAAGGTGGTATTAGGAAGGATATAGAAGGTGGTATTAGGAAGGATACAGAAGGTGGTATTAGGAAGGATATAGAAGGTGGTATTAGGAAGGATATAGAAGGTGGTATTAGGAAGGATATAGAAGGTGGTATTAGGAAGGATACAGAAGGTGGTATTAGGAAGGATATAGAAGGTGGTATTAGGAAGGATATAGAAGGTGGTATTAGGAAGGATATAGAGGGTGGTATTAGGAAGGATATAGAAGGTGGTATTAGGAAACATATAGAAGGTGGTATTAGGAAGGATATAGAAGGTGGTATTAGGAAGGATATAGAAGGTGGTATTAGGAAGGATATAGAAGGTGGTATTAGGAAGGATATAGAGGATGGTATTAGGAAGGATATAGAGGGTGGTATTAGGAAGGATATAGAGGGTGGTATTAGGAAGGATATAGAAGGTGGTATTAGGAAGGATATAGAGGGTGGTATTAGGAAGGATATAGAAGGTGGTATTAGGAAGGATATAGAAGGTGGTATTAGGAAGGATATAGAAGGTGGTATTAGGAAGGATATAGAAGGTGGTATTAGGAAGGGTATAGAAGGTGGTATTAGGAAGGATACAGAAGGTGGTATTAGGAAGGATATAGAAGGTGGTATTAGGAAGGATACAGAAGGTGGTATTAGGAAGGATATAGAAGGTGGTATTAGGAAGGATATAGAAGGTGGTATTAGGAAGGGTATAGAAGGTGGTATTAGGAAGGATATAGAAGGTGGTATTAGGAAGGATATAGAAGGTGGTATTAGGAAGGATACAGAAGGTGGTATTAGGAAGGATATAGAAGGTGGTATTAGGAAGGATATAGAAGGTGGTATTAGGAAGGATATAGAAGGTGGTATTAGGAAGGATACAGAAGGTGGTATTAGGAAGGATATAGAAGGTGGTATTAGGAAGGATATAGAAGGTGGTATTAGGAAGGATATAGAGGGTGGTATTAGGAAGGATATAGAAGGTGGTATTAGGAAACATATAGAAGGTGGTATTAGGAAGGATACAGAAGGTGGTATTAGGAAGGATATAGAAGGTGGTATTAGGAAGGATATAGAAGGTGGTATTAGGAAGGATATAGAAGGTGGTATTAGGAAGGATATAGAAGGTGGTATTAGGAAGGATATAGAAGGTGGTATTAGGAAGGATATAGAAGGTGGTATTAGGAAGGATATAGAAGGTGGTATTAGGAAGGATATAGAAGGTGGTATTAGGAAGGATATAGAAGGTGGTATTAGGAAGGATATAGAAGGTGGTATTAGGAAGGATATAGAAGGTGGTATTAGGAAGGATATAGAGGATGGTATTAGGAAGGATATAGAGGATGGTATTAGGAAGGATATAGAGGGTGGTATTAGGAAGGATATAGAAGGTGGTATTAGGAAGGATATAGAGGGTGGTATTAGGAAGGATATAGAAGGTGGTATTAGGAAGGATATAGAGGATGGTATTAGGAAGGATATAGAGGGTGGTATTAGGAAGGATATAGAAGGTGGTATTAGGAAGGATATAGAAGGTGGTATTAGGAAGGATATAGAAGGTGGTATTAGGAAGGATATAGAAGGTGGTATTAGGAAGGATATAGAGGATGGTATTAGGAAGGATATAGAGGGTGGTATTAGGAAGGATATAGAAGGTGGTATTAGGAAGGATATAGAAGGTGGTATTAGGAAGGATATAGAAGGTGGTATTAGGAAGGATATAGAGGATGGTATTAGGAAGGATATAGAAGGTGGTATTAGGAATGACTATTACCTCGTGTACAGCGCAGCCCTCGCCGAATGAGTTGGATTCTTCTCGAACCCAGTGACGAGATTCGGGAATCGTAGGCCTTCCGTGATCATACCGCCGGGAGTACAGACTGGTTCCATCATCCTATTCGTCGTCATGAGAGCTGGTCTGGAAGCAGAATGGAGGTGATAGAGTCTACAATCATATCATACAGCGTGGCCAACAAATAAATAAAGCAGGGTGTGTTGCTGGAACTGCTTCAAGTTAGGTCATTTCTATATCCTTGGAGTCATATCGTCGATACAAATGCAAAGTATCGAATGTGAAAAAACGCGTTTTTCATTTTCAATTTTTCTGATTGCTGTTGGACTGATATACGTTATACGCAAGGTTTCGAAAATTAAAGAAAAATAATCATCAATTACAGAAAATCAAACTAACGAATGTGCACTAAGTCTAATTAAAATATATAATAAGATAAAATATATATAAAGTCATCTATAAGATACCAAACACTTTTCACATTCGATACTTTGCATTTGTATCGACTATATGCAGAGCTTGAAATTGGAACTGATAAGCGGCCCCTACACGGTGAGTAATAATGACATTATCAGTAATGTCATTACGATTCAACTCTCGTCATTCCATATCATCATTACAATGTACACCTTACACCGTCATTCCATATCATCATTACAATGTACACCTTACACCGTCATTCCACGGATCATTTTTAATGTCATTACTTTTCTTCAGTATGCATTGTGATCTCCGTGACCGTTTTGTTAATAATGGATCCTCGCAAAGTCGCCTGTGTAGCTATAAAGGCGACACTAGCCACAAAAAACATGTGAAACGTTCGTAAAGGCCTTAATATGACACATATCCTTCCAATCGGGGCGTTTCCAAGTGTTCTGGGACCGACGTTATGTGCAAAAAAGTTTACATTTTATTTTTATTTTGATAACCATTTTTCGCAAATACCTTTTGAGATAATACAATAGTCATTTATATGGTTAGAAAAAGGAGTCTTTCTTCTTTTGAAAGATTTCAATGACGTAAAAATCGGATTATCTCAAGGAGAGATATTGAATTTCAAAACGTCACATTACTTTTTCGTTTACAAATTTTTATTCTCTTCCAGACTGGGAAAAATCATTATTTTTTGTTTTCAATATTATTCACCACTTTAGGGTTTCTTGGGGTGCTGATTTTAAATCTGATATTATTTTTGGTGTAAAAAAATGTATAATACTAGTTTACTTGAAAACGTATGCATATTTTTGAATATATTTGACGAAATATAAATTATTAACGATTATATTTTTTTTTCTAATCTACTCTATAAGACAAATGAATTGGTAAAAGAATCACGTCAACATTGAATTCCGAAAGACTATAATAATGTTACCAAGGTAGTAGCCCGTCGGCCCGTGTACATTTCATGCAACGATTTTTAAGATTCTTCATTTTTTCACTATTGATTGTACAAGTCTTAATTAGAACAGTGCCACTTGTCAGCTGACTAGGTAGCGGTGGGTTTGGCTGCGGGGGTGTTGCAAACTTCGGAAAAATATGAAAATGTGAAACGATTTTAAGATTCATGAAATTTTTTGGAGAAACACCTTTCATTATACAATAATCATTGGCACTTGTCAGCTGGCCGGCCAGCGGTGGACTGCTTGTCAGCTGGGGGTCTAAACTTGGCAAAAATACGAAATTCTGAAACGATTTTAAGATTGCTGAAATTTTGGTGGTTACTAGTATTTGTAGTGAGATTAACGAAAGACATTGTCAGCTGCTCATATCTTGGTGGAAAACTTGTCAGCTGGGGGGTATAAGCGCTGCGCACATGGCGCGCGCTCCGCTTTATACCGCCAGCTGACAACTTTTCCACCCACATATTAGCAGCTGACAATTTGTTTTGTCAATCTTATTACGAATACTACCTACTAACAAAATTTCAGGAATCTTAATATAGTTTTTGACTATTTAATAGCGAAAACATGCTTATATTGATTACAACTTCTGAATATATTGATTGTAATTTACAATAAAAATATTCATTTACAATTTGTAAATGAATATTTTTATTATTAACGTTAAAATATATTATGTATTTGCATTAAGTTATGATGAAAAAATATATCATTTACTTGTATAAAATACATAGCACATAAAAAATTTTCGCTGTGAATGCGTGAAAATCAGGCAACGCTTGGCACAGTGTTTCGCCTAGTGTTAAAAATAACTTATTATTATCTAAATAGTTTGGTTTTTTCACGTTCCCATATTCATCCAAATTTTAACATCTAATAATAACATGAATAAAATGTACACATGTAAATGGTTTGATGGCAAACAATTACCTCCAGTAGTTGAAATGATTGTTCGAGATCAGTAATTCACTCAAGATATTAAAATTATTCATTTTCTTTGCTTTATTAATGTTTCATAATTTTTTCAATACCAATAATTAGTATTTTCACATGAGAGACAGAAGGATGACCTCACAAACACTACAAATATCGTAAGTAATGATTCTGAAGGTGAAGAGTCAGACTTTTTTTTTATTAAAAAGTTTTATTAGGTAACTATTATTATTATAAATAAATTATATAATAATTTTTACAGTTTTTTATACAAATAAATAATATATTTTTCGTCATACCTTATTACAAATTTATACAAATAATACAATTCTAACGGATCGCTGTCTGTATCTGGAAGATGGGGAAAAATACTATTGGGGACCTTTATCAATGCAACAGTACCCAAAAAAATGATTTTTAAAATTTTTGCTTGCTTGTCTGTTTATCTGTGCGCGCTAATCTCAGAAACGGTTTATCCGATTTAGTTGCAGTATTCACTAATATATTGTGGTATGTTTCACTTAATATTTAGTGTTTGTTTCATGCGAATCGGTACATAAATAAAAAAGTTATGCCAACGTAAAGAATCACGTCCAACATTTCATGAACTATCGTTAATACGATACACACCAGAGGTTTTTTTGTCACGAAACTTTGTATATAGTATTCTCTTAGCAAATGATTTAACGAGTTCTTTAACCAGAAAAAATGGTTCATCTGGAGCAGGGGTTTACTCTGGACCCAAATTCGCTCGGACGAAACTCGATATTCGTTTTTGGAAATATTAATAGAAAAATATGTTGTAAAAATAAAGTAAATCGGTTTATTAGGAGGGGGGTTTATTCTGGACCCGAATTACCAACTTAGCACTACTAGCCGTAATCTATCTTCACATATAATAAAATACTAACGGATCGCTGTTTGTATATGCAAGATATATGAGAAAAATACTTTTGGGGGCCTTTATCAAAGCAATTGTACCCAAAACTATGATTTATAGAATTGTTGTCTGTATGTCTGCTGTGTCAGACACTCTATACACAGTAAACAGGATGCAAAATCAAGTCAACACACCTCCACTGTTTAACACACTACAGTTAAACAATCCTTGAAGGGTCTAGAGCTTCGTCACGTTTTAGCAATCCTAGCAGCCTGTATGCTTGATCCACGATGGCTGTACGCCTAATATCGAGTAGGTATAAATCTGCTGTAAAGTATATTGAAAAAAAAATACCTATACGACGATGTTTAAAATCTAAAATAAACAAACAAGAACCTTCAAGTTTAACTCCTCTGGATTACGGATGGGATATTGAAGATAATATATAAACATGTAAATGGTTTGACGGCGAACAATTCCGTCGAGTAGTTGATATGATTGTTCGAGATCAGCAATTCACTGAAGACATAAAAAGTCCGACTCGCAGGAACTGCAGCATCTTAGCGCGGTTCCGTTCATGTCCCTAGTGCCATTTGATAAGCTTAGAAAATAAATAAACTTTTTTTTTTTTAATATATCTCATGAAAATTGTCAAAATCCTCTCGAACATCTCGAATAAAAGTGATATTAAGCCGTCAGGGACACCGACAGTAGCTAACTTATACACAGAAGCGGAAATTACAGAATCTGGCTCTCATTCTAAAGCAAAGCTCTATAAATCAATACAAAATATGCCTAATAAAGCCTTTCTAGAGGATACAGAAGCATGGGCGTATATGAGGGGGGGGGCTGAGGGGGCTGCAGCCCCTCGCGAAATTTTGAATTGATGATAAAAACTTCTCGTAAAACCCTTAAAAATAAATTAAATATGATCATTTAGTTCATAAAACATATTTTATTTTACGTGTAATAGCGTTTTAGTTGCCTAAAACTATTCCAAGCTCTAAATATTTAGTATTCCATACCCTGGAAATGGTCTCAGCCCCCCCCCGAAATTGTTTTTATATACGCCCATGTACAGAAGGATCAAGAAGAAGTACACAAGATTGAGTAGAATACCCTGCTTAATATAGCCTATATAGAATAATATGCCGAATAAAACCTATCTAGTAAATACACAAGGATAAATAAAAGTCTTGACGAATAACAAGTCAAGAAAAAAAAACTTTATTTAACAAAATAAAACAAAGTTTAGTTGCCCAACTACAATAGAATAATATACCTAATTAAGTCTATGGAGTAGACACAAATGGACCAAAAACAAGTCTTGTGGAATATTGTTTTTTTTTTTCTAATTAAATACTTTTTATCAATATTTAGTATATAACCTTTGTTGAAAACTATTGATTGCTAATTGATGAATCGGTTTACAACTAAGTAGTCTTTATGAATATTTAGTATATAACCTTATGTTTGGATCTGAGTTTTTGGGGTGCTCTCCGCCTAGGCTTTGTATTTGTGTCGGCAGATACCTGGGGTATATTTACAGCTCTTGAGGATTAACTCTTAGCAGGTAAATTTCCTGCGGCCCCCTTGTTTCTACGGGCATTGAACCGCCATATTCGCTCATAGTATCTAACCGTTGTGAAGTTTATTTTTTTTGGATTTAGGACTTAATATACATATGTAGACTAAATCATAGCAAGAAGTAATCCTCCGTCGTCGGTTCTTAACTATGTAGACTCGCTAATGTTATCCAATCTTAGATACATCGTATTTAAAATCCACAGCAAAAACACAACATTTCATCAGAATCCCCTGCTGAATAAAACTTATATAGAATAATATGCAAAATAAAGCCTATCTAGTGGATAAAAATAGAGGAAAAAAGCCGTTCGTGGTGGTAGAAAATCTTAAAAGTATTTCGCTCAGAAATCTCCGAAATATGGTCACTAATTTTACATATCCTGTTTTATAGCCAAATAGATTAATATTCTATAATCAATAAGAAAAACCTACTAACAATAAAAAAACTATGGGTAACAGATGAAAATAGGGAATACCAAGAATAATTCTAAAGAATGAAATCAACACCAGTACTGTAATCTAGATATTCATACGGCATCTTCGAATTCTAACAAACAAAATATTGATTCTAATTATACGTATCCTGTTTTATTGACAAATACATTAGACTACTATAAGCAATTAAAAACACTAGGGAATATGCCAAAGAACTCGGAGTAGGAGCCTCGACAGTTTCAAGACATTTGAAGGAAATCGACAAATCCAAAACTGACATTTCATACGGTACAGCCTGATATATTTTTAACAATGAATTGTTTTTCTTATTTTAATTAATCTGTTTTATTGTCAAATAAATTATCCACCTTTAAGCAATTAAAAAATAGCAAGGAATAAAAACAAACAAAAAGAACCGTTCGAATTAACGAAATCAATTACTTCAAAGTTTAAGCACTTATTTCTCCGATTGACATAGCCTAATCAAAAATTGTTTCAGAATCTTTTTTGTAGAACATTTAGTAAGCTTTCGCATGGTAACCCTCCGTTTACCAATATTCCTAACCGTCTTCGAGATATTAGGGAATGTATACGAAGTTCCCAAAACATTTCATGTCTGTTAATAAAATATTTTATTCTAATCCTTCCTTAGCTCCAAACGCAACCAAAATTTTAACATATTAGTGTTGATGAAATTCAAACATGCAGAAAATGTTTCAACTGAATCCCATAATTTTAAGTATCAAAATCAAAGACAAAAAGAACAGTTCGAATAAGCGAAATCAATTACTTTAAAGTTTTAAGCATTTATTTCTCCGATTGACATCGCCTAATCAAAACTTTCATTAGAACCTTTTTTGTAGAGCATTTAGTAAGCTTTCTAATGGTATTCTTCCGTTTCCCAAATTCTCAACCTTTTTCGAGATATTAAGGAAAGTATACAAAGTTACCAAAACTTTTCATTATTTCTGACAACAGAAAATTGGTCTCATTTTACCTATCCTGTTTTACACACACATACATTTTCCTTACAAATACAACATCAGAAATTAAAAAAATAAAAAGCAATAAAAAACCAAGGGAAAGAGACAAAAATTACAAAAAGAACGACAAAAACCCGTTCATAAGAACAAAACAGACGTATTTGAAGTTTTAAGCATTTATTTCTCCGATTGACATAACCTAATCAAAATAGTTTTAGAATCATTTTTGTAGAGAATTTAGTAAGCTTTCAAATAGTTTCAATCCACTTACCACGATTTCCCAACCGTGTTCCAGATATTAATGAAAGTATACGAAGTTTCCAAAACTTTTCATATCTGTTCATAAAATATTTTATTCTAACCCTTCCTTAACTCCAAACGTAACATAACTTTCAACATATTAGTTTTAATGAAAGTAGAACATGCAGATAATGTTTCAACTGAATCCCGTTATTCTAAGTACCCAAACCAAAAACGGTATTCAAAAACTATTTTTCCAATTTTCTCGACAACGGTTAAAGCTATCGCTTCGAAAATAGTTTCATTCGTTTTTCTAGCCCAAGAAGCCTATAAAACGAGTACTTACAAGCTTATGAACTCAAAAACGTAAGCGTTACGATTTTTTATGCGCGAATTTCGCCCCAAACGCCATCTTCCAGTGGGCGGATTTTGCTGGTTAACGAACTTGACCTTTCAAATTGGACGACAGATTTTTGTACCAAATTTCATCAAAATCGGACCATTCGTCTTCTATTTAGAGAGCGAACAGACAAATATATATATATATAAATAAATATATACATATATATATATATATATATATATACAAATTTGAACCACCGTTATTTTCGGTTTCTAGGGGTTCTGAAACGCAAAATTTTCTAGTCGGCACTTCCGGATTGTTTCATTGTATCAACCTTATAAGCGGGGTTCCTCCCTATGGGGGAGGGAGGAACCGCGCTAAAAACTATTTATTTTCTATGCTTTATTAATGTTTAGTCATTTTATCAATAACAATTATTAGTATTTTCAGCTGAAAGACACCTAGAAGAGGATGACTCCACAATTACTGCGGGGGGGGGGGGGGGGTTGATGATTCTGAAGGTGCAGAGTCAGAATCAGAAAACGATTGACTTTCTTTTTATTACAAAGTGCTATTAGTATACTATTATTATTATGATTAATTGTATAATACTTTTTTATTACCAATATAGTATTTTATACAAATAAATGACATATTTTTTCATCATACCTTATTGCAAATACATAATATATTTTAACGTTGATAATAAAAATATTCATTTACAATCAATATATTCAGAAGTTGTAATCAATATAAGTATGCTTTCGCTATTAAATAGTCAAAAACTATATTAAGATTCCTGATATTTTGTTAGTAGATAGTATTCGTAATAAGATTGACGAAACAAATTGTCAGCTGCTTATATGTGGGTGGAAAAGTTGTCAGCTGGCGGTATAGAGCGGACCGCGCGCCATGCGCTCAGCGCTTATACCCCCCCCCCCAGCTGACAAGTTTTCCACCAAGATATGAGCAGCTGACAATGTTTTTCGTTAATCTCACTACAAATACTAGTAACCACCAAAATTTCAGCAATCTTAAAATCGTTTCAGAATTACGTATTTTTGCCAAGTTTAGGCCCCCAGCTGACAAGCAGTCCACCGCTGGCCGTGACAAGTGCCAATGATTATTGTATAATGAAAGGTGTTTCTCCAAAAAAATTCATGAATCTTAAAATCGTTTCACATTTTCATGTTTTTCCGAAGTTTTCAAAGCCCCCGCAGCCAAACCCACCGCTACCTAGCCAGCTGACAAATGGCACTGTTCTAGTCAAGACTTGTACAATCAATAGTGAAAAAATGAAGAATCTTAAAAATCGTTGCATAAAATGTATACGGGCCGACGGACTATAGAGTCATACATTTTAATTCATCTTATATTTTGCCCTTTCTACTCAATCTAGTTTAACCTTTACATCTGTTTCACCTAGTTACAGCTCGAGATAGACTGAGTAATGACGTATTTATGATGTAGCGCTCCCTACACCATCATTACTAATGACAGTATCCCTTCCACTTTCAGTAATGATGAAGCCGAGATCAGGAAATCCGGATTCACATCATTATTGTTCGTCATTCCAACTTTGTCCACCTTACACTATCATTATTACTGTCATTTCGATAAGGTAATGTCATTATTACTGATGGAGTAGGGGCCGCTATAGAGTTTTTACTAACGGTTTACGATGTTTGCAGAAAAGCTAGATTGATAAATTAATTGTATCGTTCAATAAACGTAAACACCTTCCGCTAAAAGCGATATCATGACGATTGAATGGCCACGATACGCAAAACCTTGGCTTCTGTCAAACTTACAGCATTTTTCTTCTTCCGATCACTAGATTTTCGCTCCTTCCTAAGAAAAGCTTTATATCTAACATGAAATATACAAAATTCGTTCACAGTTTTCCTCCCTAGTTTAATGGACAAAAATTATTGTTAATAGAAATAGAAATAAAAATGGAAAAATGGAAAATTGAAGGAAAATCACTAAGCGTTTGAATGGTATTCTAGTTTTTTTTTTAAATTTCCTTTTTTTTTCGGCACACCGACAAGTGGGCCATTAGCGCCGTCATCCATGATGCAGCAAGTAACCTTCTCAACGGACCCTGAGATGAGAAAAATGCCTACCGATGGTGGGACTTGAATCTCCATTCCCCGCATGAGAATCTAAGGCGTTGGCCACTAGAGCACGGGAAGACACTGGTATTCTACTTATTCCGATTTTCCAATCCTTTTTGAGATTTTAAGAAAATACAATAAAACTTCATTATGGAGGGAGGGAGAAAATGTTCTAAAAATTAAGTTCCTATTTCATGTTTTCAAAATGATACCAGGTATGTATAAGATAGGTTTTGAAACGCTTTAAGAGTTTGGCTACAAGTCGGTGCTCCTGGGTACTGCCCTTGTTTTCCTATTTTTGTCATCCTGCGAACAGCTATTTAACACGTTCGGGCCCAGGGTCGTGGCATATGCGTCCGAGAGATGATTTCTGTGGGCCCAGCGTCGTGGGGTGAGCGTCAGCAAATAGCTTTCTTTCTTTCCCAACTACAACCGGGCCCTGCAATATACCTTTCGTATTTGGTTTAGGACCTCATTACGTTATTACCTGTTAGGTTTGAGGGTCTGGTATCATATGATACTGAATCTGCCAGAAACATTTCTTCAGGAGGCCTGATGTCGTGCCGAATTTGACGCTTAACTAAATTGTAATTAATCCACTAAAACTATATAATTTCAAAAGTTTCTTTACTTATATAGTATTTTTATATGTTTGCCTAAATACAAAAAGAAAACTGGGGCCCTGATGGGATTTTTTTCGAAGCCATCGGTCCTAAAAGTGTTAATATGGAAGAATTTATGGAGCGATCACTACCTGGATCACTTCAGGAACAATTATAACATAAATTATTATTTATTTTTTGTTCCTTTGTGGTTATTTAAATCAATTTGTAATTCGCAAAGAATTTTAGAACGGGTTATCTATAGATTACCACCCTTTTCTAGCAAGTATAAGACTAATACTTTTTCCTTTTTTCAACAGAAAAGCTACTACCCTTAGTGGAATCGTCATGCCTCAGTGTGACACACTCACGGCCACCTGGCCCATAGAGGTTAAAGTTACTCACAGTGGAGTTACTTCTATGTTTTCGTAGCCCATCGTAGGCCTCCATGGATGGGGTCTGGGTGTCATGTAGGAGTTCTTGATCCTCTCTGGTATGTGGCCGCCAGACAGGCTTTCCATGCACGGCGGAGCACCGGCAGAACTCCACGGCTGCAATTGCTGAAACAAGAACAGTAGAAATAAACATTAAGGACAGTATGATGGTATATATATATATATATATATATATATATATATATATATATATATATATATGCGCACATACTAAAGCCCATATACATATTTATTTTGGCATACTTTTCCACCGTTCGTCACAGATCATATACAATATAGAAAATAGCCTTTCAGGTGGGAACAGTTCAATTCGGCGGACGCTAAATTTTAAGAAAACATTTTCGACGGTTCTGCTGACCGATGCTGCAAATTCCCAGTCCAAGGAACAACACGATACGTGAAACTGGATAAGAACACACTTTACACGGTACGTGTAAAGACTGGTTTAGTCTCTTTTAAAACTAGGGAAGGCTTTTAGATGCTTTGATGATTCGCCAGGCAAGAGAGATAGTGTTTAATATTTATCAATACTAATCTAGTGATAAGGTACCGTCACTTTTCTAAACCGGGAATATAGGCTACGCCTTTTCCCTCCAACTAAACCATCTATTTGAGCAGGCAACGTTATAGTTCAAATTGTTCTCAGCCTTGGCTAAGTATTTTTAGTGCCCAACCAATTTCGGACGGCCTTCCCATAGTGTGCTGGACAACCGTCGAGTTTGAACAATGACAGTTCATTTTCGATGAAAGCGTGGAAAGGCACTGCGTTAAGTCGAGTTTTCGCCATGTAACTTGTTTTATAGGTAGCATTCCAATAAGAAATGATTGGACGAGTTTGTTAACCAGAAAAATTGGTCTATCTGTAGTTGAGGTTTACTACGGACCCAAATGAATAATGTGCCCCTAAAAGACAAAAGTTCTGTTATATTGAAACAAAACTAATACATCTTAAGAGAAAGCTGTGTCTAAAAATTAAACTAAATCGGTCCAATAGAAATGGGGGTTTGCTCAAGAACCATATTATGAAAAAAAAAGGGTCTTTGTATTGTTGGAGTGTACTCCAGATCAAAATTAAATAATCCAGAGAGGTCACAGTTATAAGGGCTAACAAATAATCGGGGTTTTGTGTAGATCGGAATAGTCTCTTTGTATTATGTTGCACAAGAATAACTTCAGGCATAATACAGGGAGAATATTTATTTTTCTTCGATTAATTTTATTTTTTATTAACTTTTCAATTTTGAATAACGTATTTACTTACCGTATACATTATAGTTTTTGTAGCCATCTTGTTTTACAACACAAATTTGTCAACGATAATAATTTTGAAATGTTTCTTATAGTTTTCAAATTCAAATTTGTTTAGTTCATAAAATTTTGCAACAACCAAGGTAGCGGAATAAATAAAACAGTTTTAGGAGTACAGAAGTCACCTGATAAAAACACCTAACATTTTTTTAATCGATTGATTTCAAATATTCGATGATTTCTGAGTCATTAGTAGGAGGCAGTTTTATGGTTAACCTTGAGTCATAACCATAGATACAGAAAGGAATCCTTTCCATTGAGTTAGTAGAAAGTGGAGGAAGTGTTATCTATCTTCCAATGCTGAAAAAGTGTCGGTCATGCCAGTGTGGCTAGTGATGCGCGATTTAAATCTGAATATAATTGTAAAAAACAATGAACTTAAACGAATACATACATCATATTCGTATTGATTTATATTTATACATATATATGAATACGAATATGACACATATATTCATTTAATTTCATAATTTGTTTCTAATCATATTCAAAAATTCACCTTTTCGCGCACCACTGGTCACGCTAAAATGGCCGGTTTTAGGCTTCAACCTATTTCGTTTAGACCATAGATATAGAAAGGAAGACGTTCCTTTCTATATCTATGGTTTAGACTCCCTCCACGCCCTAATAAATCAATGATCCTACTTTGAGTTAGTAGATAGAGGAGAGAGTGTTACCTATCTTTCAATGCTAAAAATGTGTAGATCTAAAATCGGTCATGCCAGTGTGACTAGTGACGCGCGAAAATTTGAATCTGAATATGATAGTAAACAAAAACTGAACTTATAGGAACATATATATTATTCGTATTGATTTATATTTAATAAATATTATTTGTACACATATACGAATACGATATATATATTCGTTTAATTTCATTTTTTGTTTACAATCATATTAAAAAATTCACCTTTTTTGCGCCCTTGGTCACACGGCATGGTCGATTAGGCTTCAGCTTTTTTCGACTCCCTCCAAGTCCACGCCCTACTAGATCAATGATCCTTCCTATATCTATGGTGATAAGGAGGAGGTAATTGTGTGGTTTACTTGTAGTTGTTATTGTCTATGCAATATATCTAAGCAGTTAAACATGAGTGAAATAGTTGATGAAAAACCTTCTGATGCACCGGAACGTAAGACCTTTTTGCTCATTTTAATTATTTGTCTATAAAATTCATAATAACACTTCTTTTTTTAAAGAATATTAATTGTATACATAAATTATTATTAAGAACTACATTTAATCTTTACAGATTGCCCAGGAACTCAAAGTGAATCTGCTGGAAAAGCTTCAGCATGTGCAGGATGTCCCAACCAATCTATTTGTGCTTCAGGTGTTGCTAAAGGGCCTGATCTAGGTACTAGCTGTTTATGAAATTTTGTTACATTGTGATTTTCAGATAATTTCATCTTACCCAATTCACTTTGAACTATTTCCAGGTGCCGAAATGGTGAAAGCTAAAATGTCCTCGGTGAAGCACAAGATTTTTGTTCTGTCCGGGAAAGGCGGTGTCGGAAAAAGCACAGTGACCTCGCTGCTCGGCCGAGCTTTAGCAGCCCGATTTCCTGACAGCAATGTGAGTATGCGTTTCACTAAACCATACTGATCCGCCTTGAGAGTCCTTAGCTTGGTAACAGTCTCTCTCTGACACTGTAGATAGATCTATTGATCTGTGGGAATCTGTGACATACTCCTCTGACCTCATTTCTAGATCCCAACTCAGATCAATCCAATAACACTATTTTATCCAAATAACTTCCAATTTCTAATATTAAAATATCAAAGTTTTCCCCCTTTGTAATCTTGGTTAACTTTAATGGATTTTCCTTTGTGGTCAAGTAAAGAATTTAACTAATAATTAAATTATATTTTGAATGAATGAATAAAGATGTTTATTACATGCAAAATGGATCAATTAATAGTTTTTGGAGGCCGAGTGGCCATGAGTTCCAAGGCATATGCACACCATGCCTAAGGTCATGGGTTTGATTCCCACTAGGAATGGTGGCTTTTCGTTCAAAAAAAGAAAAGGCATCAGCCCTATCTTGGCTAGAAAAGGGTGGTAACTTATAGATAACCCGTCCTAAAATTTGTTGTCAATGATAAATGGACGTTAAAATTTAAATAAATAAATAGTTATGAATGTATATACAATAAATATTATTGAAATATGTACATATATATATATATATATATATATATATGTATGTAGATAGTTGGTAACAGCTTTATTCAGTCCCCATATATTTTATTTTCAAATTACAGAGGGTGGGGCATCCAGAGACATTTCGGCTATATGCCATTTTCAATTTGTCAATCTGTATGATTGTGCATTATTTCTTATATCATAATCTTCAGATATTGCTTTTATAGATCATGTCCTTGTTTAAGTTAATGTAATTTAGTCTGAGTTTGGAGGAAATCTCTTTGCATGGTAAATGTCATGTTTGGAGTCATGACATATATATATATATATATATATATATATATATATATATATATATATATATATATATATATCTGTAAACCAGACACTTCTAATATTTTTTAGTTGTGATTGTGAGTGATATTTTCATTGTTTTGTGATGTGATGTCCTGACTGCTGCAAGCATATGAACTCAAAAACAAAAGCATTTAATTTTTTCCGCAAGAACTTCATTCTAAAAGCCATGTTCCAAAACGATTCTCCTTGTTAACGAACTTGACTTGTCAAATTAAATGAAAGATTTTTGTACCAAATTTTATTATTATAAATTTTAAGGGTACTTACGTATTAGCTTCACCTCTGGTTATAGAAGTGGGTCTTGTTCAGTGATTTGGATCATCAGCGCACCTGCAGGAGCACGCGCGTGGTCATTTGAAGTGCTAATATGGCCACAGAAAGACCATTTATTAATATTATCAATGAGTTGGGTTGACTCGAGATTTGATATAACCTTGAGGAAACTCGTAGCACTTATGTTAGTGGAATAATTGCTAAGCGTTTCCGCTCGCTACAGGTTATATTGAAAATCTATTCAATATAGATAATATAGATTACTGGTTTTTCGGTTGAATTCAGAGTTTTATTACAAAATGTACAAATATTTCATGTTTAAGTTAAAATGAATCTTATTGTTACGTATCAAATGCTTAAGTTACAACCAATACCTAACAGATGTAAGATATTAATTGTAAGAACCAGTCCCTGATGTTTTGTCCTAATTTTATGACAGTTGATTGACTAGAGTCTTGATATAACCTTGAGTGGGCGTACCGAGCGGAAACACGTTGCAATTATGCCATTATCTTAAGTGCTACGCATTTCCTCAAGGTTATATTGAAACCGAACGATAATATTAATAAATGGTCTTTCCGTTGCCATATTGGATGCAATGATGATCCAGATCACTGAATGAGAACCACTTCTCTAACCTGAGGTGAAGCTAATAAGTGAGTATCATTTTAAGATCTACTTATACGTAACACAAGTTATCTACTGATAACTACCCTTCTCAGCGCTAATAGCGAAATAGTTGATGCACAGTTAAAAACGAAAAAAAAAAAAACTACCCTTCTTTAGCCAGAATCTGTTTTTCAAAATAAAAAGGACCACTTCTACTGGAAATCGAATCGAAGTCCGATAAGGAGTGCACACGCCTTAACGCTCACAGTCATAGGGAATGCGTATTTTGCTGTAACAGATAAGCATCTCAAGTACTTCTGAATTTTGAACCAAAGAAAGGTTTGCAGAATCTAATGACGAAAGTGTGCCTTCAATTGGATATGACTGCTATTGGATTTATTCCAGTGTTTTCGTTTTCTATTACGATTAATTAACTTCTCTGGCTTTCAAGTTGTGATTATGAATACGATTATAATTACAGGCCCTGGAGACATAACATGATTATTGATTATAATCAGAATTACAAGTGTGATTACGATTACACTTGCAATCACATCTTTGATTATAATTACACTCGTAACCACAGCATTTTTCTCTGATTTCGACTTCAATCACTAATGTTTCTGTGATTATTACTGTAATTAGAACTATTTTTCTGTGATTAGAACTGTTATCCCAAATTTATTTTGTGACTACAACTGCAATCACAAAGCTTTCTGTGATTACAACTGTAATCATAACCTTTCTGTGATTATGAATGTAATCACAACTGATCCCGTCTTTTTTTTTTTTTTTTTTTAATTAAAATACTATTACCGGATTCTTGCCGGTAATTACTACAATTCCGCCGGATTACAAAGTCAAACTCTTCATATCTATGACTCTCATTATCTTTATACAAATATTTTTCCAATTCTCCTCCTCAACTGTGTCTTGTGTTGGAGACTTCTTAATCGTAATTACAGAAAAATATGTGATTAAGTTCGTCATCACAAAAAGGCTAAGATTATAGTCGTAATCACAGAAAAACATTGTGATTACAGTTGTAATCGCAAAATATATTTGTGATTACATTTTTAATTACAGAAACAAATTGTGATTACAGCTGTAATCAAGCTAAAAAAATAGTTGTAATTACAGTCATAATCACTGAAACAGTTGTGATTGCAGTTGTAATCACAGAAAAATTTTGTTATTACAAATGTAATTATAATCAAGGCATGATTACAAGTGTAATCATAATCACTCTTGTAATTGCATTATAAGTTATCACATCTCCAAGGCCTGTGATTGTAATCGTAATAATGATGCATGTAGATTCATTCATTTCTCTCATTGCATGAGCTGTGAAGTTAATTATTTCCTATGTATATTTCTATGTGTATGTGTATATATATATATATATATATATATATATATATATATATATATATATATATATATTCTATGTGTTTCATGAAATTGAAGTTTTTGAGTAATTCTTGGGCAACCATGTATTTTTTAGTTTATTTTAATCATGTAATTTTAATTTCAGGAAGTTTCAAAATTATTATTACAATTTAACTTCAATTGAATTATTGTATTTAGGTTGGTATTGTTGACATTGATATATGCGGACCTTCTATGCCAAGGATTATGGGTCTACTCAATGAACAGGTATTTCAACTATTTACTGTAATAATATTTTTAACCCTGGATAACAACCCTGCGGTTAGGTACCAATTTTGCAACCTATTCGTCGTTTCGACGAACATTGTACAATCTTATTATTTAGCAGCAAAAATTTAATTTACATGTGGGGTTTTCAGAATTTCATCAGTAAGGCATTATTAAGGCCCTAATGTCGCAATACTCTCACTAGACTGTAGATACTGATTATTTGATCGTAAAAAAAAGTCAATTTACAAGGAATGTGAACCTGCTATGTATCTATCGCCACTCCTTGAGGCATCACATAAAATCCTAAAACACAGATGATTATCAATGAGTCCTCCAAAAAATACTTAAGTATACCCAATTATGCCTTTAGTTCTTTCATGATAATGTCGTTTTTGAAGGAATGGTTCGATTATGCTCTTTGACGACCTACTTTTAGAATGAGAAGGTTATGTTACTTCCGGAAGCACGACACGATCTTATTCTTCCGACTGCTTGTAGGTAATAGACTAGTACCTGGGAATACCTGGAAGGATAGCTGTCTACAGTGATCACTCATTGCAGGACAATTACAAATCCGATCAGTATTTGTCGTAACGACGAAGGATTGTTATCTAGAGTTAGATGTCTTAGAATTGGAGTTATAATATTTCAAAGTAAAGTTTTTTTTTGTTGTTTTTTTATTGTTAAAATGTAATTGGTATTGTTAATGGTTTGTTACTTTTGTTTCCTGGAAAAATTATATTTCTGAATTCCTTGTCTTAACATGTTTATGCTCAGAAAGTTGAACCTCTATGTCCATTACAGGTTCATCAGAGCGGTTCTGGCTGGTGTCCGGTCGTGAGTATCCAAGTTACTTTTTCAATATCCTTATAAAGAACATGAGGAGTTCAGAATTAATAAAAATAAGCTTAATCAACACAGGCTTATTAAAAAAGGCCGTCACGCAGGAGCTACATAACTAAGCACTTTCCTCAGAATTTGGGTAGTGTAGACTGTTTTCCAGAACAATTTGCTTAAAATATCCTACATAAATAAAATGAAAACATGAGTAGTTCTCTTTTAATTTTGTAATGAGTAACTGATCAATTATTAATTTGCTTCCAGAGTTATGTTTACACATGGTACCTACGTAATAAATACAAAAACCTCATATTATCGTATTTTGATCTAACGCAGGAACAAGATACCGTCCCTCTTGTGGTAGAAAGCGCTCCTTGCGGCGGGTTTGTGAACCTACGTCTGCCGGGCTTTTCTATTGAAATATATTACAAAGTAAACCCCCCCTTTCCGATTGACCGATTCAGCTCATTTTTACAACACTTCTTTCTTATGAGTTACCCACGACGTATACCGCGTTTCGTTACATTACAGCAGAAATTACGACCGGTATGAGTATATTAGTAATTTGGGTCTGGAGTAAACCCCCCCCCCTCCTAATGAACCGATTTAGTTTATTTTTACAACACATATTTACCTGTAGATTGCCACTACGAATACAGAGTTTTGTCGAAATATACCAAAAATCACGGCTGGTAGTGGCGAATTGGTATTGTGGGTCCGGAGTAAACCCCCCTCCTAATGAACCGATTTAGTTTATTTTTACAACACATATTTACCTGTGGATTACCACTACGAATACCGAGTTTCGTCGAAATATACCAAAAATCACGGCTGGTAGTGGCGAATTGGTATTGTGGGTCTGGAGTAAACCCCCCCTCCTAATGAACCGATTTAGTTCATTTTTATATCTCACTTTTCTCTCTATATTACCACTACGAATACAAAGTTTTGTTGAAATATAACAAATATTACGGCTGGCATGGTCAAATTAGTGTTTTGGGTTCGGGGTAAACCCCCCCTTCTGGTGGACCGAATTTGGTGGTTAACGAACTCGTTCAATCGTTTGCTAATTGAATGCTATATACCAAGTTTCGTGACGAAAAAACAAAAACTCTGGCTGCTATCGTGTTAACAGACATACATATATATATATATATATATATATATATATATATATATATATATATATAAATTTTAACGGGGGTCATTTTCGGTGTCTACTAGGTAGGATCGAAAAAGATTTGAAGAAAATTTTCAAAAATTCCGTCATGAGTCCAACCTCAATAGCTACTTTCCTTCGGAGGAAAGTGCTAAAAGGAGATTTTAATTAATTATACATTACTAAACTTAAAATGTTTACATTCTATCTATTAGTTTGTTTTATGTTTATCTATTTCTTTAGTGAGATTATTCTTTCTATTAATTAAAAATATTTTCCTCCGGAGGCCCGTTGGCCATGAGGGTTAAGGCGTGAGCACTTAACACTCCGAGCCAAGGGTCGTGGGTTCGATTCCCACTAGGGGTGGTGGCTTTGGAAAAAAGAAAACGCATCAGCCCTATCCTGGCTAGAAAAGGGTGGTAACCCGTCCTAAAATTCGTAGTTAATAATAAATGGACATTAAAATTTAAACAAATAAAAATATTTTCTTCCAACTACAATGTTTTACAAAAAAAAATAAAAATTAAATCACATAGAATATATCTTTTTAACCCTGGATTGACACTGCCATTGACATGTACGGTAACGACACCGTGGGGTAAATGTTATCCCATACTTTGAAAAAGTAAAGATGGAATGGTTGGGATTCGGCTAAATAAACCTCAATATGATTTTGTTTTAAAAAATCTATATTTCGGACGTTTCGGCTACTCATTGGTAGCGTTCGTCAGCAATAGAAATGCCGAGCGGCAGAGGTAGACCAAGGTTGGCAATTAAGTAACCATTGTAGAGTGTCTGGTAACCATTGTAGAGTACTTTGAATAAGTAAAAAAAAAAAAAAAAAATCAACTTTTTCTTTTGCTTTTTTATACAACAATAATGTATAGAACAGGTACATCAAGAAATACTTTCAAACAGTAATAAATTTGCAATATAATTATTAAAATTCACAAAATAGGTAGGAAATCCCAAAACTCAATATTGTTCATTCACTAAATAATTATCCTAAAAAATATATTACTAAACTGAAAATACTTTTTAAAAACAATAAACTAGAAAGATGAAAAGCCATAGGGAATTCAGGAAAATACAATGTTCTGTCCTATTGAAGTTCATTAACATTTAACACATTTTAGTGATCGGTAATGGTGGCACATCGCCCTTCTACACACAGAGCATAGCGTTTTTGTCTTCCTGTCACAAAATGAACATCTCATGGGTTTGTCCAAGATAACAAAAGATGTTGAAGGTCCATCAGGAGTTGATTCATCTCCCAAAACAACAAGCATCAGCAGCTTCAGTGATTTTAGTATGTTCTTCAGTTGGGCACTGTCATGTGAGCTTTCACCAGTTGGTAGCCCAAATCAAAGAGAAAATCTTTTCTGGCCACTTTTCTGGCCATTTTGTCTCTTGAAAGGCCAGATATAAAAAATACCCCATGCACAACTCGTGACCTTCTCATGCAGCGATTAGCAGACAACTGGCTTTGTTTATATTAGGTTATACCAGATAATGCACTTCAGATTGTTTAGGAAGAAGGAGGGAATCTCTGTGATTTAAAGAAATTAATAAACTCGCCATAGAACACAGTGTGGGGTATTTTTCACCACGGTGTCAATCCAGGGCTAACAATTCTAACAATTTCCCTCGAAGAATGGCACTAATTATGTAATCTAATAATCATTTTTGTTTTGCTTCCATCCCATGAAGTTGGGTAAATGTTTGTTGTACAACAGCTATTTGGTATGTCTGGAAGCTATCTCAGAATAAAACATTACAGTGGGGTTAAAGCTACGAAGAGATTAAGGCTGAATCTACATTAGACCCTTATTTCTCCCGATCCAGTCCGATTTCATTTGACCGACAATGGCCGACCTGAGTGCCTACATTGGTCCCGACCCAATCCGATCTAGTCACAGCTCATCAGTAATGACCTCATAGTGAAAATGAGTGATTAATTTAAGAAATGCCACCTTATAAGCATAGAAACCTTTGATTAGGTTGAATGTTTGAGGTATGAAGGAGGAGTTGAGAGGCCAATCAATCTTCTGGAAGTATATCAGCACCGAAAAAGTAAATCATAGTGTAACAGTTAATTTTTAACTCTTACACTATGATAAGAGAAGCATTAGCATTCATATTTTAACCCTTCTCCCACAGGGTGTTTTTCAGTAAACATAACAGAAGGCAGTGTCGGATAGGACACCTAGTATTACTACTACAAAATTACTTAATTTTCCAAATAACTATGTTAATTGGATTGAAATGAATACAAATTTAATAAAAGAAAGGGTAAAACTGAAGGAGAGCTTCCTCAGCACCGATTTTTTTTTCAAATTTTGCACTATAACGTATTTTGATGCACTAAACACTAATCCGTTTAAAAAAAAAAAAGTTGCTCTCAGCTAGGAAAGAAGTTATTAACCTTCAAGTACTGACACATTTTTCTCTACGCCAGTACTGACATTACTGATTTTTAAAAAAATATAAAAACAAATTAAAATGTTTTACAAAAATTTTATTGATTGCTATTACTTATACGAACCTTCTTGCATTGCACACAATCAATGAATATATAATTTCTTTCAAATTTCAGTAAACAAAAGGGAAATAAGAATAATAGAGGAAATAGACGAAAAAATAAAAATGTCTGTTTTAAAACTTGTGTATTTACTGAATACTAATTACATTATATTTAATTTTGATTTCGAACAATTAAAAAACGATTAATGAAACTTAAAAAATTGTTCAAATTGAAAAATGTCACTCACCTAAACAATTGACATACATTTTCTTGGAGCACTCCAAGCATATTGGTTTTTTGCATTCGTTACAAAGGAAAGATGTTTTCCTCATTTTCTTTGCTGGGCATATGTAACAAAGCTTTCGCTTACTTCTAGGAAGTTTTTCCACATTATCCTCAGAAGGGATGACTTCTTTTATACCTAGTAAATCAGAAATTCTGGCCCTTATGGCCCTCGGAAGATGAAGGTTTGTCATTCTGGCCTTCAAATACGGTTCAATTAGCTGGTGACCCAATGCTTTATAAAAAGCACTTTTATCAGAAAATTGGACATCTTTATTGGATTTATGAAGAATAAAAGCATTACCAGTGCTCATATCGACAATTCTAAAAAACATCGCCATTGGCCATCTACGTGTGTGCGTGGACGAAGAAAATATTGAGCACCCCTTGTCCAATGTGTCAACTCCACCTTTACTATTGTTGTAAAAACATATTATTTCTGGCTTCCTTCTTGTTTCCCGTGGTGCATCCTTGACAAATGAATAACCGCCTTCCATTTTTGGGCACAAATGAGACAAATTTCATATCTTTTGTAAAGCCATAAATGGATGAGCTAACTGCTCTCTTCCGTGATGGCAAAAATTCTGGAGGGTTTTCTTTTTTATTTATTTATTTATAAAATATTCATAAGTTTTACTCAACACCTAGTCTATATTGAAGCTGTACACTATATATTGATACTGATAGCATTTATAAGTTTTTAAGTTTATACGTAAAATTCAAAATTATTTTGTAATTTCAAAATTATTCCTATGGGACTTCTGTCCCGGAATAAGAATAAAACTTTTCATTCATTCATAAATTTGAAAGCACCATTAATTAATATTAAACTATAAATATAAAATGTTGACTGACACATTATCTTGAAAAAAATCAAAGAAGTTACTCAAATACTGCCGTTTGGTCCCCTGGACCATGTATTGTTTATATCTTGTAAGCGACCTTTAAAACTACTCTTTCACTTGCACATTCAATAAGATACTGAGAAGTCAGGAAGCTATTGAGACATACAGGGATATAACGGAAATACTAGTAGGGAGGATTTCTAGAAATGACTGCCATAAGGTCCCAGGGACCATGCCTCAGTACTTAAAGGTTAAGCATTAAAGTTCACTGTTATGGAGTTTATAAAAGTTGGCGTAAACAGCGTATTAATAAACATGCATATTAATAAGAATGTCTAGGACGACTTTTGGGCAGACATGCTATGTGTTTCTGCTCGCTCACGAAGATATCAAAACTCTAGTCAATCCAACTCTCTGTTATGGATAGAATTCCGATGTAATGGAGGTTATAAATAGTTTATCAACATTTCAAATGAGAGTTATTTGTTTACCGATGTTAGATGTCTGCGCATGCGCGTGTTTACAAATACGCTGTTTACGGCAACTTCAACATCAACAACAGTGAATTCTAGTGCTTAATAACTTCTTTCCTAGCTGAGAGCAACTTTTTTTTGTGCTACACGGATTCTTGTTTAGTGCATCAAAATACGTTATAGTGCAAAATTTGAAAAAAAAAAAATCGGTGCTAAGGACGCTCTCCTTCAGTTTTATCTAAATAAAACTAAGCTAAAAATACAACGTTAGTTTATTTTTAGTTAGAGTAAATTAATGTTAGTTTTGCCCAACACAGTAGGAGGGTTAATGTTATTTATATGAAAGGTAGGTAGAAGGTTATAAACATCTTTCGACGTAATTTAATAAACAAGGGAAACAAAAAACAAAAATGTGAATTGACAAAGTTGTTCTAAAAGTTGTTAGCTTTCATTTTTAAAAAATGCATTGAAATCGGTTTAGATTTAGATGCTGTAGACCCTTTTGAAACACAATATGTCGTTTGGCGCCATTTTGCGTCGTCGGTCGGAAATCGGTCTAGGGACAAACAAGTCTGAAAAGTCGAGGATCGGATGAGTAGGCACCTCCATTGAGATACCTGTGATGGTTTTTCTTCGGACAGTCGGTGGCTATCAGATCGAATCGGTTCGGGACTAATGGAGACACCTCCATTCAGATGCATGTGTTTGTTTTTCTTCAGACAGTCGGTGGCTGAGAGTGGGTGGCTATCGGATCCGATCAGAATCAATGTAGGCGCGCCCTAAGGGTGAGCTAAATCAATACTTCTCACTTGTAATTATTTTTACCTATATGGTGGTCCTTAAAAAGTACTTTTTTCATCTAAAATTTAGTGTATATTTGTTTATGTGGATTTATAATATTCATTCTTCATATCTGATTTATTTTTTGATTTTATTGACAAATAGAATAAGATATTGATGACTAATTATCTCTTCAGTACCATTTGTTAGTGATATGGTGATACATAATTGTTAGTGATATGGTGATACATAATTGTTAGTGATATGGTGCTCCTTAAAATGTTCTTTTTTCAAAATAAACTTTGAGTATCAATACTTTTGACACTCACTATACATATAAATAAATAAAAGTATTTGACACACATAATACTTATTTCGGTAATTCTGAGTGAAAGCTGCCCGGAGACCGATCTTTTGGGACCCGAAAAAAATGTCACAAACGACTAATTGTTTTTGCCATTGTTATGATACAACTCGTTTATAGCCTGTATAAGGCCGGGCGCAAATTGAGCCCAGCGCAGACGCAGCAGAGACGAAGCACAGGCCTCGGCGTTTCTGCAACACATTAGTTTCAATAGAGTGCCGCATATTGAAGCCAGCGCAGGCGCAGGCGCGGCAAGGGCCTCTGTCGTCCCTCGGCGTTTTTGTGTTTTCACACAGATTCCTACGTCCTCTGTCGGTACTGGCTCGCCCGCCATTCCATTTAATCATGGAAAGTTTTATATGTGAAGTGAAAACTTTTACTGTGTTGTGGGATACAAGTCTTCTGAATTATATGAGGACGACAAGTAAAGACCAGACATGGGATTAAATCGCCAAAGAATTAAACACGGACAACGGTAAGTACAGGTTATTTTGTCTGTTTTTATTATATTAATTGAAAAGCAAAGTAGATTTACATTTAAAAGCGTTGCAACTCTTTAAAATATTATTGATATTACAATTGAGTTAAAACAAATAAATTAAGTGAAAAAATAGTGAGTATTATAAAAATGAATTATGTAAGTACAGGTTATTTTACCTGTTTTCATTATTTAAGTAGATTTACATTTAAAGAAGTAGTAACACTCAAAAATATTATTAATATAACAATTGAACTGAAACAAATAAATCAAGTGAAGAAAAATAGTATAATTATCAAAATGAATAATATAAGTTAAGGTTATTTTGCCTGTTTTCGTTATTTTAATAGAAATACAAAGTAGATTTACATTTAAAGATGTAGTAACACTCAAAAATATTATTAATATATCAATTGAATTAAAAAGAATAAATTAAGTAAAGAAAAATAGTGAGTATTATAAGATTGAATTATGTAAGCTCAGGTTATTTTACCTATTTTTAATAAATTTATTTAATTTAGTAGATTTTAAAATAAAGTAACTCTTAAAAACATTATTGAGATTACAATTGAATTAAAGCAAATTGTATTAAGTGAACAAAAATAAGTGAGAAAATTGTTTGTAGTTAAAGAATGACGAACCACTCAAAGCTGGTTTCATGTTTACCGTGAATAGCTCAAAAAAAAATTGTATAAAATTGCTACTTTCTCTCATACTCTATTGTAATTGTTTCCCACATGTTGACATTAGGTTCAGGGATTTAAATAGGTTGTGTCCATATTGCCCGGCATACTTTAGACATAATGTTGGGAACAGTCCTTTCTCCCAACCTATAGCTATTATTTTAAACATTTCCCCAGAAGCCAAGTATCTGAAAGGAAATATTATTGCATTATGTTATTTGTGTTCTAGTATCTAATAAATGTTGTTATAGGAAAGAAGGCTGAAGACCAATAAACAAAATTGATAAACTACCAACGGAATTCGATATACAATCTAACAAAAGTTATGCCCTTAGAATATCAACAGTTAAGAAGAAGAATACTATTTGTTGCAGTTACGGAAGCTGAAGACAAAATTTATCCTCAATCTCGGAACGAAGGTTGAGAATTAGCTGATAATCCATCATATTTACTAACGCCCACGATTATCAATTAACATGATGAGGAAGAAACAACACAAACCTTCATTGAGATTGAATTATTTTGTCTATTTACTCATTTTACTAGTTTATTCTCCGGTTCGTTAATTATTTTTCTTGTCTCA
The DNA here is from genome assembly GCA_946811695.1 of Gonocerus acuteangulatus. Lineage (NCBI taxonomy): Eukaryota > Metazoa > Arthropoda > Insecta > Hemiptera > Coreidae > Gonocerus > Gonocerus acuteangulatus. Next base: position 4,759,852 of record OX328131.1, on the reverse strand, counting down.
TTTTTTCTGTTATTTTAAAGAAAATTGTTAAATATGATATGTACATAAAATAAAACTATGCTTGCCTAAGACATATTGCTACCTTCACTTCATTTCCCATTGGCCTCTGAGCAGTGCATTCCTTTCCTTTAATTTCACTTTAATAATCTCATGTATTTTATAAAATTGTTGTCGAGTTGTATATTAGAAATTGAAAGTAAATACTCTTTTAAAAATATAGTAAACACATTAATAGGCACACATTTGGTAGGTTTTTAATATGGCCTAAGTTTCATTCACTTCATTACATTTTTTGGGGTTAATTCAATTGTTTTAATTTCAAATTTCGTTGAGAATAAATTTGAAGTCTAGTCTCCCTTCAAAATGTATGAATTCAATTGTTATGTTAATGGTATTTTTAATTAAAAACCCCTGAACTTTATTATGATCACCACCTCAAACCATAAATATTTTATTTATTTATTTCCTCTCCTTAAACGTAACATTTCGGCCTTTAGGCCATTTTCAAATCACTAGAAGAAAAATAAAGTAAGTGTTAACATCACATTTTTAATTAAGCTTGGACCTCGGAATTTTCTTCTGGAGTAAATAAGGATATGAGATAATTTTTTTTTTTTTTATTCCTACCCCCAAAGAAAATTTGAAAATCAAAATTGCTGGCTTGTGCCAGTTCATGTTCTACTCCACGTGCATTTGTCAGTGTTTGAAGGTGGAGTTCATTTTTTTCGATGCAAGTATTTTCTTGAAGGGTCCATCGGTTATAATATAATTAGAATGGAAGCAGATCAAAAAGGAGCTTCGATGAATGAGTATTTAAAAAGAAAAAAGGAGGAGTGTAAACAATTTTTAGTGGATTCAAGCTGAGTAAAGGATTTGTTTTTAGAAAGAAAAAGTCCGACTCGCAGAAACTCCAGCATCTTAGCGCGGTTCCATTCATATCCCTAGTGCCATTTGATAAGCTTAGAAAAGAAATAAACTTTTTTTTTTTTTATATATCTCGTGAAAATTGTCAAAATCCTCTCGAACATCTCGAATAAAAGTGATATTAAGGCGTCAGGGACACCAACAGTAGCTAACTTTTACACAGAAGCTCTATAAATCAATACAAAATATGCCTAATAAAGCCTTTCTACAGGATACAGAAGCATGGGCGTATATGAGGGGGCTGCAGCCCCTCCCAAAATTTCAATTGATGATAAAAACTTCTCGTAAAACCCTTAAAAATAAATTAAATAAGATCACTTAGTTCATAAAACATATTTTATTTTACGTGTAATAGTATTTTAGTTGCCTAAAACTATTCCAAGCTCTAAATATTTAGTATTCCATACCCTGGAAATGGTCTCAGCCCCCCCCCCCCGAAATTGTTTTTATATACGCCCATGTACAGAAGGATCAAGAAGAAGTACACAAGATTGATATATAGAAGTACACAACCCTGCATAATATAGCCTATATAGAATAATATGCCGAATAAAACCTATCTGGTAAATACACAAGGACAAATAAAAGTCTTGACGAATAACAAGTCAAGAAAAAAAACTTTATTTAACAAAATAAAACAAAGTTAGTTGCCCAACTACAATAGAATAATATACCTAATGGATATAACTAAGTCTATGGAGTAGACACAAATGGACCAAAAACAAGTTTTGTGGAATATTGATTTTTTCCTAATTAAATACTTTTTATCAATATTTAGTATATAACATTTGTTGAAAACTATTGATTGCTAATTGATGAATCGGTTTACAACTAAGTAGTCTTTATGAATATTTAGTATATAACCTATGTTTGGATCTGTGTTTTTGGGGTGCTCTCCGCCTAGGCTTTGTATTTGTGTCGGCAGATACCTGGGGTATATTTACAGCTCTTGAGGATTAACTCTTAGCAGGTAAATTTCCTGCGGCCCCCTTGTTTCTACGGGCATTGAACCGCCATATTCGCTCATAGTATCTAACCGTTGTGAAGTTTATTTTTTTTGGATTTAGGACTTAATATACATATGTAGACTAAATCATAGCAAGAAGTAATCCTCCGTCGTCGGTTCTTAACTATGTAGACTCGCTAATGTTATCCAATCTTAGATACATCGTATTTAAAATCCACAGCAAAAACACGACATTTCATCAGAATCCCCTGCTGAATAAAACTTATATAGAATAATATGCAAAATAAAGCCTATCTAGTGGATAAAAATAGAGGAAAAAAGCCGTTCGTGGTGGTAGAAAATCTTAAAAGTATTTCGCTCAGAATATTGTCCGAAATATTCTCACTAATTTTACGTATCCTGTTTTATAGCCAAATAGATTTATATTCTATAATCAATAAGAAAAACCTACTAACAATAAAAAACTATGGGTAACAGATGAAAATAGGGAATACCAAGAATAATTCTAAAGAACGAAATCAACACCAGTACTGGAATCTAGATATTCATACGGCATCTTCGAATTCTAACAAACAAAATATTGATTCTAATTATACGTATCCTGTTTTATTGACAAATACATTTGACTACTATAAGCAATTAAAAACACTAGGGAATATGCCAAAGAACTCGGAGTAGGAGCCTCGACAGTTTCAAGACATTTGAAGGAAATCGACAAATCCAAAACTGACATTTCATACGGTACAGCCTGATATATTTTTAACAATGAATTGTTTTTCTTATTTTAATTAATCTGTTTTATTGTCAAATACATTATCCAACTTTAAGCAATTAAAAAATAACAAGGAATAAAAACAAACAAAAAGAACCGTTCTAATAAACGAAATCAATTACTTCAAAGTTTAAGCACTTATTTCTCCGATTGACATAGCCTAATCAAAAATTGTTTCAGAATCTTTTTTGTAGAACATTTAGTAAGCTTTCGCATGGTAACCCTCTGTTTACCAATATTCCTAACCGTCTTCGAGATATTAGGGAATGTATACGAAGTTCCCAAAACATTTCATGTCTGTTAATAAAATATTTTATTCTAATCCTTCCTTAGCTCCAAACGTAACCAAAATTTTAACATATTAGTGTTGATGAAATTCAAACATGCAGAAAATGTTTCAACTGAATCCCATAATTTTAAGTATCAAAATCAAAGACAAAAAGAACAGTTCGAATAAGCGAAATCAATTACTTTAAAGTTTTAAGCACTTATTTCTCCGATTGACATCGCCTAATCAAAACTTTCATCAGAACCTTTTTTGTAGAGCATTTAGTAAGCTTTCTAATGGTATTCTTCCGTTTCCCAAATTCTCAACCTTTTTCGAGATATTAAGGAAAGTATACAAAGTTACCAAAACTTTTTTATGTCTGTTAATAAAATATTTTATTCTAACCCTTCCTTAACTCCAAACGCTACCAACATTTCAACATATTAGTTTTAATGAAAGTAGAACATGCAGTAAATGTTTCAACTGAATCCCATGACTCTAAGTACCCAAACCAAAAACGGCATTCAAAAATTATTTTTTCAGTTTTCTCGAAAACGGTTTAAGCTATCGCCTTGAAAATGGTTCCATTTGTTTTCCTAGCCCAAGAAGCCTATAAAAAGAGTACTTACAAGCTTATGAACTCAAAAACGTAAGCGTTACGATTTTTTTTGCGCAAATTTCGCCCCAAACGCCATCTTCCAGTGGGCGGATTTTGCTGGTTAACGAACTTGACCTTTCAAATTGGACGACAGATTTTTGTACCAAATTCATCAAAATCGGACCATCAGGGAAGCCAGAAATGAGCGATATATATATACATATATATATATATATATATATATATATATATATATATATATAAATAAATATATACATATATATATATATATATATATATATATATATATATATATATATATAAATAAATAAATATATACATATATATATATATATATATATATATATATATATATACAAATTTGAACCACCGTTATTTTCGGTCTCTAGGGGTTCTGAAACGCGAAATTTTCTTGTCGGCACTTCCGGATTGTTTCATTGTATCAACCTTATAAGCGGGGTTCCTCCCTATGGGGGAGGGAGGAACCGCGCTAAAAGCACCTTAAGGCACTGGGGGAAATTTATTATTTAAAAAAAAAAAAATTAAATTCCACCACATTTTCTGTATGGTTCGAAAATTGTTTTCAGCCTAACGTTTTAAAGAAACTAAAAAATACTGATATTTTTAATAAATCTGCTGAAGAACTAATTGGTTTTGATATTAATCAAGGATACTGGCTCGTTGGGAGTACTAAGAAAGATTTAAATTCTATTATTAATAAACTAAATGTTAATGCTAAGGTAAAATGTTAAGAAGAGTTGAATGTTTTCATAGATTATGTAATGATAAGGAAATAACTTAAATCTAGGTAAATTAAAAACATACCAGAGAATAAAAATAATAAAACTAAAATGTGATAATAGATATAAAATGGTGCTAATGATCCGAGCAATCGATGCACCATAATAATAAAAAGGTATAAATATGGTAAACATATAACCTTTGTAGATTGTAAGAATATAAGAGAAAATTTATTATTTAGAAATAATGATGCGGATAGTGAACTAATAAAGAAGTATAATGAGTATTTATAAGAAAGAACTGGTTGTGAATTTAACTGATATAAAAATCCCTTAGGAAGTAATTAATTAAATGAAAATGTAGATTTGTTTCTGACAAATGCCCAGATAGATATAATAAATGTAATAGTAGATGTAGAGTGTATTTTAAAATCATTAGATACTTGTGAAAACCATTTTAATAGCCTTAGAAATAATATAAGTAAGAAAATTGGAAATTTTGTAGAGAAGAAAGAAAAAATGTTTTTAACTGGGCAAATTAATTAAAATTTGGGAGAAGGATTTAAAAATTAAAATTAGGTTTAAAAAAGAAAATTCTAAAGTTATATTAATATAAATGGCTTTGAGGGTCCAATGAGATGTTAACACTTCATTTTTTTTTTCCTAGTGATTTGAAAATGGCCTGAAGGCCAAAACGTGTGTGTAAGGAGAGGAAATAAATAAATGAAATATTTATGGAATAGGTGATGATCATACTAGGGTGTTTTTAATTTAGCTTGACCTCAGAATTTTCTTTTGGAGGATATTATAAGATAATATTTTTGGTTCACTATATTTTTAAATCTACTTTATATTTCGAGCAATATATCCGAAATCGTTTTTAAAATATTAAACTCGCCATGAGTTTCTCTTTTTCTCAAAAAGTTCCTAGATTTCCCCCTCTTTCATTTTTTTAAAAATACAAACGATAAACTGTTTTCGTATCGTCAGATTTGGACTCAAGGCTCAGCAACGCAGCGCATGGCTTCTATCGGAACTAGGCAAATTACTCATCTGGGTTCAATTTGCGTTACCGTTTCTGAACTGGGTCCTACGGACCTCCTCTGTCTGTTTTCTCGCTATTTCTGAAGCCCCTGTGCTGCGTCTGCGCCCGGCCTAACAGTCAACTTTAGGGCTTAATAAATGCTGCTCTAGTCGTTACCGCGAGTTTTTTTTTTTAATTTTTTCTTCTCAATTAGGTTAAAATGAATAAATATACGAAGTTTCATGAAGATCGGTCTCCCGGCAGCTCTCGCTCAGAATTACCCTTATTTCATATATTTATTTACGAAATGTTAATAATATTCCACAAATAAGTTGTCAAGAGCAAATTTTAAAGAACTGCGTTTAAAGTAAATAATGTTTTAAAAATCATTGCTGGATATCATATAAAAATTAAAATGTTAGATTCTAAGGTAGGGGCAAAATATTTGAAGGATAAGGGGAGAGTTGAAGAGTCCAATGATTGAACTCTTTGGGATTATTTAGGAGTGTTGACTAAATCAGTTTGTGACTTGTTATTGCTTGTGTGTTGTTGTTATTAGTGTGAGATGGCACTGAAATAGGGAACTGCCTTCTCAAACCGCTCATCATTGTTTTTTAAAGATGAAGGTAAATCAGTACATGAAATTGAGCAAAAATTAAATCTAAATCCATTTACAGCATTTTATTTGATGAAAGAAGAAGAAGACAGGATCAGCTAACAACAAGTTCAATGTTAAAATACTTTTTTGTCTATTGAAATTAACAATTTATTTATTTTTATAATGTTGTCACTCCACATTATAAAAATAAATACTCCACTCACTAAAAGTAGTTATTAGTATTGAGTGTTCAAATACTTTTTTTTTTGTTTGCAGTAGATGGGACATTAATAATTTTTTAACTCAAAGAATTCTGATCAAAATTATAATTATTTTTATTAATTAGGCGCAAATTTGTTCCATAAAAAAAATGTCAGAAATGTACTAACGGTTTCTGGGTATGAAAGAATATTTATCTTTTTTGGGACTTGCGTATTATCTACACCAAAAATTATAGATCTGGATCATCAGCGCAGGCGCATACCTCAGCATTTTGGGAAATTCTATTCGGCGTTATGTTTGTAGTAACCGTCTTGTTTACTTTCTGTTTTTAACGCAATTTATTTGTACATTTGTGTTTTTAACGTGATTTCTTTCCCTTGTTTGGTGGTGTTTTTGTTCTTAGGGTTTGTGTGTTTCTTGTTTATGCTACAAAATGTGTCTGTGGGATTTGCCTAAAACTGAAAAAGACGCTAGACTTTCATCTTTAGTTGAGTTCATATAGCTACAACATAATAGCAAGGGAAAAAAGAGACTGTTTTGAAGCCATGTTAAATTGTATATCGGCCCATTTTTTCACTGAAAAACCAGTGATCTATATTATAAGCGAGTCGGATTGACTAGAGTTTTGATACAACCTTGAGTGAGCCGAAATGCTTAGCAATTATGCCATTAGCATAAGTGGCAACATGTTAACATTAACATGTTTCCGCTGGCTCAAGGTTATACCATATTGAAACTCTAGTCAACCAAACTCGTTGATAATAAACAAAAATGGTCATTCCGTGGCCTTATCGGCAAAAATTCAATTGATTTCTGCGTATGCGCGGATGATCCAGATCTCTGACCGAGACTCATTTCTCTAACCTCTGGTGTAGCTAATACGTAAGAACCTCTTTTTTTTCACGGGGCATCCACATTTAGGCTATTATCGCCAAGTATTTTCTTTTCTGGAAACGTTTAACCATTACTGGAATGTAGGACTGGAAATACTCTTTCAGAAATATTTGACTTTGTCTATTTATTTATTTATTTTTCTAAAGTTTATGTAATAATTTATTATACTTTCAGTACGTAGAAGAAAATTTAGCCGTGATGTCAATTGGATTTTTATTATCATCTCCCGACGATGCTGTAATATGGAGAGGACCCAAGAAAAATAGTAAGTTAAGCTTTCAACTTGATTTGAGTTGTTGTTGATGACTGAATCAATCTTGCTGTATTTTATAAGCACTGTTTATTTTGTTAACTGCTTCTTTGACATAATCTTGGCAGTGTTGGGCATAATCATAATTATGATTAGGATTATAATCATAATCACAGGCGTTTGAGATGTGATTACGATCACAGATCCTGGAAACATGATTATATTTAATATTATTTTACGGCACACCGACATTTGGGGCCATTAGCGTAAAAAAAAAAAAAAAAAAACCATGAGTATAATAATAATTACAAGAGTGATTACAATTACACTTTAATTACACCTTTTATTATAGTTATACTTGTAATCTCAACACTTTTCTGTAATTTCAACTGTAATCACAACTGTTTCTGTGATTACGTCTGTAATTACAACTATTTTTTCTGTGATTACAACTGTAATGACAATTTTTTCTGTGATTACCACTGTAATGACAATTTTTTCTGTGATTACGACTGTAATCATAACTTTTCTGTGATTACGAATGTTATCACATATTTTTCTGTAATTACGACTGAAAATTCTGAAACGCAACATCTGAGCAGGATAATTGTAAAACTATCCGCATCAAGATAATGAGAGTCATAGATATGAAGAGTTGAGGCTTGGTCATCCGTTGGTAGGCATACCATGGCACACCGGGTTACAGCTAGTTTATAAAAATAAAAGATGTTAGGATTAAAGACGTAATTGCAGAAAAAAAAATTGTGATTACAGTTGTAATCACAGAAAAAATAGTTGTAATAACAGACATAATCACAGACACAGCTGTGATTACAGCCGTAATTACAGAAAAATGTTGTGATTACAATTGTAATTATAATTAAAGGTGTAATTACAAGGGTTATCGTAATCACTCTTGTAATTCTGATTATAATTGTAATCATAATCATATCTCCAGGGTCTGAGATTATAATCATAATCGTAATTATGATGATGATTATGCCCAAACACTGCCCTTGAGTCATTATTCTTTTGTTGAATAAACATTTACTCTTTGAAAATTTCAGATATGATTCGTCAGTTCTTGTCCGAGACGGATTGGGGTAATGAAGGGCTCGACTTCATGCTGCTCGATGCTCCGCCTGGTACTTGCGATGAACACCTATCCTCGACTGGCTATTTGAAGCCCACCGGGAACACGCACGCTATCATTGTCACGACTCCTCCAGAACTTGCACTTCTTGATGTTAGAAAGGAGATAGACTTCTGTAGGAAGGTGGGCCTCAATATACTCGGCGTTGTAGAAAACATGTCACCGTTTGTCTGCCCAAAATGCCATGTAAGTTATTATTATTGTAAGGTATAACAAATATTATTAACCTTATCGTCCACTATCCCACCACAGGCGGACGAAACTCCCTCTCCTAGAGCTGCTGCTGTACACATCCATCTTTTTTTTTTTTTTTTTTGTCTTAGACTTTAATTTCACACCATTTAACAAATGTTATAGGGAGTGTAGGCATGTCTTCTTACTCAAATTCATTGAAAGGGTTAAGAATACTACAATCACAAATAACTTAACATGTCTTTCTAATTTGCTAGCATTGAAATTAAATCGTTGGATTCAATTGAAATTATTTCTACTTTTTGAAATTCATCTAAACTACAATATTTAAATTTTGGTTTCATTTGGAGTCGAGAAAGTATTCGGGGGGGGGGGGGATAATTCACTAATAGGCATTAAACGTTTTGGGATCTTTGTATAGATTCATGGGGTTGTAGTTACATAAGTCATCCTGTCGTTTTATCCTAGAATTCTCTCCCACCATCCCTCACATCTTCATAGTCCAGTTCTTGGACTCTAGGAGTTCTGCAAAGTGGTGACTGGCGCTTCCTCCCTTCCAGGGATTGTAGTTACATACACCATCCTGTCGTTTTATTTTAGAATTCCCTCCCATCATCACTCGTATCTCATTTCTTATTCAGTTAGTCAGCTTCTAGATCGGTTGTATTGTTTGTGCTTTGAATTTCTTTTGTACAGTGTAGTTCAGTGAGTTGTTGATTTAGGATGTCGAGGCCTAGAAGTTATAAAACTCTAACGTTGTCAGAGAAAATAGCTGTGATTAAAGAAGTTGAAAAAGGAATAAAGAACAAATCTGAAATTGCCAAGGAATTCCTCCTAACACTTTACCAACTTACCTGAAAAATAAAGTAAAAATTCTTGCCCATGAAAATGACTTTTTTCAAAACAATAGACTTTTATTTTTACTTTTTTGATAAATTATTTATTACTTATGTACGTAATCATCAATTAATGAAATGTTTGTCATTGTTTAAATAAAATGTATATATGTTTTTAAATTAAAAAATGTGAAAATATGAAATTCGATTTTTTACCCCTTTATATTCAAAAACTTTGTTAATTCGAACTTTTTTATCGGTCCCTAGGGGTTCGAATTATCCAAGTTCTACTGTATTTAAAAAATTGTAGTCTACAACAAATGTTTGTAGTGAACTTTTATGAAAAAAGTTATTTGGATAAAATTTTTAAAATACCTAACTTTATCCAAACATTTTCCTAATGAAAAAGTTCATGTCCAATAAAAACTACAAGTAAAATTTAAAAAAATATAAGTTTAACTTAAACTTTTTAAAAATAGAAGGTAATTTGAATTTTCTCGAACCCTGGTATAAATAATCTTAAGAAGATGTTTTATAATTTATTAACACAACTTTAATTACGAATTGAATAGGGTATTTACTTTTTGGATATGCCAAGCGAAATCATCCAGCCAAAATGCATTTCGACACCCAAGGTTGTCAAATTTTGGTGAAACTTGGTGAGTATATTTTAGTAATGGGCATGAGTAAAAGTACCAACTTTTATGTTGTTATGTTCATTAGTTTTTGAAACGCAGCACTTTAAAAATTCTTAAAAATGTGCAAAATATCATTGATAGTACATCTGGCAACAATCAATACTTTTACAACTTTTCCTATAACACTATTAATTTTAGCGCGGTTCCTCCCTCCCCCATAGGGAGAAACCCCACTTATAAGGTTGATACAATGAAACAATCCGGAATTGCCGACAAGAAAATTTCGCGTTTCAGAACCCCTAGAGACCAAAAATAACGGTGGTTCAAATTTGTATATTGTAATGATATTTTACATTACATATTTAAAATTTTTAAATTCGAATAACCGTTAAAGGTAAAAAAGGCGGGAAAAGACGAATACAAGGTTTGCGGAATATAAAAAACAAATAAATTTTTTCTTATATTTAATTTGCATCAAAAATTAAAAGTTCTAAATTAAAAACTAACACAGAAAATTCGGAAAATCCAATAAAGCTCATTGATATGTTAGATTCATTGAGATAAACAATTATTATTTGTTATATTGGTCTAGCAGTCGATACAGGTAGCAGTGGATACCGGTATGACGCTCCCGCCATGAAAGTTGAGTTCAGTCTGTTATAGTTAAGTCTGTGAAAAGGTGGCTCCAGGTTCACATGAGAGTTGGTTACAAGAGGCTGTTACAAGCCAGTCTGTGAAAAGGTGGCTCCAGGTTCACATGAGAGTCGGTTACAAGAGACAGTTACAAGCAGTCACATATAGTGCATTTTTAAAGAAACATTTCATTCCGGATGCAGCTCCAGTTTGGTGTACAGTGGTCTCATAGTCAGTCTTTTTTGAAAGCAGTGCAGTCTGTTGAGTTAAAAGGAAGATGCATTTGTAACGAGGATCCTGTTCTCTGAGGTTGGTTCCAGATTTGGCTTTATATCAGGTAATGCTTGTTTGTCTAATTCGGAATGTAACTTATCTATGAGTTTTTTCTTATGTAAAATGGTTTTTGTGTTACTTTAGTGAAAATCGAACCCTAACCCTGAGATAAAGAGTTTCTAACATCAATTATTATAAAATTTTTATTATATTGGTTCCCAATGTAGAGGTATACGTAGAATAAAACATTATTAAAAAAACAATTTCTTTTTTATTTTTTAATATTATAACATTTTGGCGACCCAACGCGGCGCAATTATCTAATTAAAACATTATTAAATAAATAATTTTTTTTTTTTAATTTATTAATATTATAACAATATATATATATATATGTATATATATATATATATATATATATATATATATGTATATATATATATATATATATATATATATATATATATATATATATATATATATGTATATATTTATTTATATATATATATATATATATATATATATTTATTTATATATATATATATATATATATTGTAATGATTAATTTTTTTTACAATAAGAAATAAAGAAATTTTAATTAGTTTTATTATGTTAATTTAACTTAATCTCATGGATCAAGGTTCCGAGTGAATTACTGGTATTACATTTATCTCCAGACAATTCTGAGATACAAGCAATATTAAATTACATGCAAACAATAATAAAATAATTGAAAACTACAACAAAAACAATTCTTACCTCTAAATCAATCCGCTTCCAACGAAATCTCAATATATTCGGTATTCCTTGGAGGAGAGCTCTGACTTCGGCCAACGCTAAGAACCAAAAGACGCCATTCGAGCGGGAAACTTTGGCTTCTGTCTTTTTAACTTCCGCAGTTTGTTGGGTTATACATAAAGATAACAATTGTTTTTTGCCATACAAAATAATTAATTTATTGTTATCTGAATGTACATTTAATATGGATATATTGTACATCAGTATTGTCCAAAAATATTATTAATTTTGATCGTATATAATACAATGTTATTTGTACATATGGTTTGTGATTTGTGCGGGCTTTTCAAAATATCGATGGTTATTTGAATTTAAAAATATTTTCAAGAATGTAATATATCATTACATTTGCACTCCTGTCTAAAAAAAAAATTTTTTTAAAAAAATGTTTTTAGTCCGGTATAAAAAATAAATTTAAAATTGAATTTTTTAATTTGGAGTTTCGGGATACAGAACTATTAATTAGATTGGTCAATCATGTTCTCATCATCATTTGGATAAAATTTCTTTAATAAACTGGCATGAAATAGTCCTCTTCTAATTCCATCCTTGTTTTCTAAAAGGTATGTATGTCTGGAGACTTTGGTGTTAACATTATAAGGTCCCTCATATAAAGGTAGTAACTTGGCATTTAGACCTCCGTTCTTCGGAATGCGTAGTGCTCTTACAAGGACTTTATCATTTATTTTAAAAGTTGAGAATTTGACAAGTTTTTTATTTACAATTTCTTTTTTATCTTTTAATTTTTGAAAATTATTTTTAATCTCTTGTTCTATTTCCTCTAATGTTAAAATTTCTTCTTGATTTAAACCTTCCCCTATGTAATGATCCCAAAACCTTCTTGGTTTTATACCAAACATAGCTTCAATGGGGGTAAAACCGGTAGTAGCATGATAAATAGTATTTATACAATCTTCAATCTTTTCTAAATTTGTTTTCCAACGGTATTGATTTTTATCTAAAATAATTCTCAAGTATGTGAGCACATCTCTATTAGTTCTTTCAGAGTTATTCCCACAAGGATGTCTTATGGATGTTAAAATACGTTTAATGTTGTTTTTAACAAGAAAATTTTCCCATTTCATTGATGTAAATGAAGTAGCATTATCGCTTAGACACTTTTTTGGTTTTCCAATAGTTTCAAAAAACTGTCTCATTGAGTTGATAGCTTCTTTTATGTTAGCTTTTTTCGTAGGGTATAATTTGGTTAGTTTAGTAAAATTTTCTAATATTACAAAGACATAGCGATAATTCCCAATTGAGATTAAAGGTCCAAGATAATCAATGGATATAAGGTCTAAACGACCTTTAGGTATAATGGTTTGTTCTGGTACTTTGTTCACTTTTCCTGGTTTATTTAATTGGCATTTCAGACATTTGTTAATTTCTAGATTTATAATTTTTCTTAATTTTGGAAAGGTAAACCTTTCTTTTATAATTTGATAACACTTGGTTACCCCTACATGACAAAATGTATTATGGACTATATTTATTAATTTCTTAATATCATCTTTTGTTGGAATTACAAAAAATTTATCTTTCACTTTTTTATGAACCATATTATTTATAATTTGGTATTTATTTGGTTTTCTTTTCACATTTTCATTTAGGTCCATGCTTAATTTCTGGTTTGTTACTAGATTCTGAAAAAATGTTTCTAAATTCAAATTGTTTATCTGAAATTCTTTTATTCTTGATTTATTCATGATTGGTATTCGGCTTAAATAGTCTGCCATAAAATTGTCTTTTCCAGGAATATGCTCATACTTTAACGGTAAATTGTTTAAAAAATTCATCCACCGAATAATTCGATCTGGAGGATTTTTGCAAGATTGCATAAAAAGAATGGATTTACAATCTGTTCTTATTATAGTGGGGTATCCTGCTATAATGAAATAAAATTTTTTAATTGAGTGGATAATGGCAAGTATTTCTTTTTCCGTGCTGTAATAATTTAATTCAGCGGATTTGTATGATTTACTACAAAATCCTATTATCTGTTTTTCTTTATTTTCTCCCAACTGATATAATATTCCACCAGAAGAAAATGCAGATGCGTCAGTTTCCAAATAAAATTCTTTATTATAATCTGGGTACATCAATACAATGTTTTTATTTAACAAAGATTTTAAATTTTCAAAAGCATCTTGGTGATCAGTTTTCCAAATAAATTTAACTTTTTCTGAAGTTAACTGGTATAATGGTTTTGATATCTCTGCATAATTTGGACAAAATTTGTTGTAGAAATTTACTAATCCGAGAAAACTTTGTAACTCTTTCTTATTTTTTGGTTGTGGAAAATTTACTATATCATCAACTTTACTGGGTTCTTTTATAAGGCCATTTGTAGTTATTATATATCCTAAAAAAGGCAATTCTTTTATGAAAAATTGTGATTTCTTTAAATTGATTGTTATTCCTGCAGATTGAAGAGATGAAAATAAATTTTGTAGTGTATTGATAAATTCATTGAAATTGTTGCTATGTATTAATATATCATCTACATATATTTTAATATTTTTATCTAAATTTTTTGGAATTACTGTTTTCATTGCTCTAATTAAAGATGCCAAGCTGGAATTTAAACCAAATGGCATGCGTTTATAGGCATATGTGGAATTTCTAAATTGAAAAGCAGTGTATTTTCTACTGCTGTGATGCAATTTCACTTGCCAAAAGCTTGCTTTCAAATCTAAAGTGGCCATGTATTTAGTATTATTGCAATTTGCTAAGATTTCATCAATCTTTGGAGGGGAATCATACATTGGAACTATTCTTTTGTTTAAAAATCTTCCATCCAGACAAATTCTAACAGATTCATCTTTCTTCTGAACCAATATAATAGGGTTTACATAGCAAGAGTCGGATACTTCAATTACTCCTTGTTCTAACATATTGTTTAATTCTTTTTCAGCTTTGTCTAACAATTTTGGATTTAATTTATATTGATATTGTTTGTATGGTGTAGTGTCTGTCAATTCCAAATAATGTTCATACGAATTTATACAGCCTACTTTATTACTGAAAAGATCTTTTGATTTTATTAAAAGTTTCTCAAAATCTTGAATTTCTGTCTCATTTATCTCTATTGTTTTTTCTTTGTTTCTAATTTCATGAATTTTCTGTATTATTTCTTTTAATGGATCTGTTTCAAGTTCAGTTGATTTATTTTTTAATGAGCTATCCTCTTCTTCGCTCTCATACATGATATTATAAATTTCTTTATTCTCTCTTGTCAGTATAACTTTATAAAAAGGTATTAAACAATCTTGGTTTTCTGAATTTAAACTTATTGTTCTTTCTAGGAAATCAATTTTTGCTTTGTGTTTATTTAAAAAATCATTTCCTAGGATTAATTTATTTGTCAACCCAGGCACAATTATTAAATTTACATCAAATCTATATTCCTCATACTTTGTTTCAATAAATAATTGTTTATTACAACATTGTGTTTTCTTTCCATTGGCCGAAATTATAGATGTATTTTTTAAAGGTAATAATTTATATTTTTCTAAATTTTTTCTTATTTGTAAGTAATATTCTTTTTGTATTATGCTGATTTCACTACCCGTATCTATAAGGAATAAATATTTTTTATTTTTATTTTTCAATTGTATGAAAGGTAATTCGTAAGAAGGAATTTTGACTTGGTTTGATTCTTCCAAAAGTATATTATCTTTAATGATGTTATTCGAAAAATATGTTTGTGGTTGATCTTTTTTATCTGTAAATTTCAATTTCCGGGTAGATTCTTTATTTAGTCATAATTCTTCAGTTTGATTTTTATTTCTTTGATCATTGCTATTAACTTGGGCTTCTACAGAAATTTGATTTAAATCTCGGTTGCATGTTTCTGTTCTATCCTTTATAGCTTGTTCTCTTTCCCTATTATAACGATTTTGAAAATAATTTCCGTTTTGACTTGTGGTTCTTTCATTTCTTTCTTTATGGGGTTCAGACAATTGTGGCTTCCTCCAGTTTTCATACGATCTTTTATATGGACTACTAAGATTTCTATCATTTGTTCCGAAATAGTTTGGTCTTTGTTTAAATCTATAATTATGATTTATACCATGATCTTTATTAAAATTATTATACTCCGTTTTTGTTTGATTATCATATGCTTTTCTATATGGTTGATTATAATTTTCAAAAGTTCTTTGTTTAGTTTCTACATAGGTTTCATGATTCATATTAAATTTTACTGACCTCTTTAAATCATTTACAATGGTATCTTGACCAACATATTGTATTACCTCGAGCAATTCGTTTAGATTTTTTACTCCTTTATTAAAACAAACATTTTTAACAGTTTTCCCAAAGTGTTTTATTAAAATGCTAGTGGCTGAATTTTCCTCCAATAGCTTGGCGGTAATAATTTTAGTTGCAAATTTTGAAAGATATTCTTCCGGAGTTATATGCATATAGTGAGAGTAATTTGTTTGGAGTAAATCACTTAAATATTCTATGTATCTATCTCCACAAAATCTGTTATTAAATGCTTTCTTAAAATCCGTCCATGAGTCAAAAGATTTTTTATTTATTTTATACCAAGATTCAGCAGTACCGGATAAATAATTTATTAACTTTTCTGAAAATAAACTCCACTCTTGACCATGCACTTTATAATTTTGCTCTAATTTATCTATAAACTCATTAGGGTCTTGCTCTTCAAAATTTTTAAATAGGATTTTGATTTCAATATCTTTAAAATTGTTATTTCCATTTTGCCCTCTTAATTGGATATAATTAAATTTTTCTTGCATTTCTTTAGTTATTGTTTCTTTAAACTGGTTTATTTTGTGTTCTACTTGATCTATTTTGTTAGTATTTCCTTCCATTCTATCTTTTAAAAATCTTGCACACCCTTCCATGTTCTTATGGTTTGTTTCACATGTTTGTTTGTTATCATTTGTTATTTCTTCTAATTTAGCAACATCTTGTTTTATTGTTACTATCCCATTTACAGTCATTTTTTGTTTTTGATCTACAATATCTATTGATTTTTTCATTTCCGCATTTTGTTCATCTATTTCCTTTCTTAATGATTGCAATTTACAATCCGTCTCTTTTGTTATCTTGATTTCCATGTTATTTAAAGCATTACATAAATTGTCCAATTTTTTATTTTGTTCTATTCTATTTGCATCTATTTTATTTTCCAATATTTTATTATTTTTATCAATTTTATTTTCCAATATTTCATTATTTTTATCAATTTTATTTTCCAATATTTTATTATTTTTATTTAATTCGAACTTCATTTCTTGATTTATTTCATGCTTAATATTGCAAATACTCTTACTTAAATCGAATTTCAGTTGTCCTAATAATAACCTCATCATTTCTTCTAAGCCTTGAGGATGCATCTCATTATCCCTTTCGGAAGCATGATTCCCGCTATTGGATCGAATTTCTGTTCCTAATGAACCCGCCGATTCTCTGAATGCTATTGCATCATCCTCCTGCAATTCGTTTTCACGCGTTTCGACTATAATATTTATCTCTCCTGGCGCAAAAAACACGTATTCCGGTGATTCTACATTATCCTCCTCACCGCCATTCCGAAATTGTTCAATATTTACGTCAGACATTTTTATTATATAAAAAAAAAATTATTTTTAAAATTTTATTTTTAATATTTATTTACCGTTTTTAATTTTAATTCACTCGGCCGTCTACGTTGGGCGCCATTTAATGTAATGATTAATTTTTTTTACAATAAGAAATAAAGAAATTTTAATTAGTTTTATTATGTTAATTTAACTTAATCTCATGGATCAAGGTTCCGAGTGAATTACTGGTATTACATTTATCTCCAGACAATTCTGAGATACAAGCAATATTAAATTACATGCAAACAATAATAAAATAATTGAAAACTACAACAAAAACAATTCTTACCTCTAAATCAATCCGCTTCCAACGAAATCTCAATATATTCGGTATTCCTTGGAGGAGAGCTCTGACTTCGGCCAACGCTAAGAACCAAAAGACGCCATTCGAGCGGGAAACTTTGGCTTCTGTCTTTTTAACTTCCGCAGTTTGTTGGGTTATACATAAAGATAACAATTGTTTTTTGCCATACAAAATAATTAATTTATTGTTATCTGAATGTACATTTAATATGGATATATTGTACATCAGTATTGTCCAAAAATATTATTAATTTTGATCGTATATAATACAATGTTATTTGTACATATGGTTTGTGATTTGTGCGGGCTTTTCAAAATATCGATGGTTATTTGAATTTAAAAATATTTTCAAGAATGTAATATATCATTACAATATATATATGTATATATTTATTTATATATATTTGTCTGTTCGCTCATTTCTGGCTTCCCTGATGGTCCGATTTTGATGAAATTTGGTACAAAAATCTGTCGTGCAATTTGAAAGGTCAAGTTCGTTAACCAGCAAAATCCGCCCACTGGAAGATGGCGTTTGGGGCGAAATTCGCGCAAAAAAAAATCGTAACGCTTACGTTTTTGAGTTCATAAGCTTGTAAGTACTCTTTTTATAGGCCTCTTGGGCTAGGAAAACGAATGGAACCATTTTCAAGGCGATAGCTTTAACCGTTTTCGAGAAAACTGAAAAAAATAATTTTTGAATGCCGTTTTTGGTTTGGGTACTTAGAATCATGGGATTCAGTTGAAACATTTTCTGCATGTTTGAATTTCATCAACACTAATATGTTAAAATTTTGCTTACGTTTGGAGCTAAGGAAAGATTAGAATAAAATATTTTATTAACAGACATGAAATGTTTTGGGAACTTCGTATACATTCCCTAATATCTCGAAGACGGTTAGGAATATTGGTAAACAGAGGGTTACCATGCGAAAGCTTACTAAATGTTCTACAAAAAAGATTCTGAAACAATTTTTGATTAGGCTATGTCAATCGGAGAAATAAGTGCTTAAAC
Source organism: Gonocerus acuteangulatus (assembly GCA_946811695.1). Taxonomy (NCBI): domain Eukaryota; kingdom Metazoa; phylum Arthropoda; class Insecta; order Hemiptera; family Coreidae; genus Gonocerus; species Gonocerus acuteangulatus. Next base: position 4,741,121 of record OX328131.1, on the reverse strand, counting down.
TTTGAAGTAATTGTTTTCGTTTATTCGAACGGTTCTTTTTGTTTGTTTTTATTCCTTGTTATTTTTTAATTTCTTAAAGTTGGATAATGTATTTGACAATAAAACAGATTAATTAATATAAGAAAAACAATTCATTGTTAAAAATATATCAGGCTGTACCGTATGAAATGTCAGTTTTGGATTTGTCGATTTCCTTCAAATGTCTTGAAACTGTCGAGGCTCCTACTCCGAGTTCTTGGGCATATTCCCTAGTGTTTTTAATTGCTTATAGTAGTCAAATGGATTTGCCAATAAAACAGGATACGTATAATTAGAATCAATATTTTGTTTGTTAGAATTCGAAGATGCCGTATGAATATCTAGATTACAGTACTGGTGTTGATTTCGTTCTTTAGAATTATTCTTGGTATTCCCTATTTTCATCTGTTACCCATAGCTTTTTATTGTTAGTAGGTTTTTCTTATTGATTATAGAATATAAATCTATTTGGCTATAAAACAGGATACGTAAAATTAGTGACAATATTTCGGAGATTTCTGAGCGAAATACTTTTAAGATTTTCTACCACCACGAACGGCTTTTTTCCTCTATTTTTATCCACTAGATAGGCTTTATTTTGCATATTATTCTATATAAGTTTTATTCAGCAGGGGATTCTGATGAAATGTCGTGTTTTTGCTGTGGATTTTAAATACAATGTATCTAAGATTGGATAACATTAGCGAGTCTACATAGTTAAGAACCGACGACGGAGGATTACTTCTTGCTATGATTTAGTCTACATATGTATATTAAGTCCTAAATCCAAAAAATAAACTTCACAACGGTTAGATACTATGAGCGAATATGGCGGTTCAATGCCCGTAGAAACAAGGGGCCGCAGGAAATTTACCAGCTAAGAGTTAATCCTCAAGAGCTGTAAATATACCCCAGGTATCTGCCGACACAAATACAAAGCCTAGGCGGAGAGCGCCCCAAAAACACAGATCCAAACATAGGTTATAGACTACATATAATATTCATAAAGACTACTTAGTTGTAAACCGATTCATCAATTAGCAATCAATAGTTTTCAACAAAGGTTATATACTAAATATTGATAAAAAGTATTTAATTAGAAAAAAAACAATATTCCACAAGACTTGTTTTTGGTCCATTTGTGTCTACTCCATAGACTTAATTAGGTATATTATTCTATTGTAGTTGGGCAACTAAACTTTGTTTTATTTTGTTAAATAAAGTTTTTTTTCTTGACTTGTTATTCGTCATGACTTTTATTTGTCCTTGTGTATTTACTAGATAGGTTTTATTCGGCATATTATTCTATATAGGCTATATTAGGCAGGGTATTCTACTCAATCTTGTGTACTTCTTGATCCTTCTGTACATGGGCGTATATAAAAACAATTTCGGGGGGGGGGGGGCTGAGACCATTTCCAGGGTATGGAATACTAAATGTTTAGAGCTTGGAATAGTTTTAGGCAACTAAAACGCTATTACACGTAAAATAAAATATATCCTATGAACTAAGTAATCTTATTTAATTTATTTTTAAGGGTTTTACGAGAAGTTTTTATCATCAATTCAAAATTTTGGGAGGGGCTGCAGCCCCCTCAGCCCCCCCTCATATACGCCCATGCTTCTGTATCCTCTAGAAAGGCTTTATTAGGCATATTTTTTATTGATTTATAGAGCTTTGCTTTAGAATGAGAGCCAGATTATGTAATTTCCGCTTCTGTGTAAAAGTTAGCTACTGTCGGTGTCCCTGACGCCTTAATATCACTTTTATTCGAGATGTTCGAGAGGATTTTGACAATTTTCACGAGATATATATAAAAAAAAAAAAAGTTTATTTCTTTTCTAAGCTTATCAAATGGCACTAGGGACATGAACGGAACCGCGCTAAGATGCTGCAGTTCCTGCGAGTCGGACTTTTAATGATAGTGAGTTAATTTTTTTTTATATTGTTCAGCATTCAATCATGAATGGAAATATATTGCTATATATATATATATATATATATATATATAAGATTTAA